>CVRI01000043.1:0-126931 GCA_900005825.1 Clunio marinus | reverse complement strand
TTGGGTATGGATCTTAAAAAGATTTTTATGTTAATTGAAATAAAATCTTGAGATAAAGTTTGTTTATTCTATTGATTTTTATTATGTTTATTCATGTTTATATTTTTTATACAACTAAAAACATGTTTTAAATTGAAGATTTTTAAGATTAACATAGAAATGTTTGTAAATAAAAGAAAATAAAATTTTTGACAACTCGAATATGGTCAGCTTTTTCACTCAATTGAATTAGAATGATCCAACTTTACATTTCTTGCAAAAGTTTCTTCTTCATTAAATTCCAGACAGTTGCTTTCATCACTTTCCTCGAAATCTTTAAAGTAAAAAATAATTTTCTTGAGTTCAACACTGTTAATAAAATTAATATGAATAGGAAGTTCGCTTACTCTCTTCATTGCATTCATTGTATCCCTTCATGAAACATTCGTTACCAAAATATTTGTATTCATTTCCATTGTATCCGCAAACTGCAGTTAACTGGGAGAAAAATGTAGGTACAAGGATAGTAACAATCGCCCACTTCAGCATCCTCTCCTTCTATGAAAATATTCAAATTGTAGATGGAAATTATTCCAACAATTGCAAATAAAACTTTTAAGGTTTCCATAACTCTTGATTTTTTTTAGAAATTGCGTTAACACTGCTAAGCTGATGAACTGTTATTAAGTTTAACATTTTATTTGCGAACCGTTATATAAATATAGTGACAATTAATTTCTTATCTTTGCTTATGTATTATTCATGAACAGAAAATTGAGGAAATAAAAGCAAACAAATTAAAGTGACACTCAATAAATAACTAAAAATAAAATTTAATCGCATCTAGCGCCATTGCCATGTGTATTTAATTATTTCAGCCAATTATTCAACCATGTTTAGAATTATGGAAACAAAATCATTGCAATAAAATTTGTTCTTGGGAAGTGTTAATAACTTTTATAAAAGATATCAAAAACATGTGATCATTTGAATACTTAGAATGTTTGCAAGCATAATAAATCTCATTTAAATCCCTTTAATTGATAAAGTTCCAGTTTACATTTGTGGCAAAAATTTATGGCAATAAAATATGTTGTCGACCATATTTGAATAGGGTTGCTCAAAACCAGCGAAAAAAAATTACCAGCAAACCAGCAGGTATAATTTTGGAAAACCAGCAAACCAGCGCTGGTTTGCTGGTTTTAATNGTGAAATTTAAATCGATTTTTCACTTTTCAATCAATTTCAGATTTAAAAAATCATTGAAAAAAGCATTTTTTTAAAAACGCTGGTTTTTTTGCTGGTTTGGATTACCAGCATGCGGTTTTTTGGAGGAAAAACCAGCAAAAACCAGCATGCTGGTACCAGCAATGAGCAACCCTAATATTTGAAGCTTTTCAGATAAATATCGAAAATTTATGACATTAAAACATATTTACAATGTAAATAAACACAAATCCAATGACTGATAAAGTGTCAATAATGCGAGTTAACATTGACAATTTATTAAATTATTTCCAATAGTCGTAGATGTTTAATTTTGTTATCAATTAATTTAGTGATCGATTAAAAATTTCTATTTCTTGTGAACTGATTGATCGATAGACGGTTATTTTTTCTTTTTTTAATTCTTATAAGAAGTAAATTATTGGAAAAGATTTCATTACTTTAGTTTGATTCCAAGTGGAAAGAAGTTGGCGAAAATAATAAGTGATGAAAAGTTTAATTTTCGTGACAGTTTTGGTAGCATTAAGTTTGAAATTTGAAACATTTGTGAAAGCTGACAATGACAGTGGATTGTTAACAAGCACAGTTGTAAGAAAAAGATTTTTTAATAATGAGTTGATTAAATATTTTTCAATAGATAAATCAGTCAGAGATGCTTCTGAAAATATTCAAGATGAGTTAAAAGGAAAACTAGAAAATTCAGATAATTCTTCGATATTTCAATTTACTTTCATTTTCAAATGACTTTTTACAGATTTTTTCTAAATTTGATGATAATGGCTCATCTAATGAAAGCGATGGAACAACTGGAACAGATACAACAACTGAAGAATCAACAACAGAAGTTGCCGAAACAAAGACACAATGTAAGAATGCACTGGGTCTGCAAATAAAAAAATATCTCATGAAAGTTTTAAAATATCAATAGCTCCTACTGAAAGTACTAGAACAGATGCAACGACTGAAAGAACAACAAGAGAAGTCACCAAAACAACCGAACCATGTAAGAATGTTCTGGTTTACTAAAAAAGAATTCTCATGAAAGTTTTAAATCATCAACAGCTCCTACTGAAAGTACTGGAACACCATTTACAGATGATGAACTTGGAAGCGATGAAGTAACTGGAACAGTTGCAACCACTGAAAGAACAACAGATGTTGCCACAACTTTTCAAATACATTTTGCATTGCTTCTTATTACTTTAATTTTTAATATTTTCTGTTAAACTTTAAACTGATTCTGTTTAAATGAATGAATTTCATTTTTTTAATATTTTTGTAATTCTTTTTGGTTGATTTCTGTTGCTTCAGGAATATTTTTGTAGAGCAATTAATGCTCAGAGATCCTGATTCAAATTAAATAATGCTTTAAATTACTTAAAGAAATTAAATCAAAAGGCTCATATTAATATCTGATTAGTCCGGTTAATTATTTCATTTAATTTCTTAAAAAATTCATTGAGCGGAGCTCGTAAAATCCCACGTAGAAAAACAAATATTAAATTATTTATATGAAAATTCATAAATTATTATTGTGAGAACAATACCAATTGCACGGAAGCAATTAAGAATAATTCCCATGGTATATATTTTTGAAGAATTGTCTCATAAGTTCATTTCAATTTTAAGTTTCAAAGAGAAAAGTTGTAAAACTTAAGTAAAAGTTTGTAATGGATTGGAAGAAACAAAAGAAAATTTTTCACTTAGAACGTTGCATAATGAGATTTGCTTCGATTTGGTACTTTAAATGAGTTTAAATCACATTTATTTATGATTAAATTAATTCAAATGCTTTTAAACCTTTTTACAGGCCTGGAGATGATCTCATAAATTTCTTTTTGCTATCAATTTATTTTGGAAACATCATTTTTGTTTTGATTCCAGAGATATTTTATCTAATTCGTTCTGATGATAGCATTTTTGATATAACAATTGTAAGATTTCTTTTGAAATTTTATTCATAATTCTGAAATTAATTTTTTTTTTTATTTAGGGAATATGTGAATTTATTCAAACAATCGTCTACAACATGAAATTGATTTCGCTATTTAGGTACCGGAAGGAAGTGAAGAAATTAATATCACAATTATCTCAAATATTCAAAGGTGAATTAAATTTGTTTAAAAATTGTAATTAACTGAAATAATCTTTAACTTTTATTTCATAAAGAATTCAAAAACGGTCCAAAAGAAATTCAAGAGTATCATGAGAAAGTATTGAAGTTTTCATTCTATTTTATTATTATCAGCTCATCAATAACAACAATAACGCTTTCTTTTTACTTTTACATTCCACCAATTTATCATTTTATAAGTCTTTTGAGTGGTAAATCTAATCTTAATTATCCACTAGCTTTGAAAGCTGATTTCGTCTTTTTTGATCCACGAGACAATGATTACGTCTTTGCATTGTACACAATCTTATCAAGGATTTACATGACATTTTTTTGCGCACAATTTTGTGTTGTTGACATATTTCTCGACACTTTATCTTTTTACATTATAAGTTTCTTTCATTGCATAAATTTGAAATTAAAATTACTATCAAAGGAGATTGATGAAAATCATTTGAAGGAAATTGAGGTGATTAAAAAGCTCAAAGAAATCATTGAAAATCATACAACTGCTATTCAAATGGTGAAACTTCTCGATAAAATGCTTCGAATTAATCTGATTACGCAATTTCTTTTGTATTCGTTAAGTTTTTGTTTTGTCATGTTCAATTTTGCAATGGTAAGATGACAACATTTGCTTTTGATTTGAAATAATCATTTCAATTATCGTCAATTTGCCAGATAACTGATAGCTTTGATAAGTTGGTTTACGTTTTATGCTTTGTTGTTGTTTCGGAAATGACGCAATTCATTTTTTGCTATCTGCTCACGAAACTTCAAGAACAGGTGATGGAATATTTTACTAATCTTTTACTTGAACCAATTTTCATCTTATATTTTATTTCAATTGTTTAGAGTCAATTGATTGGTCTTTCTGCTTACGACATAAAGTTTTATAATTATTCAACCAAAGTCCAAAAGATGGTCATGCTTATTATCATGCGATCTCAAGATAAGAAAATTGAAGTTACAGCTGGAAAATTTTACACGGCAAATTTGGAAAGCTTTGGAAATGCTTTGAAGACATCGATTGGATATTTTACATTCATGAAGTCAATTTATGCTGTTGAAACATAAAATATTTATGTAAGGAAAACTTAAAAATGTTCATGTTTGTTTTTAACTGTTATTAAATTGTTTCAATTGATGTCAAAATAGATTAAATTGTTTACATGTCAATCAAACTTGTCACACACAGAATGACATTTAAGAAGGAAAACATTTTGAAATTTACTCCAACTTCAATATTTCGAATATAATTGCAAGTTCATTCCATCAATTTGAGAGTCATCGTAAAAACTTCGAGTTGTTATATTTTGCACTTAAGTGGTTGAAGCTCTCGAAAGATTATTTATTCGATCAATTAAATTTACTACCAGTTTAAAGCTGTTTCGTTAAAATGATAAAGAACTTAGCCACATGCCACGAAATGACTGAAAAAGATAAAAAATTGTCGGAAAATTAATTGATAAAGATTTTGTGTTGCGCAGGTACGTTAAATAATTATTAATAATCTCCAACAATTCTTATCTTGCCTCATGTCAATCTCGTGCTGTTCAAGAAACTTCCAACAAAAGGTTGAAACAGAAATCTTATAAGACTTAAAGTACTTTCAAATAAATATCTCTTAATTTTATTTACTGATAAAAAGAAAATTTTCTTCGAATATTTGATAAAATTCAAAACCACAGTTTTAGACAAGATATCTTTGAATTAAAGAGCCCAAACGCGGACGTAATCGATTTGTAAATGTGAGTCATCAGTGTCCATGTTCCATGTTGGCAACCAACCATTACGACCATCCCAGAAGTCTCCTTGAGCACGAGGTGAATCGTTAGTCCATGGCTTGGGTGTTCCTTCATTGACAAAGTTATCAGGGAAGAAGTTAACACCGCCAACAGCTAAATTGATAATGAGATAAAATTCTTGATCGAATGGTGCCATAAGGCTGTTGCTGCGACGCCATGGATTCTCTCTGCCTGTCTCTTCGAAACCTCCACGAGCCCAGAAACCAGCACCAGCTTCAACAACACCAACAGTGTCATTATCAATTTGGAATGTAATTGATTCATTAGTCCAAATCAATCTGTAGACATGGAAGTCTTCATTGTAGCCAGGTTGTTGGTTTCTATTGAAATGTGCTGTTGGCCATCCATTAACATCGAATCTAATTTAACAAAAAATTAATAAAACAACAAAATAAAACTTTAGATTAAAGTTTACCTTGGTCCAAAATGCAATGTGCTTCCACTTCGTTCAACTCCAACATTGACATCACCTTCGAACAAACGGCGATTTCCACGGCTTTCCATCAAATCAATTTCTCCAGATGATGGCCAAGTTCCATAGACATTGTTCTTGGGCATCAACCAAATTGCAGGCCACAACCAATCACCAGCTGGTAATTTTGCACGCACTTCAACTGTTCCGTATCTGAATGCGAATGAATTTACAGTTCGGACTCTTGCACTTTTGATTGGATTGAGAATGTTGAAAGCGTTTCCACCACGTTCACATCCAAAGAATGACGGATTTGTGCACTGATCAGCAGGAGATCCACCATGAAGATTCAACACACCGCTTGATAAGAAACCTTCACCGAATTCATCAGCAACTAATGTAGGTACAAGATGTAAGGTGCCGTCTTCAGTGTATGAGTTGGATCTGTTGTTAGCGTACCATTGGAACTCCCAGTTGCCACCACCAGCCAAAGTATTCTCATGTTGCCAGGTTTCCATGTCAAACTCTTGGAAAGTGTCTTCAAAGATTAAACTTCCTGATTGGAAAATAGGTGGAGCACGGAAGCCACTGGCAGTTGTAATACTTGGATTAAGTAGTGGTGGAAGTTGACAAGTTGCCAAAGCAACTGTCGAAAGTGCGATCAAAACTCCCAAATAATTCATCGTTGTTTACCAGCAAAGACTCACTTTGAAACTGAATTAAATTTTTATGTCCAAACGAAGCTTTATTTATACTAAATCGATCTCGGGTGAAAAACGGAAATGTTGATAAAAGGAATTAATCAATCATAAAAGTTCAAGGTTGTGTAACAAGATTAGATATAATTTTTTTATGCACAATAAAACCCCACCGTTTGAGTTTCAGCACCACGAGTCCTGATAAGATCCACTCTTCGTTCAAATGTTCTGATATTCATCGCAAAAGCTCAAAGGTTTTCATTTCTGCTCTTTTATTATCGTAATCATGGGTGGCGGTTGAAGATAATTTTTTTTATGAACTTAACATTTTCTAGGAGGTTCTCAAATAATTGTAAAGTTCAACAAGCAACGATTTATTAGAAATTGAATGGACACATAATTAGCAATAAGTCAGAGCTAGTTAAAAACTTGAAAATGTGATTAAGAAAAACTTTTCATTAAAGCTTGGATTGAAGGAATTCTGATCAAAGTTATTAACCTCGAATTATGTCTTACAAAATTCTGACAATAAACATACATAAGAAGATAATTAAATGAAGCATCTGTTAGATTATCATTGGCTGTAGAGATAAGCGCAAGTGTTTTTCTTATTATATTTTTTATTACTTTATAATTAGGAATTAAAGTTTAAATGATTTTAAAAGTGGGAGTTGGAATATTATTGTGTTTGGGTTACATTTCAGCATGGCCAAAAGGATCTCGTAGACTTAAAAATCAACCTTGCATAGCTATGTGGCCACGTCATCGTAACTTTCTGCCACAGAACACAACCAGTCCTTTCACTATCAAAGTTTCAACACCTAAAATTCGTCAGGGAGAAGTTTTAACAGTGTTCATTGAAGATCCATCGGGAAAGAACATGTTGAAAGGATTTACGTTAGAAGCGAAAGATTTAAAGCCTTCAAACTTCACAGTTGGATCTTTCCTTAAAGCTCCTGACGTGAAAGTCGTTGAGTGCAAATGGAACTCGTCGGCTGTGACTCAAAATAGTTCGAAGCCAAGGAAGAGAGTTGAACTGAAATGGAAAGCGCCATCAGATCTGCTAGGAAATATTCAATTTTAGTAAGTTCATCGTCAAGAAATTTTAATTCATGAAAAAAAATTGTTTTAAATTAATCTTCAGCGCAACAGTAATGACAAACTTCCATACTTTCTGGATTGACGTTAAATCAAACTTGGTGTCAATTATCGAGAAGAAAAAAGTTGTTACGGAGCTTTAATTAAGTAAAATAATCAGATTTTGCTTTACATTGCAAAAATTGAGGAGAATCATTTCGGAGCAATAAAATCATCTTGAATGTAGTTAAATTTCTCTTAAACTTCTTGCTATGTTTTCAGAAATGAACACTTGTTTAAATGTTTACATATTTCTGAGTTTCATAAACATATTTAAATATAATTGACTGTGAAAAATGTCTCACTAATGAGCTTATTAACAAAACCAATAAGTTTCTTCTTGCGAAAATTAGGGATGCAGTAATTGACCTTTTGATAAAATAAAATTAAAGAATCATTAACAATAGAAAATAGAAATCATGCCTTATGATAAATCATGGCAGACTGCTGGTAAATTATTATAAAATAAAAAATTAACTTGTCAAACTGTTTAATGCTTATGAAACTTTCAAAGCTCGCAAGCTCGTAGCGATGCCTTCATTATGAGCTTTAAACTTAAAAGCTCACATGAATACAATTTGCACTCAATGAATTTTTCAAATAATTTTAAAAGCTTTTCTTTCTTGTATCATCTAAATAAAATTTGTTTGTTGATAAACATTTTCAAAGTTTTATTTGTCGATTAATTATCCACAATAATTATTGATCAAGCAGATATTGCAAAATATTTTTTGATAATTGAATGTGACAGCTTACAAAGCCCATACACGAACGTAATCAACTTGCAAATGACTGTCGTCAGTGTTTCTGTTCCATGTTGGCTCCCAACCAGCACGGCCGTTCCAGAAGTCTCTTGGAGCAGTTGGTGAATTATTGTTCCTAAATAAAAGAAAGTTATAGAAGTGTTAGAGAAGAAAAGGAAATTTCAAACCCACCATGGTTTGGGGCTGTTGCGATTGTCAAAACCATCGGAAAAGAAGTTGGTTCCACCAATAGCTAAATTCATGATGATGTAAAATTCTTGATCAAATGGAGCCATTACCGTTCCACTTGTCCATGGATTGGCCCATCCTGATCCTTGCCAACCTCCACGTGCCCAGAAACCTTGCCCTGCTTCAACAGTTCCAACGACTTGATTATCATACAAGAATTGTATAGAAGATTGAGTCCAAATAAGTTTGTAGACATGGAAGTTTGCATCAAAACCTGGTGAGCGATTTTGTGTATAATGCGCAGTTGGCCAACCGTTCAATGTCCAACTATAACAACGATTCGGATAAAAACATGAATTACTAAATTTAGGTCACGCTTACTTACTCTGGTCCAAAGTGCATTGTCGAACCTGCTTGTTCAACTCCAACATTTGTGTTGCCGTTAAATAGTTGACGGTTTCCGCGACCTTCCATCAAATCAATTTCTCCAGATCTTGGCCAAGTTCCATAAAGACTGAATCTTGGCATCAACCATAAAGCTGGCCAAAGCCAATCTCCAGCTGGCATTTTAGCTCGGATTTCAAGAGTTCCAAACCTGAATCTAAAGGAGTCCCATGTTGTGATACGTGCGCTTCTAATTGGGTTAATTATGTTGGTTGCTGTTCCTTGTCTGTCGCAGCCGTACCATTGTGACTCTGTGCACTCATCTGCTGGAATTAACACACGGCCAGAAGTTAAGAAAGCTTCTCCGAAAACATCTGAAGTGTATGTCGGTCTAAAGTGAAGAACGCCACCAAAAGTGTACGAATTGAAACGATCGTTGACGTACCATTGGAATTCCCAGTTACCACCACCAGCTAAAGTATTTTCATGTCGCCATTTTTGTTGATCCAAAGTGTTGAAATTGTCTTCAAAAATCAAATCACCCGAACAGAAATTTGATGGAGCGTTAGTTCCAGAAGCGGTGGTCACTGTTGGTGTACACGCACTTGCTAAGCCAACTGCCGCAAATAGCGAAACAGCAAGAATTAATTTCCTCATTGTAATTCTTAGTCAAACTCTCCACTTTTAATGTGAATATTTGCTTGGGGTGATTTGACTTTTATAGAAAGAACAAAGCAAAATTTGTTTATCAGAACCCTTTGATAAGATAAAGTTATAAATGTACCAAAGCCATTTTATTCAGCCACTTAGCAGGAATCGTGGATGTAATCTTATCAACAACTAAACTCATCTTATCAAGGAATTATTCAGTTGAAGTCCAATAATAAATCAATTTCAGGGTGAAGTTTTTAATGATAACAAATCGAAAAAATATTTTTATTAAATATCAGAAAGAAAATTTTAGAATCTTTTTTAACAACTTTCGGGAGATTATTACAAAGCCCATACACGAACATAATCAACTTGCATGTGGCTGTCTTCACTGGTTCTGTTCCACGTTGGCTCCCATTCAGAACGGGCATTCCAAAAGTCTCTTGGAGCAGTTGGTGAGTCATTTCTCCTAAGGAAGAAAATAATTAAATCAAAATTTAAGATGAATAAAAGAAGCCTCAGACTCACCATGGTTTGGGGCTGTTGCGATTTTCAAAACCATCGGCAAAGAAATTTACTCCACCGACAGCTAAATTCATGATGATGTAAAATTGTTGATCAAATGGAGCCATGATTGTTCCATCTGCCCAAGGATTCTCCCATATTGATGATTGCCAACCTCCACGTACCCAGAAACCTTGCCCTGCTTCGACAGTGCCGGCAATCATATTGTCATACAAGAATCGTATAGAAGTTGGAGTCCATTCGACTCTGTAAACATGAAAGTCTTGATCGAAACCAGGATCACGAGATAGAGACTGAGTAGCTGTGGGCCAACCATTAGCAATCCAACTATTAAAAGGTAAAGAATTTATTATTCCACTTGAGAAGCAATTGCATCAATTTACTCAGGTCCAAAGTGCAATGTCGAACCAACGTGATTAACTCCAACGTTCAAAGATCCATCATAGAGTTCTCTGTTACCTCGCATTTCCACTAAATCAATTTCACCAGATCTTGGCCAACCTCCATAAGTTTCGAACCTTGGCATCATCCACAAAGCTGGCCAAAGCCAGTCTCCAGCTGGCATTTTAGCTCGGATTTCAAGAGTTCCAAACCTGAATCTAAAGGAGTCCCATGTGCTGACGCGTGCACTTCTAATTGGGTTAAGTATATTTTCAGGTGTTCCTTGTCTATCACATCCATTCCAATCAGGTTGAGTGCACTTTTCTTCATCAATAACTATACGACCAGTCGATAAAAACTTTTCACCGAAAATATCCGAAGTAAATGTCGGTCTAAAGTGAAGAACGCCACCAAAAGTGTAGGAATTTAAACGGTCATTGATGTACCATTGAAACTCCCAATTTCCACCACCTGCCACAGTATTCTCATGCTTCCACTTTGAGTGATCCAAGAAATCAAAATTATCTTCAAAAATCAATTCACCAGAACAAAAACTTGTCTTTTGTGGCGCTTCCGTTCCAGCAACTGTTGTCAGCGACGCAGTACATTGGGCGTTAATTAAATTTATTACGCCGCACAATAAAACCAAAATGAATAAACTTTTCATTCTCTAGTCTGCTTTTGATTTCGACAATTTACAAAATGTACTGTGAGATCCATTGGAAACATCATGAATTTAAGGAAAAATCTACTTAACGCTTATCGATCGATAGATAACTTCGTTTAAGTGCTGATTGATTGATTAACATGCTTAAGTATTGATTTTTTATTTTTTTATCGCTTCAATTAAGCTATTAATGCCTACTACTTGTTAAATAACTTTTTGATTACATAAAATATTGATTAAATTTATTGTTATTAAATTGAACATTTTTCGAAGTTTTTGTTATCGTATTCATCACATTTCTACTTATTTAGTTCATTAAAACAGAAACAGATCAAAATGTGTGATGTTTTCCTTGAAAGATATTTGCACAAATGTTGTAGATGTTCAATACAATCGACACACTTAAGAGTTGAAAATTAAAAAGATCTTGAAGCGCAGCGAATATAAATTTTACTTATCACAATTTATTAATTTACTTTCTTTAATTTAAAACAATTCCAAAGAAGGTGACAATTGATAAGATAAGATTCATTTCCGAAACAAATATTTTTCTGAACAACGTAAAAATGACTCTTAAAGAATAAAAAAGCATAAGCGTAGTTAACAACCTTATCAGTTGTCACGTGCGTTGCAATGAAAAAGTTACGTGAATAAAAGTTTTTGAATTATTTAATTTATGGTTCAAATGTTATAATGAAGATATCAGAGAAGCCTTAAACATTTTAACTTCACTACAAATAAATAAATAAAATTAAATCTCATTTTCCGTAAAAGAATTTTGGCATTATCGACTATCTTTATATGATGAAAAGAAAATCTTTGATAAAAATGTTGATTTAATTTTATTTCTGATCATAATGAAAGATAAAAAAAATAAAATGAACGTTGAATTGAACAATTGACGTTATCACCTCAAATAGTTGTGTTTGATATCTTCGCAAAAATAGATCGTTTGCTGAATTTCTTTAATAAGAATGACATCAAAATTTCTTCTTCTTTTAACTTTGAATGTTTATTACAATTTCATGGAAATTCAAGCATCATTCACGGGATGTGATCTTATCAAGGTTATAAGCTTGACAGGTCAATCGATTGTTGTTAATTATCCTGGAACAGCCAAGGCTGGATCTAACTGTCGTTACATAGTCAAATCACCTGTGAACACAGCGGTCGAAGCGTCTTGTACTTTCAACACTGCGGGGGTGAGAAGTAAATTATAAAGTGATCATTAAATGTTTCTTAAATGCTTCTCTAGTCTCAACCATATTGCACTCTACAACGATTCCTGATTTCCAGAAGCGGAGACTTAGAGACAAGAGATGCGAGTTATGTATGTGGAAAAGGATCAACAATTCAAAAATCAATTGGAAATGAAATTGTCGTTGCTTTTACATCAAATGTTCTTGGTTCAGGAAGTTTTCAATGTAAATTCAAATCAATTACACCTTCCGATTCAAATTGTGATTGCGGTTGGAATGTTCAGTCAAGAATTGTTGGTGGCAGTTATGCGAGTGCCAACGAATTTGTCAGTCATGCTGGTCTGGTTTATAGTAAGACTGGAGAAGTATTCTGTGGAGCTATCATTGGTAAATTTGTTAATTCATTTCCTAATAGAATTTTCCAACTTATTACTAATCAATCAGTTACTCAAAATTGGGCATTGACTGCTGCACATTGTTTCGCTGCTTATCCGACTGCATCTACAATTGGATTACTTGTCGGTGATCATGATTTAAAGAGCGGATCGGATACAATTTGGGCAGCTTTATATCAACTCCAAAGCTATAAAAAACATGAAAAGTACAACATAGAAACGAATGCGAACGACATCGCTTTGGCGAGGACAAAAACTTATATAAAATTTAAGTAAATATGCTTCAAACAATGACAAACAAATCTGAAATTCTAATTTACAGTCGAGGCGTTGGACCTGCTTGTATGCCCTACACTTTCATGCATAACGACATTTACTTTGATGGAAAATCTCTGTCAGCTGTTGGTTGGGGTGTCACTGAATATGCTGGTCCATCTTCAAATATTCTCAAGAAGGCACAAATTCAAGTCGTCAACTTACAAACATGTTTGCAACAAAACAAATTCATTGACAATACAAAAATTTGCACCAAAGAAAGTCAAAGTGGATCTTCATGCAGTCGTGACAGTGGCGGAGGTTTGTATTGGTCGTATGGAAAAAAATACGCTGTTGGAATCATCAGTTATGGAACTTACTGCGCATCATCAGTTCCTTCAGTAAACACCAGAATTACAAGCTACATCAATTGGATTGAGAGTAATGTTCGCGAGTTTATCTGCCGAAAAACTTAATTTCATGATGAAAATATGTCCTAGAAAGAAACGTCATAAAATAAAATAAACAATATTTGAACAAATGGTTGGTGTTTCTGAGAACAAAAAATTTATATTTTGTGTCAATTTAATAACAAGTTTTATAGTGAGTTGATCAGTTGATCTGAAATGTTGAATAAAACTTTTCAGTTTTTGTTAATTTTTACTGCAATTTTTGTCATAATAAAAGCAGATCCTTATGCAAATTGTGATTGGACAGTCGAGTTCATCGCAACAGGTCAAACATATTATGAAAGCAACTCTCAAAACGATGGATCTTGTCGCTTCAAACTAATTTCACCAGTCAACACCTTCATTGAAGGAAGTTGCACCGTTTATCTTGATCCATACTATTCATGCAGCACACGAAGATTTTTATCTTCTAGAAGTGGCTACAATGACATGCGAGATGGATATCAATTCTGTTATTCAGGCAAATACAATTTGAAAAGTATTGGCAATGAATTGGTCATTTCTATCGAGAAGGGATTCGCGAGTGCTGGAAGTTTCAATTGTGAATTTACAGCTGTTGCCCCGACCAATGATAACTGTGATTGTGGATGGAATGTTCATTCAAAAATTGTTAATGGAGAAGCAACCCAAGTTAATGAGTTTGTATCTCATGTTGGATTAGTTGATGCTGCTACCTCAGATATTTTCTGTGGTGGAATAATTAGTAAGTTGGCTAAATTAGAATCTAATTTATGATAAAACGAGATTATTTGACATCTAGTCAATCAGCAATGGATTGCAACTGCCTCTCATTGCTTCGATGCCTTTCCCGATTATACTAAAACAGTCGCACTTGTCGGTGACCATGACATTACAATGGGATCGGATACTACAAATACTGCATTATATAAATTGAAAGGATTTGTTAAACATCCTGAATATGATCAAGACAAAAAATCTAATGATATCGCTTTAGCTGAAATTGATGGCTACATCAAATATAAGTAAGTTTGTATTACTTTGAAATTCAAAGCAGAATAATCATAGAAAATTTTATAGCCCTGGTGTTGGACCTGCTTGTTTGCCTTACCTTTACAAAAATTTCATTTTTGATGGTGTAGTCCTTACAGCTGTGGGATGGGGAACAACTTCATTTGGAGGACCGTCTTCTGATATCTTACAAAAAGTGGATTTGCCTGTTATGAATAATGAAAAATGTGCTACTGCATTAAAGGATGTTGATGTCATTATTGACGATACAAAAATATGCACCGATGGACAAGGGTGAGTTGTGGAACCTTCAAACTATCGATTTTCATCCGATTCTATCATTTTAGAGAACGAGATACATGCGGAAAAGACAGTGGGGGTGGAATGTATTTTTTCAGCAATCGTTATTACGCCATTTCTTTGGTTAGTTTTGGAGTTTATTGTGCATCATCTTATCCATCAGTCAACACAAGATTGGACAAATATCTCGGGTTCATTGAAACTTATTCAAAAGGATTCATTTGTCAGAAATATTAATGATGAATTGTTTGTTGGGCATAAAGCATGTGAAATATTTTAAAATCAAATGTAGATTCAGTGTAGAATGATTTTGAGAATTTATATAAAGATACGCAACATTAACATATTTTGACACAGTTTTTTAATATTGTAAATTTACATTGAAAAGCACGAATCATTAATAAAACGGAAAATCTAACATTGAAGAATGTTTACGGCATTCTCAATTAAATTTAACAACATCAAAACTAATTAAATACAATAACAAAATTTTCTCTGTTCAGCATCTTCAATACATTTGCTTTGACTTCCATACTTGTTAAGCCTTTCTACAGGTCCAACTATTTCGTGTTTACTACAGGTGAGACCATCCATACAGCGAACGGTTGCTTGCATTATTCCTTTTGAAGGATCCACATCAAATGATATAAGAAAATCAGTTACTTTTCCAGAAGACTTCACCAAATCCACTTTGTGTGTTGAACGAATAAAGTCCAATGTTAAATTGGCACATTTGGGGTAATCAGAAAGATCTTTGTTCAACTTTTCTAAAACTATGTTAGCAAATTTCTCAGTTATGGTCGAATTCAAATTAACTTCTTCGAAGTTTTTACAAGCACACCATTCTTCACGAATCCCAGCGTCTTCACAAACTCGATCAATTGGAATCTCTTCGAATATACTTTGACAATTAGGGCAGGTGACATTCCATTCCTTGTAATTCTTTTCGGTCCCTCCAACAATTTGTAAAATATGTTTAACAGTCAAGTGAACGTCATAAGGAGAAAAAAGACGATTTTCATTCTTTTTCAGATTTTCAACTATTTCTGGATGAGAATCTTGAAACTTTTTTGGTATCCAAAGGAAGAAAAATGGTAAACGTTCCTCCACCCATCCGATAAAATGACGCCGAAAACGACCAAAACGTGCGCCATGATCACTGAAGAAAATAACGATCGTGTTGTCCAAAATTTTAAGACTGTCAAGCATTTTTAGATAATCCAACATTTTTCCATCCATTGATGACGGTAAATTAAAGTCATTATGTGAAAATGAAATTGACCAAATCAATCCGAATGAAGGTTTATCTCTAAACATTCTCATAAAATCGAACGCATATTGATAGAGATAATCGAGATAGTACTGATAGCCTACGAAAGCTTTGAAACCCGATTTTCTATTTATGTCATCACATTCGCCCGCCTTCAACTTTTTGTCTAATAGTGCTGCAAAAGTTTGAAAATAGTAGTCGACAGAATTTTCCTTAAAACCACTTTTAAAATATCTGAATGTACTCGCACCAAAGGAATCCTCGCCATAAATGGTGGCATAGCCAGCATCTTTGAAATCCTCCCAAAGATAACGAATCACTTGAAATGCTTTCCCTTCTTTACGAATTTTTCCGATATCTCCCGAACTTTTTCCTGTCATGACCGGAGCTAAGTTGGGAAAAGTGTTTTCGCCGACCTTGTTTAAAAAAGTGTATTCAAACCAACCAGATTTTCTCAGGTAATCGAGTGATCTTGGCATTACTCGTATGAAATGATTCCTTGACATGCTGTCGATTCCTAACAAGAGTACACTAACCTTATCTGGTGTGGCATTTTCCATTCGTTTCTTTACGTTTTCTTTCATTCTCACAACTGAATGGCCGTTTATATAAAGTAATTTACTTTCCGAATTTTCAATGGCTGAACATTTTACAAGCAAAAACTCTTCGTCTGGCTTGAGTAAATGATTTGTGTTGAATTGTGTGCAATTTGAATAGATATTGGCTGCATCAGGCTCAGTAGCATTCTTTGGTCGAGAACCTGTCTGATAGCAACACTTAACAATGAAAATGAAATCAAAAAATTATTTCTTTATTTTTAAAATTTAAGTTAAACTTAAAAACTTACTGAGAATTCCGATTGAGTTGAATTATTGAAAAATTGACTTATTCGATCTTCATGAATCACCAGTTTTGCAGTGTCTGTATCGAAATTTTGATCGATCGAAGTCAGAGGTTTTATCGACGAACAAGGTTTGTATTCTATATATTCGAATTCTTGCATCGCCTCTTCCGCAAATGGATCCAAAACAAAACTACTACAACTGGTTTTGTCAGTTCTATCCTCAAATGTAGATCGATTTATATTTTCATTTCCTGCAGAATACTTTGATATAAAATTACTAAGCTTGAAAGGAATTTTATATTCTTGTTGAATAAATGTTTTGATTTGGAATAATCCGAAAATGAAGAAAAAAAATACAGCAACTAAAGCAGATTTTAGGAAACTGCAAGTTGAAAAATGCTGTTTAAGATTACTAAACATTTTATTTCTCTGAACTATTTCTTATTCGTGAGATAAAGATGTTTCTGCTAACAGTGTATCTTACTTATTACTGGCCCAAAATTAATAACATCTACTTTGAATTAGGAAATGAAAACAGATTAAGCATTAATTAATTATTGATTATTTAATCATTCTTAATTAATAAATTGTTAGTAAATATTTTCAAGTTTGTTTCATTCAGGCCTCGGAATTATCACCAAAACACAAGAATTTATACCAAAGCCACTGAAACTAGGTAATTATGACCAGTTCAGAATGATATTAAATAGGAATAAAGAATGGAAATTATTACTCATGATTCTCAAAGAAATAATTTATTTCATTTTATTTTAGGAAATTCAATACTAAAAACATTTCAATTATGTTGAGTTTAAAATTAGATAACGATAGCAGAGTTTTCTCTTCTAACGATAGCAGAGTTTAAGAAATTTATGAAACAATAAAATTACTTCCCAACTCTGCCTTTTTTATAATGATCAGAAAATATTTAGACTTTATTAATTATTTATTATTTGATCAGTGCGATGTCAGGTAATTTTCATCTCATTAGCAGTTATCTTTTCATAATTATATTTTTTGTGCAAAAATGTTTATAAAAGTTCAAACATGCTCCTGTTACTGATCACATGTACTAGATGTTAAAAGATGTATCGTTAAACTTACTGAAGTTAAGTTCGTGGAAGAAAGCAGAGAAAATCGGTTCCTCAGAAATTTTGAGCTTTAGAAATTTCTCAATAAAAAGATTAAGCAGCTTTAGGAAGCTGATCGCAATTCTCGTAAGTAAATTAAAAAAAAGTTTATGTTGAGTTTAAATTAAATGAAAATTTATGATTAAGATATGAAATTTTACAATGTCATTTTATTTGTACAGTTTTCAAACAGCACTTAAATTACAGCACACAAAATACTTCAAACAACACAAAAGTATTTTGACAAAAATTCAAAAATAGAGCAATGAACTAATAAAAATTTATATTTTCAAGTAACATTTCGGAATTATTTTTTCCACGTTTCGGTACTAATTTTGTCGAGCTTAAACTTGCTGCTTTCAATCTTCATCTTCTTGAAAAGAAATGTCACCAGCGATAGCTATTGCTGAAGGTGAAGCAACTGAAAGTCCCTTTATGCCAGAAATTGCATTCGCTTTTGGTTTAGAAGATGCGACACCACCTTCACCAGCTATGGCAATTGCTTTTGGTTTTGCTTGTGCAATCGAAAAATCATCGGATAAGTCATGGTCTTAAAATATAATTAAAGAATAAGTGCATCAGATTGCCAACTCATCTTAAACACGAACTCACCTTCAATTTTCAATTGTTCTCGCTTATCTTTTTTGTTGTGCATTTTGTTGTCTTCTTCATGCTCTAAAATAATTTTTTCACGATTATCTGAAGGAGTCTTCGTATATTTTAATTCACTATTGTTGGTCTCTTTATTTTCTTCTTCACTTTCGTCCTTGACGTGAATTCTAAATGTGATGCTTGAGTCTGTTGTTGTTGATGGCAATTGCGATGGTACGATTGTCTGAGATTCAGCATGGTTATTATCTTCAATACGTGTTATTGGTTGCAATTGTTGAAGGCTGAATATCGGAGAATTTGGATATGTTTCAATGTTTCCATAGAATTTAGGAAAACTTCCGACAACATAAAACTGTTTGTGATCTTGTGTATAAATACGTTGAACAGGCATGACGTGTGGTGAATGATAAACATTCTGAAGTGGTTGCGTCATGTCAAGATGATCAGCTGAAATCACTGAAATTGAATCATTGTCATCTTTTTCTGGAACTTCCTTTGCTTCATCAGCAATTGAAATATTTTCATGGTCAGAATCTTGCATAACATCATTCGTAGACTTTTCACTTGAATCTTCTTGTTCTGATTCTTTCCTATTTTCATAGCCTTCGTAATGATTCCACAATTCTTGCCACGATGGCATGTCTTGGTTTAAGTTATGAAGTACTAAAGATTCTTGACCATCGTGCTGTGGTTGTTGATAATAAACAATTTGATGCTTAGGAAAATGAAAGTTTGTGAACGGAATTATGTGTTTAGGTTGAGAATGTTGCAAATGTGGAGATAACAAAAGATGTTGCTCAACTCGTGATGTTGGAGTTTCCACTAAACTTCTTGTATAATATGGTGAAGGTGCTGCCCTAGTCACAGCAACAAGAATCATTAAAATTATGTTTAAACACAACATGATTAAAATTTGAATCACATAAACCTTAAATTCTTAGTCGAGTTAAATAAAAAAACTACATGAAAAAACGTCACTGTCACTAATAATTCTTCCAACTTTCAACGATGAGAGTCCAAAACAAAATACGATGAGCTTTGTTTTGCACGTTGCTTTATAAGGCATGCAATTGCTGATCGTCTTCTTCATACACAATTCTTATTACAACCTTTTCTTCATTCTCATATCATTTACCGAAACGTAATTCAGAAAGAAGAAGAGAATAAAAGAAGGTAGAAGAACAAAATAAACACATTGAAAAATATGCGAGAAAAGTTATGAAAAATCAGTAAAATAATTATTTTTTATGACCAAAGATTTTTATTGGTAGACAAGGATTTTGTCTGAGAAATCCAACTTACTGCTTAAATGTTCTTCTTCTTTATTTTGTTGACATGAGAAAGAAAGGAAGCAGTTGTAATGAAATTCAATTCTTGTTAAACAATGTTAAATTATTGTCAGGAGAATTTGAAGAAGAAAGTGAACAGATGAGAGTTGTTCTGGAAATAAACGAGCTCCAATAAATAGAAGTCATTGAAATCATTAACTAAATTAATAATTTATTTTCTACAACATACGAAATTCCAAAAAGAAATAATAAATTTAAAGTTCTTTAAGAACTTGTCGGAATTTTTCAAGGAAAATGTTGACATGTTTCTCTTCGAAAATTAAAGCCGGTCGAAAACGAATGGAAAGCTAAGAAAGAAAATTAAATTAATTATAATTTATTATTAAAAAAAGCAACTTACTGTTCCACAACCACCAGCTTGTATCCCTTTTTGCTTTAGACTGCAAATAATATAATTTCGTGTCTTTTCATTGCAAGCATTGATTGCCAAAAATGTTCCACGTCCACGTGTTGAATTTAAAATATTTGGAAATTCTTTTTCTATGTAGTGCAAGCCTCCTTTTAAAAATGCGCCGGTTTTGTTGACATTGTCAAGAAGTTTATCTCGTTTTATAACGTTGAGAATAGCTTCGAGAATCAACAATTTACCAGGATCACCACACCATGTGTTGAAGATTCGATATTCTTGTTGTGGGTAGAATTCTCGACTATGAAAGAATCCCCCGAGCTGCATCTTCTTTGAAAATGTGACAATATCTGGTGATTGAGGAAGATTGAACCATTCATGTGCCCAAAATTTCCCCGTCGGTCCTCCACCAGTCTGCACTTCATCTATGCAGAACGCAATGTCATTTTTCTTACAAATTGTCTGAAGTTCTTGAAAGAATTCGGGCGATGCTTCGTTGTCACCTCCTTCAGATTGAATTGGCTCAACGATTATGCCAGCGACGTCTTTACCACACTTTTTATATTTATGAATCAAACCTTCAACTTCAGCAAGACATCGTTTGTCTTCTTGCTTGTTTTCACAAACATGAGACTCCAGTGGATATTTGTAAGCAGGAAAATGTGCGATTGGCCAATCAAATGCAGGAATGTCAATCTTATGAATGTATTTTGAGTGAGTTGTTGAAAGTGCGCCCATTGTACGACCATGGAAACCTCCGTGGAAAGAAAGAATTGATAAATTGGGGCAGCCAGGTGGTAAGTTGATGACACTGGTTTCTTTCTCTTTAGCTGTGAAATCACAATGTTCACCACGTCGTTTCTTGTTATACCAGATGAACATACTTTTGAAAGCATTTTCGTTTGAGCATGAACCACACATCATTGTCTAAATGAAAGAAGTGAATTGAAGGTTGATATGAATTTTAAATGAAATTTACAGTGACGCAAGTTAATCCTTTTGGTGCCACGGGCATCAGAACATTCTTCAATTTTTCAGGCCATTCTTTTCCTGGAAACACGCCAAGTGCTGGTCGATTGATAAGAGTCTTCATATTTGCTTCACATGCGAAGACTCGCAACAAATCAGGATGATTATAACCAATTGGAACACTTGATATTTGAGTGTAAATATCTTTCGAAGATATAATTTTATTAACTTTAATCTAAGAGGTTTTAATTAATTTATTCTCACCCAACAATTTGTTGCAATCAACATCAACTAAATAATTTCCGATGCTCTTGTTATAATCTGCGAAAAGTTGAACAGAGTTGGCTTGCTTTAAAAAGAAAGAAAAGAATTTAACAATAGTTTTAATATGATAATTTCAAACTTTCAATTACTTGCAGTTGATTTAAACATTTTAAAAGATTTTGGGATCTTGTTCCAGGTATTGTGCCACAAACAGAGGGAGCTTCTGGCTCATTAGGTACAAAAGAACTGTACATACATTTTGAAAAATTACCTATAAATATAAGAAGACATTTTTCTTAAATTAAATCAATTAGGTTTTTCTCTTAACTTACTTCGAACTTTCAATTTACTGATTCCTTTTCGTAACATCTCCAAATAGCAGAGATTTAATTTTATTCAAGAACCTAAAATAAAGAATTTCTTGTGATAAATATTTCAAAACTTTTCTTTAGTTGAAACTCATTGATTCAGATTAGAAATCTGGGTTTTATTTAACTTTTATAAATTTTATGTCTGCTATGATAAAAATGAGTTGAGAACAACCGTTTTATTCAAACAAATAAGGTGAAAACATTTTCCACAAGATGGCTCTGCAATCAGTTTAAAAGGCAAATATTAACAGAAAAAAGCTTTACTTAAAAGCTCCCTTCATAATCTTATTTTTATATAAAAATTACCACTGGGATATAAAGATAAACCAACTTACCTTAAAAAGCGGCATCATTTAAAACATGATAATCTAGTTTTACTTTCTTGTTAGTTTGATTGATTAACATCAACACATAAAACAAAAATTCTTTCACATCGATTCTACTTTTTATTTCAGACTTTCAAAATGTCCATTGTGTGGTTTAATAAATTATTGGCAATAATTATTAATATCAAAAATTTAAATTTCTTACTGAATAAAGAAATAGCGGTTAAAAGGTGAGAAAGCAGAAGGATTTGCATTTAAATTGTATCTGTTGTAGGCATCAGCATATTGGGGAAAGCTTTGTGGGTATCTTAAGTTTGCATTTTGAGTTCTTCGTTGTAAAAAGCGATTATATAGTGGAGGTGGGAAATTGAAATTAAAAGGTGGCAAAAAGGGATTTGGAATATAACTTATAGCTCCTTCATATGAAGGTTGAAAGATTGGATATTTTCCAATATCAATTCCATATGGATTTGGAGGGTTTTCAATTGGATCCACTTCTCGATCATCACTGCCATTCTGTTTTGAGTTTTCTTTTCCAAGTTCTGAATCGGATTGCTGAGAACCCCCACGATTACCTTCGTAAACATCATAAATTTCCGGACGTTCATTGTCAGATGTTGGAATTCTTTCTGCCAAACGAGATTGTGCAAAGTAGTTTGGTCCAACCAAAATTTGTTCATCGCCTTCGTCATCTGTGAGACTCAAAAGTCCATATTTGCCTTTGAGTGGAGAATCACTATTGCTTGCACCCAAATTTTTCAGTTTTGGTGGGAGTGAAAGTCCCAAAGCGCTGATATCACTTGGTTTCACACCAGCGATTGCAGTTGCCATAGGCCGAGCTGTTTGATATCAAAATTATTTAGAAATCATTTAATTAAAAATTTTAAATGTTTACCAACGGCAAGACCACCGGGTCCAACCACAGCAGTCCCTACAGGTTTTGACGATGCTACACCACCTTCTCCAGCGATCGCCAAACCAACTATTTACCATTTAAATTAATAAAACTTTAAATTATTTACAATAGAAATTTTCTCTACCTGGTTTAGCTTCAGCAACTGAAGAATTGTCTTCATCGTCATCGGCACTTGAAACTGCAATAACTTCATTCTCGGAGCTTACTACAACCGGTTTTGCTGTTGTCGAAGATGTTGAAGACGTTGAAGTGGTTTCTGAAGCTGTTGTACTTGTTGGTTCACCTTCTTCAATGACAGTTTCTTCATCACCACATTCTTCTTTTTTTGGTGGAGGATCCACAACCATCGGTTTTTTCCCAAAAGGTGGAAATCTAATGTTTTCAGGCTTCTTTTTCGATCCCTTGATGCGATCGCCTAGTGGATCTTTAAAAAAATTAAAATTTTCTTCTTCATTTCAAATAAAAATAAATTCATGACTGACAAACCTTCAAGTAAAATTTTGTAATCGTTATCATCTTGAACATGTGCAAGTTTTTGTGCAGATACTCCAAGTTTTTCAAGATTTTCAGCATATTTTTGTTTCTGACCCTCAGTTAATTTTCCATTCTCCTTGTATGATTGTTGGAGACTTACAAGTTCAGCTGCAGCATTTTGAATTGACATTAAACTGTCTTCAAATGTCGGTTCTGGTTCTTTTTGAGTTTTTATATTGTTTGCTGTCTCATGTTCTTCCTTTTTCACTTCATTTTTAGTTTCTTCTTCCGTTAGAATTCGGCTGAAAATAGAACCGTCTGGTCGTTGACGGATTTCAAGTACTTGACCTTTTGCCCCTCCAATATACGGAAGTCTTACAGCTTCATCTACATGTTCGAATCTAAAATAAGGTCTGTTAAATTCAGGAGAGAACGTATTTTGTAAATATTTGAAGAAAATATTGGAATTTTAAAAAGAAAAGTTTAAGTGAGCTTTTTAACGAAGATTTAACGAAAAGAAAATTATGAAAATATTTTCATAAAGGGAAAAATTTAAATTTAACTAACAAAATGAATGTTTCATAAAAATTATGATAGACAATTACTTACATAGTGGAATATTTAAAATTTATTGATAAAAGTGCTTCATGTGCCATAAGAAAAAGTGAAAAGATGGAAACCTTCAAATAGAAAACTGAAAAGTTGATAGAAAAAAGTAAACGCATTTGTTTAGAGAGAAGTTAATGTATTTACATAAATTCACTAAAAGATTTTTATCTACTCTTGTTAAAAACTCTTACAACTAATCGCGGTAACGCTTTGTGTTAATTCAATGTCTCTGAAAATTCTGTCATTTAATGTCTCTTCGTATACGTTTATCAGTTGAATTATTAAACTTATTCATCGTCTATGAAGTCAAGAAGGAGATCAGCTTGTGCGTGTGCGATTCCATTTGCTCCAGTGATGGCTACAGATTGAGGTTGAAACAAAACTTTAACGGATGTTCCACGACGTAAGAGTGCTCGAGATAATGGAGATGATATAGAAGTTCCATCGTTTCCGGAAATAGCTTTTGCTTTAGGTTCAAGAATCAAAGTTGCTTCTTCACCATTGCCAGGTTGTGTGAAAATAGAACGAGAGAAATACGCACTGTAGTCTGGAATTGGGAGATCAGCTGACGTCATTCCCATAGCTTCTGCTTTTTCTGTTACAACTTCTTTATCTTCATCATCATCAATTTCTTGTCTAAGGAATTGAAGTTTTTGTGATTTTTGCTGAGTTTTTGATTTCGCAAATTTTGGAAATGTTTTCATTTCAACTGCTGAAAATTTTACATTTCTTTTATCCGGAGCATACGCAATTTTCTCAACTAAAAATTTAGAATTAGGCTGCTGAATAGCTTTGACAAGTTTTATGTCAGTTTTTGGTATTTGTGTGAGTTTCTCAAGTTTGAGTTTGCCATTTGCACGCTTTATCATCATTGGTTCCATTGAAAGTTTCGAAGGTTTTTCCTTATCTTGTTCTTTTGAAGATAAAATTAAAAATTGCGGCACTTCTGGTTGGTAAAGTCGATAAGGGAAACCATCGAAATATCTTATCGGGAGGCTCACTGGATAAGATAACATTCTTTGTTGTCTTTGTTCGTTGACTTCAATTGGAACTCCCCCAAATACATTATTTGATTGTGTTGACAGTTTTGAAAATGTCGCTGCTGATAACTGGTGTGGCCTAAATTCAAGATTTATGTTTAATTTATTTAAAAAGCTTCTTTAAGCTTTCCACTTCATTTCATGCAACACATTTGACCAAAAATAAAATATTTGTTAATTTCCATGCAAATAAACACAGAAACGTTTTAAAAACTTCATTAAAATATATTTATCTCTCATAAAGTATAATTTCATTCATAAAACTTCACGCATTCAATAGAACTTTTACATAATCAAACAAAAACAAAAGAAAGAAGGCAAGGAATGTTCAAGTCTCATTGAAGTAGACGACAGGCCCTCGTGCTACAAGGACACCTTCATGGTTGAGATTTCTTGCTTTATGTGACAAAGCTAAAGCTTCAAGATCTGTTGACTCTGGTACAGCATAGATTCTAGCTCCTGGCCCACCAATTGCCAAGCCTCTAAAAGAAACTTTCACTTTAAATTCTTAGTAATTTTAATCTTTGACAAATATTACCTTGGATGTGTTAATGCAATGCCATTTGGTCCGACAATTGCTGTTCCCCCGCTGCCTGCCTAAAAACAAGATTTGAAGTGAAATTCAATTTAAAGAAAATTTCATTTATTTACTGTTGCAACACCACCGGGACCGGCAATTGCTATTCCACCTTGTCGTACTCGTAGTCTTTGAATTATTAATCCACCTTCTTTGTATGTTTGTAATTGTTGTTTCGGACCAAATGCAAATCCAAATGGTGACTTCTCATCTTCTTGATCTTCTGCTTTTTCATCTTCCTTTTCTTCAATGTCTAGAAGTGTTGGTGTGCTAACCGTGACTTCAGTTTCTTTGAGATTCTCAGCCTTTTGACTTGGTACTATTGTAAATTGTTTTGTGAAATTTTGAAGTTTTTCGATTGGATTAGAAAAGTTGAAAGCTCGATTTCCTTGTTGTAGAGGTTGATGCGGTGGTAGTTGGCGATTTTCGTCGTAATCCTCAGGCTCAAGTGGATGTTTCATCTCATCAATGTTAAGAAATTTATCATTTTTTATTGATGGAAGGCGTGTGATTGGAGTTACTGACGACGACACAACATTTTCTTCAATGCGCTCTTCTTCTTCCTCTTCGTCTTCTTCTTCTTCATCTGCAAGACCAAGTGCTTCAAGCTCATAATTTACAAGCTCTTCAATGATCGACGGGTCACTTTCTTCAACCTTCTGTTTATTTTTCTTGACCTTCTTTTTATCGACAACTTTTTTCTTGTCAACAATTGCTTTTGGTTTTCGATCAACACTTTCTTCTTCTGATTCTTCTGGTAACACGACAATCGTTCCAAGTTTAACTGAATTATCATCAGCTTGTTGTTTGACTGGCATCATATTTAATGTTGTGAACATTAAGGGATAAAAGTATTTGTTGATTCTAAAGTTTTGAGATTTTTCGTTGATTGGAGCTTGAAGGTATGGCGTTGGATAGAAATAATTTTGATTACTGAATGGGTTAATGGCACGTTTGTTACTTGATCTCATTTGGTTTTGTTTCGCTCTATGATGCGTCAAGAATTCAGGTCGGAATTGTTGACGAGGGTAAAAATAACCTTCGCCGTTATTGGCTACTCTTGGAAAGGCGACAGTCAAACGTTTCTTATATCCCAATGCCATATTTATTCTCTCAATTTCCTGAAGGATTCTTCGCGTTTCTTCCAAAGAGCCACGTTTTTCCGGATTATCTTGTGAAATCGAACGTTGAACATGCAAAAGATTTTGTTGCTCGATTCTAAAATTATGTCAAATTCTTGAATATTTCAGCACAATATTTTAAGATATTTACAATGTAAATTTGTACACATACCTGCAACAATTTTCATTTCTTTCATGACACGATAAAAAACTTTCAAATTAATTGGTATCATTACTGATTCCTTTCACAATAATACTTTAAAAATAACATAAAAACAAAACTAATAAAATGTCTACTTATATGCTTGAAGTTCTTTAAATTGAAAGAAAGATTCGATAAAGAAGAAATATTTGCACAATCAAATAGATTTGCGACTTGTTGGAATATGAAAATAATCCCCGCGACACGAGCGAAGATTTTTCAGATCAAAAAATTGTTACAGGTGAAGAAAATAAATGAAAAAATGATTAAATTAATGTGTTCAGATAAAACTTTTAATGAAATGCAAAATATAAAATGTTATTTGCTTGTTAGTGAACAGATAAGTAATAAAGATGTAGAGAAAAGAAAAATTGTGTTACTAAACATGATGTTTAATCAATTTGAAACATTGTTGTTAGCTTTAATAAAATGTTTTAAAGAATGACTTACTGCACAGTTTGTGGACGGCATGATGTGATTGTTATAAAGCATAATATCAAAGAAAGTGTCTGTAAATAATGTTGAATGTTTCATTAATTCATTTATTGACAGAATTGTTATTGTGAGTAAAGATATCATTTTTTATTTATTAATTTTTTGTAAACTCTTCGTTTAATTTTATATAAACAGACATAAAAGCTTCCATTAAGAATCTTGTCTTAATGCAATTTTTTTTATTGTCTAAATCTTCATTCAATTTTCATCGCACTTTTTAGTAACACGACAATTTAAATATGAAAATAAATAATTAATATTTAATCCTCATGTAATTATTTTAAGTACGAAGGAAAATACGAAAAGCTTTGAAAACCTTGAGCGCCTGAGAGACTTCAATGAAAGCGAACGCGGCGAACCTTCTTAATCGCCTTTAACGTTCACTCGACACCTTCGAGTCAGGAAGTTTTAACTGAGTTGATTAAACTTTAGCGGATTTACTTAAATTTTCAATTTACTAATCGAACTTTTATTTTCATGGTTCTAAAAATAAATCTTTCATGATCACTTCAAGCCTCGTCTTATTTTCGTTTCTTTATGAGAAAAAGCAGAAACAGAAACAAAAGCAAAAGGAAACGTACGTGAACTCATCAAAAATTCCGAATTGCAAAGTAATTTGAACTCCGATCACAAACTTCTTGAAGAGATATGCTTCATGTCTTATATTTAACGTACTCTTCAATGTATGTATGTCGAACAGTCAATTTGCATATGACGACGATAACTGTTGCTCAATCTTTCTCTCGCTGACATTGCGATAATATTACAGACACAAAATAACAAATTGGGTCATTTATGAACAATTCAACTAAAAATACCGGATGATAATCTCGAGAATTAGGTCAAGGTATTAGACTTCCAATTTAAGTAAACTCATTAATGTCAACTCTTGATTTTGAGACTAATGGACCTGGGAGTTCACTCATTAGAAGGTATGTGAGAACTAACCACATGTAATTTAAAGATTTTTATGTTAAGCTGCTAATGACATTCATCGACCGAAAATTCAACGGAAAAGAAAGTCTCATGATCATTAATTCTTGCTAAAATCGTCTTTCTTGGTTTACTTAATAATCCCAAAAGAGATGAATTTAAATTTCAATTTGCTTCTAGAATTTTAAATCTTTCAGTCGCCTACAAAGAATGAAAGTTTCCTTGATCGAAAGAATTCATTGTAAATCAACACTTTAATGATATTCACCGCTACAATTGATCACCGCATACTTTCCGCACGTAATAATTTTTTTATACCTGGCAATTAATTTGAGATGCTTTATTCATCTATGAAGACTTCTCTTAGACATATGAACGAATAATAATAAGAAAAATGAACGAGTTCATTAAACTTTTTCTTAAGAAAAATATTCTTTCGATTGCTACAAATTATTTGTTATGTGAATTAATTTTTCTCACTTATATTAAGATTGAGAAGGAGTTGATGATGATTCCTAGAAGTTATTTATTTATTCCTTCCAGCAATGATTCTTTTTTCTCTTTTGAAACTGCCGTGTTTTCATTGTAACCTTCGATTAAACTCAGCAATCTAATTTTATTGCATAATGAAACGTCATAGACTGATTCCTGTTCAACTCCAACGATTAGATCTTTATATTTCTAGTTTAAATATGTAAATCTTAAAAGAAGACTCAAACAATCAGTTCGTTAACCAATGATAATTTCAGCATTGAGAACAGGTTAGTCTTGACTTGCTTGCAATTATGGTCTTAAGTCCCTAGAATCTTTCTTCAATTGTGAATTTCGATTTCCATTGAAGAATTTTTTTTTCATCCAATTATTTTGTCCAAACATGGAATAAAAGTGAATCAAAATGGAATGCCAGCAGAAACTGAAGTTACAATTTCCTATATTTATTAGCGACACTTTAACGATCCGCCGTTATAAAAATATATTTAATTATAAACTGCTTAAATAAAAATGAAATGTTTTCATATCTTTCGTCCAATTGACACGAATTTCTTTCAACAACATTTCTTGTTGTTTTATTTTTTTAAGGGACATTAATAATTTAAATTCCCCTAATAAAAAATTTATAATCGCCAATGTCAATGATCGAGCATCAGAATTTGTGTTCCACAAAACTAATTCGACAGATACAGGTTTTCCTTCTTTCAAGTGTCACTACGCTTGCCAATTTGTAACAGTAAACGGTTGAAATCTTTTATTTATTATTTGCACTTTAAATAATCGAATGATTCACTGGGATTCTTACCACGCAAATCTTCATTTTTTTGATATAGAAATTTATTTATTTATTTATTTGTAAAGTCACAAGAGAAAAAAATCACAGAAATATTTTCCTTCCCGTTATCTTTGAACTTTATTTTTGATGTTTTCAAATCAACGGTTTAAAGAGAACTGGCCGATTGGATGGCTCTTACCTTCAGTTAAATTGGAATTATTTGAGAAGAAAACACACCTCGATGGATAATAGCGACGAGTACGTGGAGAAAGAGAGAAGAAAGTTGAGCGAGTGGAAGCTTCTTGTGCTTGGAATGATTCTTAAGATGTTTTTTCGTGGAGGGGAAAATTGATGAGAACATTGAGTAATATTTTTAAACTTCCAGTAGATATGTAAATCTCTTTCGACTGAAGACAATGTAAACAATGTTAACAATGTATAAATTTTATGTATTTTCCGATATGAATTTAAAATTTATTGCAATAAATGATTGTGTTAATCATAACAGATTTAGATCAATTTCAATTAATATTCAAATAGCATCTGATGAATTATATAATTGCCAATTGAAGTCGATTCAAATATTTGATTATTTTCTACATTGCACTACGAAAGCGTGAAAGTTTAAAATAATTGGTTTTGATCAACATAAATGAAATCACCTAAATTCATTCATCAGGATGCGCACGTTTGTTCAGTTACAACATGATGACATGCAGTCAAATGAATTTGGATTGATATTCATTTATTGAATAGTGCTTCGATTGCACCAAATGTTATTTTGCAACATTCTGATATTAAAACATTCATCGGCATTTGATTGACATGTTGGGTGATGTTGTGTTATGTGTTATTGACACTTCTTCCATTCAAAATTACTTAAGAACTAAATTTATTCATTGTGCATTCACCACAAAAGTTATCCCAAAAATTAATCTGATTTTTGCTGTATGTGATTGAAATTAATGTAATCAAATTTTATATGTTAACTTCAATTTATTTGATTAAGATTCGTAACTTATGTGACCTAAAGTTGACTTCATCTGTTAAGACTCATTAGATGTCTCATTAGATTTATAAAAGGTTGCACATCAACACTGTTACTGACACCAATTCTGAGACGACATCCAGCAAAAATTTTGATAAAATTTCAAAACTGTTGCACTGAAACGTCAAAAGAAAATTTGAAACTAGGAAGAGATGAAAATTCTCAAATCTTAAACCAAACACAAAACTTACTAAACCCGAACATCTCCAACGTCAAGTCCAACGTAATCATCATTTTAGTCGTTCAAGGTAAAATTTTGCGCTCTTGTTTTTGAGATATTCATACAAAGAAAATGTCATCAACATTAATCATTTCATAGGAATAAACAGTTCATGTCTGTTATCTAAAACATGTGTGCTTCCAATTAAGAAAGTAAATATTTCTGGGTACATTTTCTCAAACAGAAGCGACTATCGATTAGTTTTTATTTCAAGTTACTTTAGAATGTCATTTAAATATTAAGTAAAATTCATTACTTCCAGGATTAATGCTGGTTTAAAAATAAAATATTCAAATAATGTAAATCGCAAACAAATTCCAATAATGATGACAAGCTTAAACAATAATTCAATAATAAATAATAACAAATTGACATTCTGCTTCAATTAACTGTCTTTATTTATTCAATCATTTTATTGTTTATTCAAGTGTTTTCTTTACCTGGATCGATTTTATATGAGTTCGCAAAACAGTTTTAATTTTTATTTTAATAAACGAAATGATTTTTTAGTTTTCATAAATGAATTCTAAACTGTCACTTCAATCCATTCGGTGATGACGTTCAACCAATAATAACTGAAACTTTTCACAACAGTTGCGCTGAAATATCAGAAGAAATTAAAAGAAAAATTTTAGAGGAAAATATTCTTTAAATTTAAAAATTTGAAAGGAAAGTTAATTTACTTGAACCGAAAATCTCCAAGGTAATCCGAAGGAGCTTTCCATATCAGTTCAATTTTATCTTTCCTTTTGGCTCCGTTTTGAGTTGCAGCAGATGCGTTTCCATCACATTCGATTATTTTTGCAGTATCAGTAGGTAGAAAAGTTCCAATAACTATGGAAGAAGGTGCTGACGTTTGTGCCTCAATAGCGAAGCCTTGAAATTTTAAATTTCCACTTTCATCTTCAATAACGACGTTCACATTTTCTCCTTGACGAACACTTAACTTTGAGACTTTGACGCTAAAAGGACTATCGGTGATTTGTGGAGCCTTATTCCCATGATTTGGTTTCATTTCTATACAAGGCTGACCATCAAATCTTTTAGTTCCCTTAGACCATGTCCATGCACATTCAAAAAACATAAAAACTACAATCGCAATTAAAATCTTCATTTTTATTTCACAATTTTTCTTATTGCCACACTTCAGATGAACAAAAAATTACAAACTAATGAAACTTTTCATGATACAGATGATTAAATATCAATAACATGTTTTACTTATTTGCAAGTGTGTATGGTGACACAATATGGAAGTAAATGAGAAGTCTTATCATAAATATACATTCAGAGTTTCCTTTTCTGACAGCTACTGTGAAAAGTTCCTTTAAAAGCTTAATTTGTAACAGATAAATAAACAAGGGAAATAAAATAATTATGATTGTGTGTCATAAATATAGCCATGCATTCCTGAATGCTTGGGTGGAAAATATCCAACAATGACAGCAATTTCAGGTCGATAAACAAGTGTTTTGATAAGACGATTTGATGGTGTGATGATCGTATAAGTTGGATGAAGAAATTTATCGAGTCTGAATGAACGATTTCGATTTGGAAATGCGAGAAATCTTGCTAGTTGCCATCTATCTAGAAGGGATATTTGATCAGGGATATTGTGGATTGATTCTGATTCTGGTAAAATGCGAACCCAAGATGGAACATTTTCATCAAAAGAATTTACTAATGAATTGAAGTCAAAGTTTTCTGGATTTTGTTCAAAATTTTCATTCTCTCTGTTATCGATTTCAAATTGTTGTCGAGAGTTTTCATCTTCTGTTTGCAAAGTGAAGTCATCTTCGTTGTTGTTTGAAATATCTGAAGGTTCTGGTCTCGATTGTGCGTCATTTTCTAAAGAAAATTCTTGATTCGTTTCATTATTTCTTTGTTCTGATGAATTATTAAATTCACTTTCTTGTGATGATTGTGACAAAGTGTCAAAAAATTTTGAAATGAAATCATTTGATTCACGATCATCAGTTGTTTCAGAGTATGGAAAGATTTCTTCAGAGTTTCCCTCATTAGACTCTAAACTACCAGAAGATGACAAGAAATGTTTGGGTAATGGAATGATAGTTGGAAGTGGTGGAACGTCTGGTGGTGATGGCCATGGCAGAATTTTAGCTTCGTACGTCGATTCTTCATTGTTTTTCATTTCATTTTTAAATTCATTTTCAGATGTTTTCATTTCTTCAATATTTTTCTGATGCTGACGATTGTTTTGTGCTGGAAATTCTTGTGGTGGAATGAACAATGCTTGAAGTTTCTTAAGATTTTCTTCATTTTTAAGACTTTCTTCCGATTTTGCATTCTTCGTTTCTACTTTTGAAGGCGCATTCTCGATGGTAGTTTTCGGATGATAACCTTTCTCGTCGGCAGTATAATAAACCGTCACGGTCTTTCCTTCTGGAGTCTTGTAAGAGTAACTTCCTTCAACCTCATGATTATTTGTTGATTTCTCTTGCGCTGACATTCCACTGCCTGAGTCATATCCGTAATTATATGCGCCATCTTCTTCTCGCAGATAAAATTGTGTTCGACGATGTGATGGAATTTCCGGAATATTTTTAAAACAAAACATTGACTTCAAACTGATAAGGAAAATTGCAAACTAAAAATAGAAAAAAAAATCTATTAAAAGCTTTTATGGTATAGAATCAATACTTATCAGATTAAAATTTAATTATGATTAAGATTATGATTGTATTTTGAAGAGTTCAAAACAAGAAACTGATCATGATAACAAAATAATGAAGCGTACGCTGACTTTAGATAAAGTTATGGTGAAATTCGTATTATCAATCCGCCAAATATTCGCATAAAAGACGAAAAAATCTCGAATAAAAATCATGACAAATAATAAAATGCTGAAGATTGCAGTTGTTCTGTTATTGTTTGCCGTGGCTATCGCTTTCCGTAAGTGTAGAAAATAGTTTAGTTTCACCAATTCAATTATTGTTTCTTATAATCCACAGCAGCAACAAACGAAACTGTAAAAAATGAACCTTCTGGTCGTGTTGTTGGAGGAAATAATGCTGTCAACGGTCAATTTCCTTTCGTTGCATCAATAAGAAATGCAAATAATGTGCATACTCATCAAGGAGCATTAATTAGTAACCGATGGGTTGTCTCTGTTGCATGGATAATGCAAGGAAGAACCGCATTTAATACTCGTGTTGCATTTGGATCGGTAGTCCGAAATCAAGGATTTATGTTTTTTTTAAGACGCTTAATTGTTCATCCTGAATTCAACAGTACTACGGGAGCGAACGACATTTCTTTGTTGCAGACTATTATCCCTGTATTTCATGGCAGTCTTGTATTTCCTGCGAGCTTAACAAATTTCCGTCTCTCTGGTGGAGAAAGAGTTACAACATTGGGATGGGGAAATACAATGCTCGGGGAGAACACACCACAAGCTAACTCTTTGCAGTGGATTTCACTACAAGTAACCAACGACCAAACGTGTAGGAATTTTTTTGCTAATGATCCAAACTTTCCTTTGGCAAATGGACTTTGTGGTATAAGCGATGCCAACATGCGTGGAATGTGTGCGGGTGATGAGGGTGGGCCAATGGTTATTGGAAATACGGTTCATGGGCTTATGAGAATTTCTCCATGGTGTGGACAAGGCACGAATCCTGATATCTTTGTACCCCTTTTTGACTTCAAGGATTGGATTGCATCAGTAAGAGGGTTTTAAAGCTTTTAAATTGATGTTTTCAAATTTTGATATTACTGAAAAAGCTTTCAATTTAAACATATTCTTCTATCAAATAAACTTTTATCAAAAGCATTCAAAGATTGATTCTTATCAAATTGAACATATCTCGTTTGAAGATAATGAAGCAGATAATTCTATTTCTAAAGTAGAAGCTCAACTTTGACAATAATTGGTTGTGAACAGACTTGGACGATCCAAAATTGGATTCCCGATCTGGATCGGAAAATGGATCGCCTAACACAACTTATGAAGCTGAAAGCCTTATGCTTAAGTAAAATTCTTTAATTTGCAAACAATTTCTTCTTTCCCCACATAAAATTGCGTTTATCAATGAGATCTCTTCCAAGAAAAATTCTATTAAAAGCTTTTATCAAAAATTTATCAATCAAGCTTATTTCTAATCAAAAGATTAAATTGAAACCTTCAAAGTTGAACTTTGAATAACCAAAACAAAGTTAAAGCACCGCGCACTTTAGATATGCGTAAACTTGAGATAAAGCTATGGTGAAATTCACTTTATCAACTCGCAAAATATTCGCATATAAAACGCAGAAACTCCAAAGTAAGTCAAACAAAATATCAAAATGATTTTGAAGAGTGCAGTTCTGCTGTCCTTGTTTGCCGTTGCCATTGCTTTTCGTGAGTTAAAGTTTATTAACTTTGAGAAAATTTATTTAAGTTTGAAAAATTCACAGCAGCGTTAAACGAAACTTTAAAAGATGAACCTTCTGGTCGTGTTATTGGAGGAAATAACGCTTTCAACGGTCAATTTCCGTTCGTTGCATCAATAAGAGATACTAACAATAACCATTTTTGTTCGGGAGTATTGATCAGTAATGAGTGGGTGGTAACACTTCGCACTTGTATGCAAGGACGCACAACACTCAATACTCGTGTTGCATTTGGATCGGTGAATCGATCGGGAGGTTGGACTTACACAATATGGAACATATTTATTCGTCCTAATGTCGATCCTAGAGTGACAAGCAACGACATTGCCTTGATCCAAACTTGGAATTTTGTTACTCTTGATAATCTTGTATGGCCAGCAAATTCACCAAGTTTTCGCCTTTCTGGTGGACAGACAGCTACAGCGATGGGTTGGGGAAACACAGCACCGAATGGATCACCAGCTAATACTTTACAATGGACTACACTTACAGTAACAGACACAAACACTTGCGGAAATTTTTTCTGGAATATCATGAATTTTGACTGGGGGAATTCTTTTTGTACTGTAACTTCACCAGGAGCAAGTGTAGGAAGAATGTGTACGGGTGATGACGGAGCTCCATTGGTTATTGGTAATACTGTTCATGGCATTCTAAGATTTTCATCATGTGGAATTGGAGGAGGTTTCCCTGATCTCTTCCTTTCTCTTTTTGACTTTAGGGACTGGATAAGATCGACAACCGGCATGTGTTGCTTTTAATACAATATTTTCAGACATTATCCTTTCACGATATCTCTGATAAAAGCTTTTAATGTGAGAATATTCTACTATCAAATAAACTTCATTCAAGCATTGAAAAATTTGTTTTTGATTTACGAACTTTGTTATCAAACGTTCTTATTAAATTCGTTTGAAGATAAAGAAGCAGATAATTTTATTTCACAGTAAAAGCTCAACTTACTTTCAGAAAGTTCATTATTTAATTTAAGGCGGATGTTCTATAACTTTTAAATTCAATAATCTTTCTACACTTCTTAACAAAACAGTTCTGAAAGGTTTTGTTGACCAAACGATTCTTTTTATACAACACCACGCCAATCATCAAACATTTGAGCGTGTGAAATGCACGATCATTTATAGATTTCTTCTTAAGCGACTTCTCATTGTTGTAAGTTCTAAAATCATTTCGTAAACGAGAATTTTGAAGCTGAGAATAAGAAAAAAAACCCGGAACGGGTCTGACTTAAAGTTTCAAATTTGAAGTTGTGTGGAGTTACATGTAATTGAATGATTGATTTATCAATGTAAAGAATAAGCCTAAAACTGAAAAGTTTTCTTCCAATTAGTTTGTTCACAGCTTGCAATTGCTTTAGTCATCTCGCTAAGTGGTAGTAAAATTAAACAAACATTGATATTCGATCATCAATCATTCCAGAGAAGAGTGGCAAAGAACTTACAGACGCGTGATCCATTTTAATCCCAATCTCAACATAAAATTGACCTTGACAGTGCCATGTCTTCTCATTTGTAATCTAACGTCTTTGCTCTCATTAAATCGATATTCATGAAACCTTCTTCTTGCCCTAATTACCATGACAAACGCACATCGAAGAATGAATTGAAATGAAAAAGACGAACACGTGTTGAAGTTGAGATGAATAAACTTTAAAAAATATCAAGCAAGGTCAAGTTGAACGACGAATGAATTGTTTTTTCATTAATATTTGTTTCTGTTGTGACTACTTAGCAGATTAACATCTGATCTTCATGGAAGACGCTACCTCACTCACTCGCTCACACCACAAAAGCTGAAAGTAAAAGTTTTAAAACTTTTTGCTTGCTTCAATTTTTTACTGAGATAAACAATGTGAGAAAAGTTAACAATTGACGCGAGTCAAGTCTTCATCTAATTGGAATTTATTAAAATTTTAAATTAATTAATTTACTGTATTTACAGACGAAACTTAAACTACGAATTATGAATGAGAAGAACTGAAGAGTTAAATGAAAAAAAAATTGATGCTAATTATTCGATGGAATTTTCATGCTTCTCGTCACACTCGAGGATGGGAATTTTGGTGACTTCTGTAATGTCGTGACGCTTCTCTCTCTTCATCAAGTCGAAGTGCTTCAGATGGTGATAAAGCACGATTATGTGTTGGTATCAAGTCTATGTTTTGAATATGAGCTCTGACAGCAGCACCCGGTGGAATGCCATAAAACCATCCATTGCTAGTGTTCTGAATGAGAGCGTTAGTAGCTTCTGGATGTGGATGATAATGTTCAAGTACTGGTGGAACATAAGGATGAGGTCGTGGACCTTCTTCTGCTGTTGGAAGATATGTTGGCGTTGGTGGATATAAAACTGCTGGTGTTGGTGAAGCTGATTGGTGTAATGGAGGTGCTGGTGTGATGACAACCTGTAAGGGACCTGAAGGCGGTGACGCATAATGGGGTGCAAACGAAGGTTCTTCTTTAGGTGGTAATAATCCATAAATAATGTCAACCTCACCCGAACCTGATGGCGCTGACGGTGCTAATGGTGAAGGTCCACCACTCGGGAAAGTATGCGGTGACAATTGATTTCTATCAATCCCACCGATAGTGCTTGGCGTTGTCACAAAAACCGGGTCAGGGCTGGGTCGTGCAAACGGTCGTGGCGTTGATGGATGTGGGCCTACCGTTGAAAATAAAGTTGATGGATAAGGAGAAACTGTTGAGAATGGAGTTGATGGGTAAACAGATGGCGTGTGTGTTGGTGCATAAGTTGTGGGTGTGTATGGCGTTGATGTTACTGATGGAAGATATGGTGAAGGGGTTGTGTGTTCATAAGAAGTTGGTGGTGCAACTGTACTTGATACAAAACCAGGTCCAGATGGTGCTGAAGGTCCAGTATGGTAATGAACTTCATCGTCTCTATCAGCAACAGCAATTTCATTTGAAACTGCTTTGATTGAATTTTCAGGTACATCTGAATTAGCTGCAACATGAGTTCCAGGTCCAACAGTAGATTCCACGACTTTGTAACCAATTCCAGCCCCTGCAATGTACTTCACTGTTCGTTGAACTCCTTTATCGTCGAGATATGAATATGAACCACGAGTTACACCATCAGGGCCGGTAGTTTCAGCTCGTCGTTGATCCGGACTTGATGTGAGAAATCTGTGATTGAAAGAAATTTCTTTTAACATCACATGAAAATAAAATGCATATTAAACTTTGTTAATTACTTGTACTGTCGATCAGGTCCACGTTCAAAAGTTATTCGTCCCCTTGCTGTTGGTTCTGCTCGATATAACGGTTTGTTGTATCGAATGCTGTTTGATGCATCGGGGAGTCCATTTTCAACTTCAAACCCAGTGTTAGCACCAGCTTTGTACTTCACTCCATGCTTCTCTCCAACATCATCAACGTAAATGAATTCACCATGAACTTTTCCCGAACTGTCAGATTCTTCCCTTCTTGAATGTTTCTTGGATTTAAATCCAAATGAATAGCTAGGATCGTCATAAGGATCAGCTAAGGGATCAGTTGGTGATCCAACTGGAAGCTTTGGAGCTTGCGATAAATCTTGTTTCCTGTGAATGTTGGCACCACGTGCTCGAAATCTTAACATATGAAGGAAAAGTAATTAAAAAAGTTCTTCTTTGTTGATTCCATTTCCATTGTTCATCTTGCTGATGGTCCAGTAATTACCATTTAATTGCTGACCGAAGCGTATCAAGATGAATCACTGGAATGGAACCATGCGAGGTCACATTGGCAGAAAATTACCCGCGTGGACCAGCTGTGTAGACAACTTCATCAACTCGACCATTTATTGGACTTCTAGCTCCATAACGACCGCGAATTTTAATCGCTGGATGACCACTTGCTTGATGATAATGTCCACCTTGATCTTTATTTTGATAACTGATTGAAAATTGAATAAAATTTGTCATTAACTCATATCAGAATATTATGTTAAATGTTCACTGTTCACAGCTACTTTAAACTGGTTGTGTCTGTGTGAAGTGAACGACAAATGAATCGCGGGATTTTTTTTTCTTGTTGTTTTACTGTTTCAACTTTTTCCTTTTGATTAATTAAAATCGTAAATTAAGTCGCAACAAATCTCTCACAAATATGTGAATTACATGTTGCACAATTCGTCGTCATCTGAATATAATAAGCTGTCATGGTCAAAGCTAATGAATTCTGAACGAATCATAAAGATCATGTTAATTGGTCGTTGAGCTTCGTGAGCTTTTAGTCTTTAACATCGTCTGTTAGGTGCATTGGGAATTTCCCACGGTTTTGACCTTTTTATTTCTTCAGAAATTATTAAGAAGATGGAAGTTTCTTTTCATCTTAATAATTAATAATCATCAAAAAGTTCTTTCATACTAACCCAAATTGAAATGAACCGTCAGGATTGACTTCATTGACTTGAGTGCTTTTGGGATCTTCCGCTGTTATTATCGTCCATTGAAGGACGAGACCACATAAAGTTATAATTTTCATTTTTTCTTTATTTAATATTTTCTTTTTTTCTTTTGTTATTAATTATAATTTTTATTTGACAAAACTTGAAATGACATAACTGAGAAATTTCTTCTTTCACTTGTTCTTTTATCTTCTTTCTTTCTTTCTTTTTTTCTCTGAAGATTCTCAAATATTTTTAAAAAATTTCACAACTTTTAAGACAACAATTCGACTTTTCACACCGCACTACGTTGGCTCAATGACTGAATCAGATCTTATTATGATCCATTGTATTTATAAGTTTCAACTTCATGCGCCCTACGAATCGAGTTGCTTCTCTCAGTCAACCAATTTTCTCAAAAAAATCATTTTTTCTTGTAAAATGTAATTAAAATGTTTTTTAATTGAGCTTTAGAATAAGTTTGAGAGTTTTTGTGTTAAAAGATTTGAGTGAATGAAAGAGAAAAAGTTGATTCAGCTCAACGATTCGGGAGTCAAAGAGAAGCTTCTTCTTTGCGTAATTCGATGTCAGTTATTTAGAAGCAGCACTTATTGTTACACCTTTCAATGGCTTTGCAAGATGTTACGTTTACGTTCATTCTTCATCTCAATTGTGGTCAGGAAAATTGACGTTAACGAAGGTCAGGTTACAACTTTTTCCATCTCGTTGGACATGAAAAAGAACGCATCGCAAAACAAAGATTCACTGATACTCATCTTCAGTTGTTGTCTTACTTTACTTCTTCTTCATCTATCTAATTAAACATTTTTCCATTCATCGAGCATCATAATTTCAATTGTCGGAAAAACAACAAATGATGATGAATGAAGTTTTTTTATCTCAAAGGTCAAATCTGATTAAAGGTTTAAATTGAAATCTTTTCAGGTGTTAAATTCCATGAAGAAGAATGTCTTAAAGGTGGTAAAGTTTAATGGATGTTGAAGGGAAATTTAATAAGAGTCAGTCAGTATTTAAGATAATGATGACGATCAGTGACATAATTTAAAGTTTTGTGATAATTTACGCATAAGAGATCGTGAAATTAGTTAACAATCCCAGGCAAGATTTGAAGTTTCATTTTCATAAGACGTTTAATATGCCACATCTCTGAAGATTTCATTGATTTATTCGAAACCTTTTGCATTGCAACCACAAGGGAATTTTTAAAGTTTTTATTTAGGTACTCATTTCTTCGCAATTTAATTTAAAAATATTAAAAAAAAGATAATTCAAAATAGCTCTCAGTGGATCGTTCAAGTTCTCTTTCCAAATTGTTCCAAAACTATTTTAAAAAGTGGAGCGAAATTCTTATCGGCTGACGACTTCTCATGTTTGATTGTCTTTAATGATAAAAACTTAAAAGTTAATAACGAAAACAAAAATCTTGTTTGATTATGAAAAAGTCTTTTGATTACAGTGATTATCAATCAAAATGTAGAAATTGCTTCAAGGTGTTTGACGTTGACAAGAAAAGTTTAAAATATGAAGAGAAACATAAAATTATGATGGAAAATATTGTGGGATTTGAGGTTAGAACAAATTTTATCTTTATTCTTGATAAATAATTAATTTATTTAAATCTAATTAAGATCCCAGCCCATGGAAGCGAAAAGATTTGCAGCGGATGTCAAGCAGTCATTACAGAGTTTTCTAAAATTAAGAATCGAATGATTGTCTTGCAAAAAGGCTTCAACAATCACATGAACAGACAACAAGATACAGAAATGAAGACAAAGGATCAAGAAATGCTTCAACAAGTTCCAAAAAAAATCTCAAATTCACTAGAAATTGAACGTGTGTCGGATGAATATTTCAAAGAACTTATAGACAAACAAAGAAATTCATTCGCGTGTTTGATTTGCCACAAATATTTTTCATTCAAATTCTCAGCAGTTTCACATTTAAAAACTGTTCACTTGAAAATTAAGGTAAAAAATTTAATTTTTCATTCTCTATTTTTATATTTATTTTCCAGGGATACAAATGTGACATTTGTGAATATAGAGGAGGCTCAAAATGCAATCTTCAACGACATGTTCAACGCAACCACATCCCAGATTTTTCCTTAAAAGTTAAATGTCCAAATTGTGGTTCATTCATCTCCAAGAAATATTTGCTGCAACATCGAATGAGAATGCACAGTGGAGAAGTAGAAGGCGAACTGAAATGTCGAAAACGTTATCGTTGTTGTAACAAAACTTACGTTTCTCTTGGAAGTACTTTGAAGCACTGCAAGAAATTCCACAAAAGTAACAAAGTTTACGAAATCATTCCAAATGAAGTTAAAGTTTGAAGTTTTGAATTTAAATAAAATTATTGACAATTATTCTTGAATTTGTACGAAATGAAACGGTTTGTTGCTGCATCTTTATCGAGTGGTTGATTGCAAATACTAATTGCAAATGACAAAAGAGCTTCTTCTTCTTTCAGGTGAAGGAATTTATTTCCAGTCGATGACACAGCTGACGGTGGTCTTGAAACTAAACTGGAAAAATGAAAGAAAATATTAAAAAAAGTTTTTCTCTCTTCTTCATTTCTTTATTTTCAAAAGATTCTTTTTACAGCAAATTTTGGTGCAAGTCTATCAACAGCAACAAATATTCTTTTCATGTATTAATAATAACTTTTGTGTTTATTATGTAGAAGGTGAGACTTCAACTCGTGTTAAATTTAAAATGTTAAAAGTTTCAAAGACATTTCACTGAGAAGAATTTTCTTTTGTTGATCATTTTTGTTATTTGTAATCGTCAAAAAAATATTTAAAACTTTTATGCTTTTATTTTCCTTGAAACTTAAATAGATTTTCACATCATTTTCCTATTTTTGCGACAAAAGTCGTATCGTGCGAAAATAAATGAAAAATTTCAATTCATTTCCTGGATTAAAATATAATTTTTCTTGTTTATTTTTAATCTTTATTTTCGTTTATCGATTTAAATAAAGAAGTAACATGACAAGCATTTCTTAAGTTTTTCCTGTTTATGGTTTCTGATTAGCACCTAATCTATCTTTGCAAACAAAATCTTTGTCGACATTTGATGCTATCAAGTTTTTGTTTATTTAATTCTAAGAAATTCATCTAAAGATTAAATCAAACGCAAAACAATAAACAAATGAATAAGATGATGCCTGTCATCAATTCAACAAAACCTTGTTTCATAACTGCTTTCACTTGCAGGAATTTTATTCTATAATCTAAGGGAAATTTCGATACTTTATTCTTTATGATGTTATTTCGTCTTGTTTTGCTTTCGAATCAAACAAAAAGTTTTTCATTTCTTCTCTGTTTGCTTTCAAAGACGTCAAGATGAACAAACAAACATACAAAGAGTTTAAGAAGTCGCAGAGAAGAAAGTTATCCTAAGTAATAATAGCCTTAACTTAAAGAATAAAATAAATAATTAAATTAAATAACTCTTTTAAGAATCTTCTTCAATTCGCTTCATCGTTGAAGGAAGATCTGTCGAAAAAGATGAAGAAAAAGAAAATCGTTGATGATTCATCGCTGAGGGTAAATGTGTGACAAATCCAAATTTTGTTTGCTGCCCGCCCACACAAACTCGAACGCCGGATTAAAAAGAGCTGAGATAATTTAGATAGATGTGGCATCGTTCAAAAGAGCATTCAGTTCTTTAGTGTGCTGAGCTTTCGAGCCAGTGGCTGTTGAAGCTGCTGTTACACGACCAACATAGCTACACATCATCATTATTGATGATAAAGAAAATAAAAAATGAATTGTATTAATTACAATTTCTATCCTTCTTATAATCAATAATTTTATGAAATGAACAATAAAACAACTGATGAAGAAATCATAAAATATGTTTTCAACAAACTCATGATGAGAAACAATAAATCAACGAAAGAAACAACGTAAGCAGAACACAATAGTTTAATCATCAAATTATCAACAAACTGGAATGAGAATTAAAAGGTTGAATGAAAGATTCTGATGAAAATGACATTGACGTTGACATTTGTCATGCAAACGATATAAATTATTTGGTTAAATGAGAGATTAACGAGCTTATCTTAATATAAATATTGATTCCTTTTACACCCTCATAAACATATTTATGATGTTATACAATGCAACGTGTTGTCTGTCTGTAACTTATGTCTTTTAATCTTTGACAAATGCGAGATTAATGTTATGTTATTAATCATTTATGTTTAGAAGCATAAAGATTAAAAAGTGTTTAGTTGTGATTTTGTTTTTGTGAGATATTTATCGACGGATCATTCATGTTATGTTAGATTGTCACTTTACATCCATCCAACCTGAGTTAAGCAGAAAATGACGGCGAATTTCTTTTCGTCATTTTTCACCTCACCCAACAAAATTTGTTTATTTTTGTAATTAAATGTAAACAAGAATTAGTGTCGTGTAGATTTTGTAAACAAAATACTTGTGTAAGAAAGAGAGACCACCAAAGATAAAAAACTATAACAAGCCAATCAATTCAATAGACGTCAGCTTTTCATGGAAATATTTGATGATTGAAATTTCATCAAAATAAAATTTGTTTCGATGAAATTCTGAACGTCAAACAAAAAATGAAGAAAAGAAATTTTGCGAAAACAAAAATTTAAAACAAATAAATAAAATTTTCTATTTTTCTCTTTAGCCTGTCTGTCAATCTGTCGCGATTTCTTGTGAATTTATTCTCGTTTATGTTGTTGTGTAAGTGAATGTTGTTTAGACATTCGACTTCGATTCGAGAGACGACATCCCAGAGAAATAGAGATAAAGAAACAGTTCAGGCGACTCGACGGTCAACCCTCACCTAATCGTACGAATCGAAGTTGGACGTGACATTTTAATTAACTTGCTAGCTTCCTTCTCCTCTTCGGTTGGAGCATTGAAGTTGGTTTGACGTTCAGCACTCGACTTACGGGTGCTCAAGCTCTCCTTAGGGCCATGGGGCCTATTAGAATTAGTGACATTAATTTTCTTATCAGTTTTTTTTACTTTTTCGTCATCAGAGTCGGAATCGGTATCAGAATCATATGAAGACGATCCAAAGCCAAACCAGCTGCGCCAAAAGGATTTCTTATCTTCCTTGTGCATCAGCTTATTTCGCTTTAGACCGACAGATGAATCCGCAATGGTCGTTGAATCCGCGATTGAAGTAGCATTGCTGGAACGGTAAAGCGGTTGGTTTTTTGTTGCCGAGTTTTGTTTTTGGGTATCGTCGATATCATAACATTCTTAAGTCTTTTTTTCTTTTACAAAATATTTTATAATTACTAAATAAAAAGCAACTTATGAGTCTTAAAATGAAAATTGAATGCTTTTTTATGTTCAGAAATAGAAGATTGAAGATAATTGTAAACTTAAAGGAAAAACCAACATTTAATAATAAAAAATCACAAAAAAGAGAAAAAAAGATTGTTTGGAGAGGGAAACACAAATTTTTCGTTCTTGGTTCGTGCAAAAAATATTCTGATAAATTTAAAGATCATAAATTAAAATTCCATTCACCAATTTACCCAAAAAGAAATTAAAGTTTTTCCCATCATGCCAATGAAGAAAATTTTAAGAATAAAAATTTTTTCTTTTTTTTTATCAGAATTGCAAAGGAAATGGAAAACTTATAAGAATTAAAATCGAGTCTTATAAGTTTGATTCAACACCAGTAAATTACAAAAAAAAAGGTTTGGAGCAGAAAGAACTACAAATTCACGATGAAATTACTCACTTAATATCCCGTGTGCTGTTCAAGCTTGTTTCGAAACGTGGCAAGATGTAATTCCAAGCACCTTGATTTTTATGTTCTTCTTGAGCCCAAACAATCTCAGCATTTGGATATTTAGCACATTCAGCTTTCACCAAATNTTAAAAGATCAATCAACTTATCAAGAGTTGATTTGTCTTTAGAGAAAAAATCTACAACATATACTTTCGTTACACGAGAATGAAATGTAGACACTTTAATGTGGTCATACAAAATCGATTGTGGACACATTGCTCGATCGTTTGTGGGTAGTGTTTGAACCGGGCAACAACGTTTTAAAAAAAAGTCATATGTATTGAAATAATTCGAAATACTAGATAATTAATAAAAGTTATGTCGATGGTACATTTAATTGATTGTAATTTATGTTTATGATGTAATTCCGACGCTTTAAATCGATAATTAGAATAACTCTAGAGAATGCTCACTTTTTGAAAATCATCTCACCGTTAAATCTTCAAACATTCTTCCATATAAAAATGTTATGACCACATTTGATCGCGAAAATTTGTGAGCAAATGTTTTTATAGTTTAATTAATAAAAACTATTGTGAAATTATGTAACATCAATTCTTTTCTGCACATAATTTCTTATCTTTTTGTATATTTTGAATAGTAAAATAAGTTAAAGTAATGCCATTTTTCGCTTCTTAAAAATTCGAAGCGGGAACAAAAAATGGCTGTTTCGAAAAAGATTTTTTTATGTTGAAATGAAATAATTTATTTTGGCAAATTAAACTTATTTAAAGACCCAGTGAGTAGCCTAAAATGGAATTTATTAACAAAACTTTCAACACGTTTTTTTTTTCGGTGAAAAATATAATTTTAAAGGCCTAAAAATTAGTAAATTGGGTGTCCAAATTTGAAACTGACCACAAACGATCGTTCACCAGATTCGATTCAATACTCTAAGTTTGATTCAACACCAGTAAATTACAAAAAAAAAAGGTTTGGAGCAGAAAGAAATACAAATTCACGATGAAATTACTCACTTAATATCCCGTGTGCTGTTCAAGCTTGTTTCGAAACGTGGCAAGATGTAATTCCAAGCACCTTGATTTTTATGTTCTTCTTGAGCCCAAACAATCTCAGCATTTGGATATTTAGCACATTCAGCTTTCACCAAATCATAAGGGAAAGGTGAAATCTGAGAAGAAAGCAAATAAATAAATTTGGTTTTGTTATCTTTTTAATACTCACTTGTTCAACAGTTGAAATGGCAATTTCAGCTTCAAGACCTTTCTCACGACGAGCTTTGATAAGATCGTAATAAACTCTTCCAGAACAGAAAATAATTCTCTTAACGCTGCTTGGATTTTCAGAAGCTTTTCCGCTATCGGAAATGATGCTAAATGAGTTGAAAAAGAGAAGAAAGAAAATCGTTAAGAACGTGATGGAATATGAAACAATTGAATGTTATTTAGCGCCATCTATTGTTGATCACTTCAAACTACTCAATTTTAATGTTTTCAGTGAATTTTTTTATATCAACTTTCAAGTTACTCACCGTTTAAATTCTGTGCCTTCAGTCATCTCACCAAATTTGCTCTTAGCTTCGGGATGTCTCAATAAACTCTTTGGTGTCATCAAAACCAATGGCTTTCTGAATGGCATGGCAATTTGACGACGAAGGATGTGATAATAGTTAGCTGGTGTTGAACAATTAGCGACAATCCAATTAATGTCGTGAAGTTGTCTGATAGCAAATTCATCACTTTCTGGTGGGAAATAATCGGGGTCATCTGATGACATTTGTAAGAAGCGTTCTAAACGAGCTGAAGAATGTTCTGGTCCCATTCCTTCCATGCCATGGGGAAGTAACATCACCAATCCACTCTGACGAACCCATTTAGCTTGACCTGAGCTGACAAACTGATCAATAATGCACTGAGCTGTGTTGTTAAAGTCACCAAATTGTGCTTCCCAACAAACAAGAGCATTTGGATTTGTCATCGAATATCCCAATTCGAATCCAAGCACGCCATATTCCGACAATGAACTATTGCAAACTGTATAAGGAGCTTGATCGGGATATAAATGACAAAGTGGACGATAAGTTGCTTTATCGACTTCTTGATGGTGCAACACATGATGGCGATGCGAGAATGTTCCACGTTCAACATCTTGACCTGATAATCTCACATGAATTCCTTCTTTCATTAACGATCCAAAGGCGAAAGCTTCAGCCAAAGCCCAGTCAGCAATTCTATTGTCAACCATGTCTTTACGAGCAGCCAACACACGCAACAACCCTTTGTGAATGATAAATTCAGCTGCATTTGGTGGAGGTTGTGAGAATCTATTGCCGATGTGAATTAAAGTCTCTTCAATGACACCAGTTGGTGACACTTTCAATGGATCTTTTCCTTCAAAGAAACCTGACCAAGGTGAATCCAACCAATCTTTGTATTTAATGTGGGTTTCGGTCTTTGCTTGTTCCATTGCATCTTCGCAAATCTTTTCATATTTATCACGAACTGACTTCACTTCTTCAGCAGTGACAACTTTCTCTTCAATCAATTGATTTGAGTAAATGTCCAAGACGGGCTTTGTTTGACGAACACGTTTGTACATCAGCGGTTGTGTGAACATTGGTTCATCAATTTCGTTGTGACCATTACGACGGTAACTGACGATATCAATGATCACATCTTTATGGAAAGTTGCACGCCATTCAGCAGCAACACGACACACATGCATCACTGATTCGGGATCATCTGAGTTGACGTGGAAAATTGGAGCATTCACGACACGAGCAACGTCTGTACAATAAGGTGATGAGCGTGAATGACGTGGATCAGTTGTGAATCCAATTTGATTGTTAACGACAATGTGGATTGTTCCATGTGTTGTGTAGTCGGGTAAATCTGACAAATGCATTGTCTCAAAGACAACACCTTGTCCACAGAAAGCAGCATCACCATGCAACATGATTGACATGACTTTCTTTCCTTCACCATCACCACGGTAGAATTGTTCAGCTCTTGTCTTTCCTTGCACAACTGGATCACAAGCTTCCAAATGAGATGGATTTGCAACAACAGCAAGACGAATATTTTTGTTTGTTACACGATTCAAACGTTCAATGTATGTTCCAAGATGGTATTTAACATCACCAGAGCCCTAAAATGAAAGAAAATCTTAATAAAATTTATTAAGTTTTATCATCTCACTACTCACATCATCAGCGGCTTCCAAACCAGCGAATTGTGTAAAGATTTGATGAAGTGGCTTACGACAAACGTTTGCAAGAACATTCAAACGACCACGATGTGGCATTCCCATGATGATTGATTCAACACCAAGACGAGTTGATGTGTCAATAACTTCTTTCATAGCTGGAATCATAATCTCACAGCCTTCCAAACCAAAACGCTTTTCAGATGAGAATTTCTTTGCTAAGAAAGCTTCGAATCTGTTGGAAGAAAATCAATTTTAAATAATTTTCAATAAAAAAATGGCGGAAATTTTAATTTACGGAAAATCGTTAGAAGTTTTCCTCAAATTTGAAATTTCACTTTTTCTAACTTTAACTCACCCAGTAGCACGTGTCAAACGAGCTAAGATCAAACGCTTCTCATCATTTGAATAGTTAATGGCATTGGGAGATTCAAAACGTTCACGAATCCAATTACATTGTTCCAATGAATTAATGAACATAAATTCAACTCCAATTTTGTTGCAATAAGCATTTTCCAAACGATTAAGAATCTCACGAAGAGGAAGGAATTTTTCTTTTCCACCGATGAATGTTGTGCTGGGAAGTTTGAACATTCGATCCATGTCATGTTCCTCTGTTAAAATGATTATTTGTGAATTTCACAATATTAGTTAATGGAGCAAAAAAGGAAACATCAAAGAAGATTTTTTTTTCTTTTTTACCATCAAAATCAAACTAAATAAAATTATGAATGTATGGACATAAAACTTAACTTGAAATTCGGAGTGAATGAGATTTTTTTTGTCGTTTTCTGGGAGAATATTCTTAATAATTCTTTAATTAAATAGAATATTATCTCAGATGAAAGTCGATACATATGAGACAATTAGCCAACTCAACAAAAACAATCATCATGTGAACTAAAGATGGACGAACAAAACGAACGAAGAACGTTAGATTTAAAAAGAAAAACAACAGAAAACACGGCGGCTTATCATCCAAGATAGGGGAATAAGCATCCGTAAGTTATTTCATTCGATGATCGTTAATTAATTTAGAGACAGCGATTCGTTAAGTTCCTGACTTTAGGCTTTGTTTTACTACAAACTACTTAAAGCATTTTTCTTCTTGCCTGGTGTATGTTTTTTTGATCTTAGCTTAGGTAATTTATTTACAATAATTATTATATGTTGTGGGTGTTTATGTAGGGAGGCAACCAATGAACCAAGGAATGTTGTCACATTGAAACGTGAACTTATTTACAGTTTTTTAGCGTCAGATACTCTGTGAAATTAAATCTTTCAAATCGACACATTCAAATTCTTACTCAATGAGTCAATTCCCATCAATTCAGCGACTGTGTGACTTTTTTTTATTTTCGATTGATCTTAAATCGTCATTATCAAAGTAGGAGAACAGAAGATAATTAAGAAATTGCAATAAATAAAATAGAAAATAGATAAGAAGGGGGAGAAGAGAAAAGAAATTATAAATTAAATTAAACAAGAAGTTTTCTTCTTCTCAAGTTTGAGTGCAATAAACAAATAAATAAATTTAATTTAATTAAAAATATTTTCCCCTTCATTACACTTCAAACAAGAAAAATTTTCTAAAACGTAAAATTTTGCATGCAAACTTAAACATTGAAAGCAAATGTCTGAAGATTTTCTGTTTTTTTTTTGATGCTTCGCAACTTTTTGTTTTTAGACAATAAATATTTAGATCCAATTAACTGGTTGCATGCCATTTGAATTTGAAAAACAATTAGAGAATTCACAGAAATTCGTTTTCAGTCCCTTAAATCTCTGATTTGTTTATCTTTCTTTTTTGTTGATTAAGCTGAGATACTCACCAAACCGATAATGTGTATAAAGAAGTTCTGGTGGCGTCTTGTCATCCAAATCGGCGCTGTTAATTCCCAGTGGATCTAATTTTGCAATATGATGACCTCGTATCTAAGGGACATTTCGGTTGTGATAGTTTTTTTTTTTCTTTTTGTGATATTTTGTTTTATGTCTTGACACTTCATTGGTTATCAATCAATAAATCAACTAAATACTATTTCATCATGACTAAGAAATAACCTAAGATTCTCATCTCACTGCTTAAAATGTTAGTTAGCGAACCGAACCCATCAACCAAAATTATTCTACCAACTTCCAATAAAGGTTTTGAAAAGTGTTAGATTTGTTAATTTTTTTTACTTCATTAACTGATAGAAGTTAAATTATAGAAAGAAAGAAGGAAGGAAACGATAAAACCAAATTAAAAGATGAATTGATGATGATGACAATGATGATTAAGTGGAAAGTGACACAAATAAATTATGTTTGATGATTTGACTAAATATCTACAAACGTTGTTTGTTTGTCTCGAAATAATTTCAAATCGATTTTAATTACAATTGTGATGTGTTTGAAATTGTATGTAAGTGTCAGAATTTTATCTATAAATTATTAATTAATTTTCTAAAGAAATCTTTTCACTCTTTCTAGTTTCATCTGTTTGTCTCCGAATCTCAAATAATTTCTTTTCTTTTTTGTTCTTTTAATTTGAATGATTTGGAAAAGAAGGATTAAATATTTACCGAATTGCATGTAGTTGCGCGTTACTTTTTCATTTGCTCGTCGTGCAACCCCATCGGGACCGACTTGGGTCTCAGAATTTAAGATACCAAGCGGATCGATAGCAGCCATCAAGTGACCGCGCGACTATAATTAAGGATTGATTTTTGTTGTTGTTTTAATGGTTTCTCTTGCACAAATCAATTAATTCATTAATGAAATAAATAAATTTTGTATTGTTAAGTTATCAAATTAAGATTCTATCTAGCTATTAAAAATCATAACAAATTAAAATAATTTTCGATTGCTAAAAATTTTGTTAATTTTTCTGATTAAATTTTGAAAAACGATGTTAAAGCTTTGAAATTCTAATTAAAAAAAGGTTCAAGAAGCTTCAAAATCGATTGTTTCACAACATTCATTCCAAATGATACTTTCGAGACTTTCTAAAGCTAAATTGATGAATTATAATAATAAAAAAAGAAAACTTGAAGATGAACTCATTTTGACAATAGAGATGGTGGGTGGGAGAACCATTGGATGCAGTTAGCAATTAAAATGTGCCAAGGATGGAAGGAAGGAAAGATCAGGAAGCAAGTAAAAAAGTTTCACCGTAAATATTCAATTTTAAATGAGGAAAAAAGGATCATGCAAGATTGGAGATTTTAATTAGAAGAATAATTTAATCGAAGCTTCAGTTGCTGCTTTAAGTGATCCAATATCGTCTTCGACTGCTTCATTTAATAATCGATTTACACAATAATGTTACCTGATAACTTCTGATAATAGCTTGCACAGCCAAATGATCATCAATCAATTTATCATCAACACGACTTCCAGTGAGTGCTGGTCCTGCACCACCAATGGCTGGCAATGATGATCCGCCGACATATTGCGATACAGGAATATGATTTCGTGGTGGTGCCGCAAGTGATGGAGGTGCTGAATAAGAATTGTTACGGAAATAAGCATCCCAAGACTACGAAAGAAAAATTTATCGATTAATTTAATTGCCTTTGACGCAATAAAGTTAGATTAAATTAAAAAGCATTCAATCAACCAATAAAGTCACTTAATATACTCACAGCATGAACTGTTGTTGGATCACGAAGCCATGAATTGTACATCTCTTCGACATAAGCTGAACTTGATCCATTTAAGAAAGGTTCGGCACCTGCCGAGTTATAACTTTTGATGCCTGCTGCAGCCAAAAAATCATTGTTGAACTAAGAAAGAAGAAGACGCGATATTAACATTTACAAGCACTTCATCGTCGTACATAGATAAGAACTTCACAGGAATTGATCGTGACCCAGTAAAACGAAAGAAAGAAGCTTATTTACACTCTACTGCTACAATCGCTATTGTGTAAACAACGACAACCACTAAGGTTTTCTTTTATCTAATCTTGTGTCATCTTTAAGCTTTCGTCAAGTCTTTCTTACACTCACCTGTGATTTTTGATGTCGAATTAACCACGACCCGAAGTTTTGTTGTCCTTTTGGCGCAAAGGCATTGAAAGCTGTTCTTGCACGATGCATGTCTAATTATTTGTTGTCACTAAAATAATCAATAAGTCAATGAGATTTCTATTGGATGCGAGAATTAAACGAGTCTGATAACAAATATTGCGACATTCACTGGAAGCCACGGCAATTTACCAAGGAAATAATTAATCGAGCTTACGTCAATTATCGCACATTCCGAGAGTTCTCTTGAGTTTATGCCAACTGACTGTTAGCCACATGATCGACATAAGAATTATTTTTTCTTTCTCTCAAATTGTTTTCCTTCAAAATTTTTTGTCTATTTTTAAAAATAAATTAGACGCTTCTTCAATAATTAAAAATAATCGTCAAGTTTAGGTTGCAATGTCGTGGTGAACAGAAAAAATATCCTGCATGACGTTTCTTTTCTGCGTGTCACATGTTTACGATCGACAACAATTTACACTTTGATGACAATTTCATTAGCAACATCAAACAAAAGGTAATTAAAATCTTCTTTTTTCTGATAAAGCCAAAAAGAGAATGAAACAGCAACAAAGTAAATTGATAAACGACTTTCATTTGACGACGAAAAAGCATGTGACAACAAACAGTAAATAAATAACACGTCACTTAATATTTTTACTAAGTAACAATACAATTGAATTTAAATAACTTCGAGATTCCCGAAAACCACGCGAATGAATCATAAATCGTAAACGTTTTTGATTGAATTATGGCGAATCAAGAACCAGTTTTTGCGGCTTTTAACTTTTATAAGTGTGCGGAGTTTGTTTTCTCAAACATTCTCTCGTGATTACCCAGACAACAATTTTGATAATTTTTTTATGACTGCATCGGAATATAAAAAGTCACCGAAAAAAGATTACATAATAAACAGCCGCCATTAAATAGAGCGTTAACATTTATTTAATGTAAAATATCATTGACCTCAATCGAAGTGGTAACGTCACAAGTTTCTTGCAATTCGAGCAATTGAAAAATTCCAAAACGAATTCAGCGACTCGAAGTTGAATACTTTCACTTTAAACATTTTTTTCTCGCGATTTTAACAGTCATGGTCCATTTGAAAATTTGTTTTCACTTCTCAACCCTGATCAGCTTTATTTCAACAATTCTCACGCGAAAATATCTTTTTATACTTGAAAATAAATTCTTTTTTTCCTTTGCTTATGTAACAAATGAAAATTTTTCGTTCGATCTTGAGGAAAACCTTGCGACGCAAAACAATTTTCCATTAACTTCCACTGACAATATTTGTTATCAATTAGTTTTCCATAAAAAGCAGCTTAATCACCAACCCGAAAGTACCAACAGAAGTTGATAAGAAAATATAAAAAATATCTTAAAAAGACTTTTTCTCTTCTGTTTTGCGGTGTTTTCACACCGATTGTTGCGACTCAACTGAGTAAATTATTTCGATTTCCGAGCACACAAACTTGAGCAGATAGTTACATTTTCTCAGCGTTCATATTTTGTCTCGGCATCGTGAATACGACGAGTTTCTTATTGTTTTGACGGCTTCCCGATGTATTTATGATGATTGAGAAGTTTCAGAGAAGAAAGTGAACATGAATGTTTCAAAGTCTTCACTCATCTCATTGTTATCATTAAGTGAATCATAAATTACATAAATCACAAGCGTCTTTGCCCTTTTATTTCATTATTTGTGTAAAAAACTTAACAATCACCTCTCAAGGTTTCGTTTCATGTAAAGCGCGAGCGAAAGGTTTTCTCTCGTAACCTTGATTTGTATTATTGAGTTTTCATTCCTCTCAGAAAAATGATTCATAAATGCTGCCAATTGCCACCAAATATTGTTCATTTTCTTTAAAAAAAATTGTTTAAAAGCGCTAAAATATCTGACAAAAAAAAATTATCAAATATGTTTGGATTTACAAAAATTATTGACTTTAATATTCAGCTTTTAAGTTCAACGAACTTATCTTTCTAAATTAACTTAACTGATGATATTTTCGATACTATGGGACAATTCAAATTCTGGATTATCAAATTATTATTAGTTTGAATAAACCTCCAACAATCATATCAAGTGTCACGCAATTTTTGCGATTTCAAAGCTTTAGACTGCTATTAAATATCAGGAAATTACCCTAATGGAAATTAACCAGCTAATATATTTGTTATTATTTAATTAAATTCTTATTACATCCAACATATGCATAAAAGTCGACAAATTATTTAATTTCCTCATTCAAGTTCTATTAAATTCATTTAAGTGTTCATTCTATTTGATCAGCTTACAAACAGTTTCAAATTTTAATTGTATTTATGTGGATGTATGCACTTGATTTACTTCACTTCAAATAACAAGGAGAACCTCATGACTTGAGCTATTTGATGTCATCTGAATCCACTTATGAAAGCTTTCGAGATATGAAAAGTTGGAAAAAAATTGTTTAGTAACATCCTCATGATATCAGAATGAGATGAAGGATAAGAGACGTTTAACTTCCGATATCTCATATACACGCAAGCATCAATTCATTCAAAGAAAGCAAGAAAAATGAAAGCATCAAGGAAAACGTGTAGTCGACGAAAAAAATGAGTAAGAAGAGTGAACGATGACGCAAGGTGGTTCAGAATTCTCTCAGAGCGTAACATCTGTAGAATGAGAAGTACGACAACGATTTAGGTCAAAATCAAGGAGGCTCGTCTTCTTGAATAAGAAACTCATGAAATTTTTAACTTCCGCTCATACTTTTTGTGTGGGCATAAAAATATTTACACATGAATACTGAGAATCTAGAAACGTTATTTAAGAAAGCTTGAAATAAACGCTTGCTAATCAATGTACAATTATCTTAATAAAAGTACCGATACTTTTATTTATTGACAATAAGAAAATGTAATATTTTTAGGGAATCATGCGCAAGTCATGCTTGTTTCTGTATCAATATTTAGAGAATTCAAAATAAAAAAATATCACCAAAGTTAACACAAGGTATTGAAAGATATTAATATCATATTATTTAGCAATATTAAAGCACTTTTTTCCCATAAAATTGACACGCTTGGCTATGAAATGACTCATCTCTTGACATCATTCAATTTGGGAATCACTTTTTAAAAACTTAACATGTGAGGTTAGGTATATGCATGAAAAATCAATACAGTATTGCGACTTTAATATTTATAAACTTCATTGTGATTAAAAAAGTAGTTTTATACTCCAGAAACCATGCACTTTTTTAACTTCTTTAATTTCACGTAAGCTCATCATATTTTTTCTGAGAATTCTTTTCACAAGAAATTTTAATTTTTTTAGATTCTTATTTACCTTGAAAACTATTATCCGAAGCACTTTGATGAACAATTATCGTATTACTTGTATGTTTAAGTATTTTAGTTAATTTCACTACACTTAAATGCCTTTAACAAAGATATTTCTTAAAAAAGTAATTTGATAAAATTTTTCTCGGCTTGAGGAATTATAAACCACTAAATTAAACAGCGCATTTTAAGGTTTACATAAATTCAAAATAGACGTTGAATCATAATATGTCTTGAAAAGTGAATTTTTATTTCATTTTCCACTTTACGATAATGCTTATATAAAGAATTTAAAGTATAAAACTGAGTTCACTTAAATTTCAATGACTTGTACAATTAATTATTAATCAGAAGAAAAAATTTTTACAATTAAACTTTTGGAAAGATCAGAGGTGGCAACCATGATGGGGAAATATTTGAGAGACGACATGATTAATCTTCGTAAGAAAAAGTGTCTTGGCTAAACAAATAAGATTTGTAAAATTCTAAATTATTTTTCCGGATTTATAAAAAAACAGCTACGATTTCACAACTTTTGAAATACATTTTGTTTAAACAGGCAAAATAGGAAAAAAGTAGTGTTAAATCATTTGTATGAGAATAAGAGAAATATGAAATTATGGCGTTTATGAATTTATTAAGAAAGAGCTTAATTCTACAAAATCCAACAAAAAGATCCATTCTTGTATATTGTGAATACCAAAGAACAATTCGAAAGTGTTATAACTGTTACAGCATTGCCGTAAGGGTAAGTTCCGTTTTTTATCCAAACATGTTTGAAAATTTCCGACAATCCTACTACAATTGATTGTTCTCCCGTCTCCACATCACAATCAGCTGATTGATAAAACTCTTATTGTTCATTTCAGACATAAAAATCACCTTTATAAACACAAAATTAAACATTATCGTGTTAGAGACGGGAGAACAGATCAAAAGTGAGGACGATTGCATCACAATTTTCTCGACCGTGTCCTTGAAAATTAAAAATTTTCATTTAAATTAAAATGGGCCGAACGAAACGTGTTCGAAAACATCGTCATGATTACAATTTACCATCAGCCAAAGTTCACCATGACTTGTATAAGTTTTTATCAATACGTGGATGGAGAAATATCGATCAATCTCTCACAGTGTCAGCTTTTCCACAGACTGGTCGTGGATTATTCGCAAAGAAAAATCTTTCGGAGCATGACTTGATTATTGAATTACCTCATCAATGTTTGATATCGTATCTAACTTTGGAGAATGATGATGACTTCACAGATCTCTTTGAAAAAGATAAATTAGAAACAAGCAAGTCATTAATTTCATTTCAATCTTTACTCGCCTTGTATTTGCATCATCAGATTTTAAAAAAAGATTCTTCCGAATGGATTTCTTACATCCAAACACTTCCTGAATCTTTCTCTGTTCCGTATTTCTGTAAGAAGCCAGAACTTTATTATTTGCCTGACTTTCTCTTAGAGAAGATTGTTGAACAAAATGAAATAATTAAGAGAAACTTCCAAGAGTTGATGAAACTTATGAAATCAAAATCATCGGAAAACTTTTCCTTAGAAACTTTCAAATGGGCGTACTTTGTATGTAACTCGAGAAGTATTTATATTAAAGGCGAAGTTTTAAAACCACTTGTTGAGTGCATGCATTTTGAGGAGATTCTAATTGATTCTCCTAACATGGCACTTGCTCCACTGTTGGATCTTCTAAATCACTCGGATCAGGCAGAAACAAAGTCCCAGTTGTCTCATTCAGACAGATTTATTGCGGAAAACGCTGAAAAGATTAAGATTAATGAGGTTCGATTAACTTATCAATTGCACACGGTAAAAAAAGTTGAGAGTTATCAGCAAATATTCATCAATTATGGAGCTCACAATAACACAAAACTCTTGCTTGAATATGGATTCGTTATTCCAAATAATCAAATGGATTTCCTCGAGTTTTGCCTCTCCGACATTAACAGCTACATAAAATCCCATTCGGAATTGAAAACACTTCTGATTCCCAAACATAAATATAAATTTATCAGAGATCACAATCTAGATGAGCAGATGTTCATCGATTCTCGCGATGGTTTGAATCATAATTTTCAAGCTGTTCTTGCGATTCTTCTTGTGCCTCAGAATTTATATAATCTTACACAAGTCGCCTTTGGTGATGAATTAAACTTCAGCAACATCAAACAACACGCATTGGAAATCTTAAAACAAAAGAAAATTGAAATGGAAAAGTTCATCGAAGGCCTCATTCATCAGAATGAATTGAGTGGTAGTGGCAAGGCGTGTTTAGAATATTTTACTGAATCAAATAAACTCGTAAATAAAGTCTTAGGTTTAGTTGAAAACTCATGCGAAGAAAGTTAATGAAATGTTGAATAAAGTTGGTGTTTTCCAAATAATTAATTATATTAACACGTTTTTCATAATTACTTTAAAGTTTAAAGAGAATTCAAAGGTAATGTTGAGGATTTTCTTCCAAGAATTTAATAAATTTTACGCCCACACACATCTTCGATTTTTTTTACTTTCAAGATGATAAACGAAATTTAAAAAGTCATTACTGACGAGAGGCTCCATTTGTCGATTGTCATCATATGTTGAATCATCTCCATACTTGATCAATGATCATTGTCACATCCTCAGTATAAAAACAATTTTCCTCGAAATTATTGATTTTCCATTTTGTGTCTGTCAACTTTTTTTCACATCAATCAAATTTTTTGCTGATGTTATTGACAATACGGAATGTTTCTGTAAAGTTAAGAGTCGACTAAACCCAACATTCTGCTGAACTTCCAATTGTTGATTCAATTTGATTCCTGTCAGTTGTACTGTTGACATTTAATTCTTAATTAAAAAAATTAAATAAGTGAAGCTCAAATATTTTGTTCACATAAATTCAGTCTAAGTTATTTAAGTATCTGCTTAAAAGATATCCAAACAAATAAATTCCAGCGATAAATATTCGCCAAACAATATTGTTTACTCGAATAAGAATGTTGAAGAAGTCAAATAATCGGTTGAGCTTGGAAATAAAATACCTAAAAGACTAAAGCGGAAGAGAGACAAAGTAAAGTGAGTTTAATTCCACTTACAGCTTTCATCACCCTCGGAAATTTAATTTTCAATTTCCTTCTTCTTCGCAAACATTTCTTCTTGTATTTCCTTATTTAATTTTCGCAATCTTTCCATTTCATTTTCATCTTCTTATCCCTAGGCATCGTCAACGAAGGTTCAGTCGATCGATACCAAAAGCCCCAAGCACCATGCGAGTAAACAAAGTGTGTTACATGATAAATCACCCTTAGGAACAAATATTTTGGGAAATATCTTTGCAAAGAAAAGCGGAAAGTCAGGTATATATGAACAATACAGCGAGAATGTTTGTTATCCGCTTAAGCCTCGACATAATGCGGAAAAAATACTCTCGCATGATGCTACATACATGCGTGACTTTCGAAGTTGACATCATAAACTACCAGTGTTCTTTCATACTCTCTACATTGAATGCTTTTCCATTTACACGTCAAATCATCTTTTCAGCATTCTTAAAGCAGCAAATTTCTGCGCGCATTTTCATTGAGATTTGAATTGGTGAACGTGTTGAGACTCAGAAATCATAAGAAATATTACAAAACATGAATTCTTAAAAATGTTCCCTCTGCGCTACTTTCATAAGCTCAACATAATTTCCATTTCATTTTATAGAAGAGATTAAAAATGATTGTAATCACTTTTATTTTTACATACTTTTGTAGAAGGTCGGGGGAAAAAAGAACGAATAGAAATTTTTTTATTTGCTGAAATTAGATTTTATGAAAGACCAAATTAGATTTCGCTGCTTTCATTGGAATTTTGAGTGTGGAAATTTTCTCTTGTCATTCTGAGAGAGAAAAACTTCAATTTTCCATGACTGGAAAACAAAAAACAAAACAAAGAAAGCTTCTTTAAAGTCAAGTTCGTTTCACGAGACACAAATTTAAAGGGAAAGCTCTGAAAATCAAATTCAATGCAAAGCGTTGGTGACCCGAAAAAGGTCGGAAAGTTCCTCAAATAATACCACAAGGAAAACCTAATTTTCTTATCGAAAAGAAATTAATTTAAAAGTGAATTTCTTTGATCTGGTTTTATTTCACCAGAAAAAATTCTTTACTTCCCTTTCATTGATACTTTACAATTCAATTTGCAATGGCTATAAATCGATTCCGTCTCGCTGAATTTCTTTCAATTCCACACTTATTTCAGGTGAAATTCCTAACTTTGTTGGATTTGTTTTGTTCTCAACAGTTCAAAAAGCAATAAAATAAAAATCTTTTTTTCTCTCGTTAAATGTTATTCTTGGGAATGAAGGAAAAGAAGCAAAAAGACAATTTAATAGACGACAGATATCTTTTAAAACTTCTTTTTTATTTTTATCCTTTGCAAACACTCGAAACATCTTATAAAAATATAAAAAAGAGACTTTAATGGAACTAAATAAATATTTTAAATTGAGTCACATTTTGCAATTCTTAAATCAAAGCTTTCATCATTCTCGAGAGAAAAAGAAAGACGAACGAAATTAAGAACATCCATTAAAAGTTTTTCGCTTGATGTCTCCAGACCCATTTGTATCCATTATCCAATGTTCAGGACGAGAATGAGAAGAGAAATATTTCTCTATGTGAAAATTAGCGTTAAGGTTTTTGTAAAGTTAAAGAATGTTGGAAAGTTCTATCGTTTTATTCTCGGTTTATGTTTATCTGCACTCCGGGGTGTAATTATGCAGAACATTCATTCCACTTCTACATGAAGATGCTTCTTTTATGTTTCATAAGAATTAATTTATGACATCCAGGAAGAAATTTTAATTTTGTCATGTTTAACAAACGATAACTGCACGTACATAATCGACACGTTTTTAAACGCAAACTTAATTTCAACTTTCCCATTTTCTGCTGTGTTAAAATTATCTAAATAGATATCTAGACATCATCCATCATTTTCTGTTTCCTTTCTAATAATATTGATCAAATTTCATTTAGAAATTCAAATAAAAATGAAAAGCTTTTTGTAAATAATCCAAGACATTAATCAGCAAATCAAAATTCTCTGTTTGTGTTTTTTCTAATGGAAAATCGGTGATTTATGAGCCAAGTTCAAGTTTTTTTTCTTTCTTCTTGTTTTATTACTCTCGTCCCTCTTTTTATTACACAATTTCACTCAAAATTCAAAAAAAAAACTCAAAAAATTATGAAAAAAAAACGTAAAATAAAAAATTGAAAGGATTTTGGCTACATCAAGAACAACAAATACGACATTGTTTCCATCCAGGTACTTCATCGTTTGATGGAAATGATTCACTCGGTGTAATCAACGCCCCAGATGTGACAGCAAGCCAAATGCTTAGAGCGATGATGGCTTACATATGGCCAAAAGATGACGCGATGATAAGAAAAAGGTTAAACGACGGTTGTCAAATTAAGTCACCATTAATTACCTTAATTTTTTAATCCTTTAGGGTTGTGGTGTCATTAAGTCTTCTTGGCGGTGCTAAAGTCCTAAATGTTTGTGTTCCATTCCTGTTTAAAGGTGCCATTGATAGTTTAAATGTTCTTCAAATGGGAACGCCAGTCGAGACAACAATGACTGTGATTAGTGCAATGTTAATCGGGTGTAAGATTCATCACATTTAATTAATTGAAAATTGAAAATTTAAACATTTTTTCAAATTTAATCAGATGGCATTGCACGTGCAAGTGCTGCAGGTTTCAATGAATTAAGAAATGCTGTTTTTGCTCGTGTTGCTTCACACTCAATTCGAAAAATTGCTGTCAATACTTTCATGCATCTTCATAATCTTGATTTGTCATTTCATCTTAACAAACAAACGGGAGCTCTCTCAAAGACCATCGATCGTGGTTCACGTGGAATCAATTTTGTACTATCAGCGATGGTTTTTAATGTTGTGCCGACAGTGTTTGAACTCGCACTTGTATCAACAATTCTCGGAACGAAATGTGGATTGGCTTATGCTGGAATATCGATGGGATGCGTGGGAGTTTATGCTGCTTACACTTTAGCAATTACTCAATGGAGAACTAAATTTAGAATGTACATGAATCAAGCTGAGAATGAAGCTGGAAATAAAGCTGTCGACTCACTTATAAATTATGAAACAGTAAAATATTTTAATAACGAACTTTATGAGGCTCATCGATACGACAATGTATTGAAAAAATATGAAGACGCAAGTTTGAAGACGAGCACAAGTTTAGCTGCGTTAAACATTGGACAAAATGCAATTTTCAGTGTTGCATTAAGTGCTATCATGTTGTTAGCTGCAAATGATATTGCTAATGGAACTTTGACTGTTGGTGATCTTGTGATGGTCAATGGACTTCTGTTTCAACTTTCCATTCCTCTTGGATTCTTAGGAAGCGTTTATCGTGAAGTTCGTCAAGCTTTACTCGACATGCGTTCAATGTTCACATTGCTTGGTGTTGAGAGTCGTGTACAAAATAAACCAAATGCTGTTCCACTTATTGTTGATCGTTCAAATTCAACAATTGAGTTCAAAAATGTTTCATTCGAATATGAGAATGGTAAAAGAATTTTTGATGATTTGAGTTTTGTGATACCAGCTGGAAAGAAGATTGCGTTTGTTGGTGGATCAGGTTCGGGAAAGTCATCAATGGTTCGTCTTCTTTACCGATTCTTTGAGCCAACGAGTGGCGAAATTAAAATTAGCGGTCAGAATATCAGAGACGTTGACATGGACAGTTTGAGAAAATCTATCGCGATTGTTCCACAAGATTCAGTCTTGTTTCATGACACAATTCAACACAACATTCACTACGGTGACTTATCAAAGTCACAAGAAGAAATGGAACAAGCTGCAAGAATGGCTGATCTTCATGAACAAATCATAAGATGGCCAAATGGATATGCGACACAAGTTGGTGAACGAGGATTGAAGCTGTCGGGTGGTGAGAAGCAGCGTGTTGTAAGTTCATTTAAATTGATTTTCTACTTTGCTGTTCTCAAATAAATTATTCCCCTGATTGACAGGCAATTGCTCGAGCAATCCTAAAGAATTCTCCGATTTTGATATTCGATGAAGCAACAAGCAGCTTAGATTCAATAACAGAACACGTAAGACTTCTGCTTGTTTTGAATCTTATTTCATATTTAAATAATGTTTTGATGTTTAGAACATTCTTCAAGCACTTTCACGTGCAACTGAGGGGCGAACGAGTATTTGCATTGCACATCGACTCTCAACTGTTATGGACGCTGATGAGATTCTTGTGTTAGAACATGGAAGAGTTTGTGAACGTGGAACACATGACCAGCTTTTAAGACAAAAAGGATTATATGCGAGATTATGGGATACACAGAACCGTTTGTAAAGTGAAATGTAAATTTAATTGATGAACATTCTAAAATAAATTTCAAATCAAATCATTTCCATCCGATGTTTTAGCAAATGTAAATTTGAATAATTAAAAGAGTGAATTAAGTTTAGTCAATTTATTTTTCATGATATTTATTTAGTTGCATGAAAACGAGAATGAAGGCAAAACTTGTTAAACAAGAATCGTTTGTTGGTTCATTTGACAACTCGTCTGTCATATGTGCATGTATAGAATACTCGAAACTCAAAAAAAAATTACGAAAAACAAAGAACTAAAATAAAATACTTGTTTTGATATGAGCCTAATTGGCAAGGCGATATTCACAAGCACCCTTGTCATCGTACAACCCCAAACTGTAACACAAAACCGATGTTTATCGTGATGTTTTCAAATCTTTTTTTTCCTTTTCCTCTTTTTTCATCGTCTGTTTACTGCTTTTTCCTCGAATAGCTTTCAACATTAATTACAGTTGGATAAACTTGTCATGAGGATGAAAAATCATTCCGAAGGAGAGAGACAGAGAAAGCGAGGGAAAATGCTTTCATTTGGTACGCTTGTCGCTTTCTAACTCACATTCTTACTATCTGAGTGTGTATACACAAGACATTGTGTAAACAATTGAAATGTAGCGAAATCCTCTTAGGTTGCTTTTCCCTCTTTCAATGAATGAGAGATGATAAAAGTTATGGGGAAGATAGAGCAAGAAGAATATATAAAAAAAGGCTTTTAACCCACTTGCCCGTCTGATTTATTTCCTATTAAATGAAGCTTTCAGACGTCGTCCCAAAAAAAGATTTTGAATATTGCTTGAAGCGTATTCCGAAATCGAATACGATTTCGTGTTTTTGCAAAGGTTAATTGGAAAATGGATTAGATTCTTGCTCTTAAAACTCATAAAGTTCAAAATATGCGAAATATTCTTCAACCTCGAACGAAATTTCAAGTTTCTCTCTCTTTCACCTTTTCATAAATTTTCAAAGTGTCACCCACAAGTTTAAACCAACATGCGCTTGTCAAGCTTTTGAAATATCGGAGTTGTGGGAATCGTGAATCGTACAACATAAATCTCATGAGACCGCAATGTTGATTGCAAATAAGGTTGGCAATAAAACATTTTCGTTCTTGCTTTTGTTCGTGACAATGAAATTGGAAACGTATAAGTTTTCCAATAAATCGATGGATGAATTTCTGTCTTTTCCATTTCAATTGTGTGAAAGTTGACTTGCTTCTTATATAACGTCACAACATAAGTTATGTTTATCGATAAAATAATATTTTGCTACACTCCGAAATGTACGAAACCGTCTGAAATATCTCGAGGAAGTGATATACTTCTGATCCGGAATAATCAATTTCTCAATCAATGAAACTTTTCTCTTCTTAAGGCTCCGAAATCGAGTCGTAAAATAAAGTGGAAATAAACTGTTCGTTTTTGATTACAGTATGTAGGTGGATTTATTTATACGTTCGTTTGTGATGAGATTAAGGAGAATAATATTGCAAAGCACAGCAATAAATAAAAGAAGAAAGGATAAGTAGGAAAGAAAGTTTTTTTGTACTACGCGAGAAGCTGTAAAATAAAAATTGATTCAATATTTGTATGATGCTTACTTGAAGGAATACAAAACTCTGAGAGTTAAATTGGTTTATGTGATGGCCTTGACTTGACTTGACTACTTAACTTCACTTGACTTACTCGAGTGACTTGACTTGAATAAGAACCTAAACGAGTCAAGCCCCAGTTTATATCACTTTTAATAAGTGAACTCTTTGTTTCTTCAATTTTAATTACAGAACTCTTCAATAAAGATGTTCCATTCTCATAAATCCTTTTTCACTGCTGCTCAATCAATAATCTGTCACACTTCTGTTGCTATCAGCAGTTAAACATTTGTTAAATGTCATTTCTAAATTGTAACAATTTTACTTTCAAGAGCCATGTCATTACATAAATTAATAAACCAGCAACATTAAAAGTTTTCTGCAAAACATTTATAAATTTTATTCTAAAATTAAAAATTTCATAGATGCATGTAAAAAGTTAATGTGAAACGAATTAATCGATCTTTATTGCAGATTTATCCCAATCCATTAAAGCTGTTGTATTCTCATAAGTCCATTTCCATCGTTGCTCAACCAGATCAGCATCACACTTTGACAATGATATTTGATTATCATCATCCTTAGTTTCTAAGCATTCATTCTTACGAGGATGAATTATTTGTCGCGTTGAGAGATCGAATTTCCACCTCTGTGAACCTCTTTGATGATTGCAATTTGATAAATTTAAAGTCGCTTCATTCAAGCACTGATCAGATGTGTCATTGTATTTTATACTTTCTTCAAATGTGAAAAGGAAATCCAGTCCAGTTGTCTGATTACAATTGAAAAGTTCAACTGGTTTTTTGTAACTGCGTTTCACCAAACCAAGACACAAATTTCTGGCAATTGATTGAATTTTCCCGGCGGCAAAATTTTGTGGAGTGATTGGATAAAATTTTAATATTTCAGGCGCCACTTCGTCAAGATAATATTGAAAAGGTTTACAATTTAAGCTCTTCTTCTTCTTGAATTGTTCTGTCAAATCTCCAGGATCAAGATTTTTGTATCGATTGATATTGCCACGGTAGAAATATTGTTTGTAGTCATCAAGCCAAACTTCAGCAACGCGTTTGAGATTTCTCCCTTCAAAATCGGTTACTTCCTTTGTATTTCGATATGCAGAATGGGCTTTCGATAAATGTACTGCACGTGCACATGGAACTTCGAATAATCCTCCAGAACAAAGCCACAATTTGATTGATAATTCGTAGTTCTCTCCATTCCAAATAAGCAAACCTTCGTCATATCCACCAAGATATAAGAAATGTTCTCTTCTTATGGCGTATGCTCCACCAGTCATACATGCAAGTTCATAAGGAGCGCCTTCGATTTTTTTATCCTTCGATCGAAGTGGCAGCCATTGATATCTAAAATTCCAATCAAACACACCTCTAAAGCCATAACCAACATGTTGAGGTGCAAAAGTTTCATGATTCATTCCATCAACAACAGGGACAGTTGCAAATGTAGGATTTGTTACAATGGGATCTAAAAATTATTTATTAATTGATGATTCAATTGTCACGAAATGAATTAATTACCCAGTAAAGGTGGAAGCCACGAATTATAAACTTCCATGTGAGAATCAAGAAAAATTATAACTTCCCCAGTTGCTGCTTTCGCACCAGTCATTCTAGCTTTGATAAGACCTTGTCGTTCTTCATTCTCGATGATTTTCACCTTTTCCCCAAAAGTCTTTTTGATGTATTCTTGAACAGTTCCATTAAGTTCTGGGAAAGTACTCATGTCATTGACTAAGACGATCTCATGAAGAAGTTGCTTTGGTGATCGATTGTAAATAGAATGAACGCATCGTAAAAGTGTGCTAGGAATTTCATTGTGGAACGTCACAATCACAGAAACATTGGGAAGTTTTTGGAAGTATTTTTGTGTTTTGCAGCTTGATAAGAAGAATTTTGATAATTTTATTGAGTAAGAAAATATGCGTTAACTTACACCGCTGGTCTATGATCTGGTAGTGAGCGTGTGACTGAAATTTTATTGCTGACATCAACAAAAAATCCTTCCTTCTTTACCCATTCTTGATTCTTTGCCAATTCATCAGGATCAGTGACAATGACGGGATGTCCCTGTTCACCAGGTCCAACTCTTGTAGCTTCATAATTGATGAAATCCAAATCTTCCCAACTCACTTTTTCATTTGAAATGTTATTTACAAAATTTTCTTTGAAAGCTTTTAAAACTTCCCTGCTTGAATATTCTCTTTGATTTTTAATTGTAACGTAATAAACTATGTTGAGGATCGTCAACGAAAAAATTAAAATTAATATAGCTCTATAAAGTACTTTTCTGAAACTCATGCCTTATTGGCTTTTATACTTTTTATTCTTCTTCCTAACAAGAGCCAACAACGAATAACTGTATTGAAACAATTGTTTTACCAACTTTATTTATTTCCTTAGTCTTATCAAATGATCAACTTTTGTTTATATTTTCAAACATCACTTGTTGGCCATTTTTACCTAAAATATGATAAATGAACTAGTAAAATTAATTCTGAACATATGACTTCTGTTAACAAATGTAATCTGATGGCATAAAATCACTTTATCTATTACAAAGCGTGCTTTCACACCTTTATCGCTATCAATAATTAATACTAAGCAACTTTTACATATTCTTTCAATACATCTAAATTCTTATCTATTCATGGCAGTTTTGTCAATGTCTGTCATTACTTTGATAAAAACAAATTACGAGACTTTCCTGAACTGATTAAATTTTGCGGTTTTTTCGTTTTTGTTAATAACGACTCATTTTATTCGTGACCTCATGTTATCTTCCAATAATATTTTTGCAAAAAAATTATTTCATTTCACCATTTAATGTATGTTTTAAAAAAGCTGTAAAATAAAATGTTTATCAAATAAAAAAAATATTCCCACATTGGTGATTACGAAATCCACGTGCGTTTGTAAAAGAATTGAGACATAAACAAATTTTCCAATGAGAGAATTTGAGAACACAAATTTGAGAGAATTTCCATGGAAGTTTCGATTCTTGTTTGGGTAAGATTTTCTCTAAAAATTATTTAAGCATCACATCAGTGGAGCTTTGATTCGACAAGGAGAAGGACTTGCGATTGTTTTTAAATGAAGATATTAAAGGAAAGAGTATTTAAAACAGTGACAAAGTAAACAGTGAGTGATTACAAATAAAAAACTATCAACTTATGAGGGAAAATAAGAAATTTTTTGGATTAAATATCTACATGAATGTAAGTCTGAAAACCAATAAAGGATAAAATTCCGAATTGTTTCCTTAAATTATTAATCAATTCATAATTTATAAAATTTTCATTTTATTTCAATCAGAATTTTTTAATAAAATTAATTTTAAAAAAGCAAGAAATCTCCGATAAGGAATCAAAGAAATGTGGAAAATTATGGGGGGATGACTTTAATTTAATTTCTGTTCAACATTCTCGTACATGGTTTAGTATTTCGGAAGCATTTAAATTCTGTTCAAAGAAGTTTCAGAGAATTCAAAACTCTAAGAAAGCTCACAATAATTTCTTAGTAAAGTTTTCATCTTGTAAATAAAATTTGAGCATTCCTTAAAATGAAGTCAATATTTAACAAAGCTTTTGCAATTTGTAAAAGCTGTTAATTAGCCGAGTCGCTCATAAATTTTGATGTTTCTAATTGAAGTTGTAACTTTTTTTTCTTCTTCTCAAACTTGTGAACCTTGAGAGTATGCTTGAATATTTAAGGAAGTAAAAAAAAAACATGAAAACAAACAGACAAGCAAGCAAAAACAGACAACACAAATGTCGTTAATATTTTGTTCTCCTTAATTTCCGTTTATCTTGTTACACTTCCGTTTTGAAGCCTTAGTTTATTTCTGGCACAAATTTTAAGACAACATAAGATGGAAAAAAGAATTCCTGTTTGTTACATTTTATTTTTCAAAATTTTCTTTTTCTTGTGTGTAGATTTGCGAAACGAAGCTCTCGACAGTCTGAAAAAGGAAACTAAACCCAGAAATTTAATTTTCTAAAACAATAATTTATATTTTAGAATGTCATGAAAGTTTCGTTTCAGTAAATTGCTTCATTACGATATGAGCTTGTTACTTGGCAGGTTATTTGATATTTCAGGCATATTCGTAATGAAGCGACTATGAAGAAGCTTCTGAAGACTGAAAACTGAAATCAACAGAAGATGAAATTCTCATCGCATACAAATATTTGCTGTCGTTTCTTGAATTTTCTAATCCAAATTAACATGCTGTTAAAATATTCAAAATGACTATGAATATATTTATTCTAGTCTTAATTTGATCTGCTGGCAAATTTAACTTATTTAAGTTCTATGCAACATTTGTAATTGATAAAGATTTCTTAGAAAAGTTTCATCTTTTAAGTTTCATTCACAACCTTGATTTAAAACTTACTCGAATGATATAAATGTAAATGTTTGAATTTCCATTTTAAATTAAATGCTTTTCTTCTTTACAGATAAAACGATAAAGCATCAAACAAATAAAATCGATTTTCATTTATACCCTAGAGGATCCAAATTAATGAGTTCCATTGAATTCATCTGGCATTTAGAATTCAGTTTTAAATCAAAATGGATTTACACAATAAAGAACGAACAAAGAAGAAGTCAAGAAGAAGAAAGTCAAGATTTTCTGCGGTGAAAGAGAAGATTTCCAAGATATTTAATACATTTTCCGGTCACAAAATCACCAACTTTTCATCATTCAATGGATTTAGTAACCTAATGCATCAAAAGGCTGATGCTGCTAGTATAGGAATTGGACGGATGTTGTTTGGTAAGGTTTTATGACTTTAGAGGCGGGAAACTTTCCTTGAAGAAAGGAAAACTTTCTTATTAGGTACCTTTAAGGATGCCTTTTTATTGACCCAGAAACAGAAAAAAAGGAAAGAAAAGATCTCGTAAATTTCTTTACCCTTCCATTTCCATTCTCGTCTTTTATGTAGGAATAATGATGCTGTTGGATATACCAGAGGAACGTAGTGGAGATTTAGATTTGCGTTGGGGTGACCCAAAGGATTGTCGCTTTCCACTTTTCTCTTTCATAAAACCACTTACATTGCCAAAGATGGGCCTTGTTTATTGTACTATGTGGCTGGGTAAGACAAAACCTCTCGTGAAGCATCGAAATAAAAACTTCTGATGTTTCACTTTACATTGATTAAACCTTTAAGTTATTTACCATAAAGATTGATGTTTAGATATGTAAAGCTTTCTTTCGTAAGAATATTATCAGCCTCCCCGACATCAAAAATTGCTTATTCGATTTCATAAATGGAAAATTTCCCCCATTTCTCTTTTATGGCTTTTCTTCTTCACCACTCAAATATTTGATTTCAAGTCTAACTTCTCACAATAAAATTGTGGGTGAGATAGAAAGGATAATTTATCTGATCGTTCGATACATATCCCTTGTATTTACATTTTTTATTGAGTTGTGTGAAGCGTACAAAAAGCCAAATAGGCAATGTGGTGTAGAGGATTAAATATTCACCATGGAAACAGATAAACCGATTTAGTAAATACCAACTTGGATCGATGAGAATTAGAATGAAAATTTTATTGTTAACAACAATTTAGAGTACGTCAAATTAATTCATTTAATCATCCCAATTTAATTTAATTATTTATAAATATGGATTTACAATGTTTAAGGATGATCCAAGTCATTGGTATACCGTATACGTTTAGGAAAATTAAATATTAAATAATTTAATTCAGTGAAATAATGTTTAATGCCTTTGAGTGCTTCTGACCTTTGCCTTCAAATAAAACAAAGCTTGAGTTTCGTAATTTGAATCGAAACAACAAGACTGAAACAAAAGCTTTCAAAAGATCTCATAAACATAAGAGAAGAATAAGAAAACTCCATGAATAAGAACATTCAGATACCCTTGAGGGACGGAATACAGAAACCTTAATGCTTGTAAATTGAAATTTTATTCAAAGCATTTTCTCAAAGGGTGAAAATTTCCAGATTGATTTATGTGTTTGTTGGAAGCTTTTGATCTCAATTTCATCGACTTATATTGTACTACGAGATCCATTGAGCCTTAAACCTATTGACTTTACTGTTTCTTATGCCATTTACAGGCGCTTTGGGAATAACGCTTGGATATAAATTCAAAGCATCGTGTCTTGCTTTTGTGCTGACTTACTGGTACATTTTCCTGTTGGATAAAAGTTCTTGGAACAACCACAGTTATTTGTATGGATTGATAGCTTTCATCTTCCTATTTACTGACGCCCATCATTATTGGTAAGACTTCTTCAGTTATTTTTCAATGGTATGAGTGAAGGAAACTTTTCATCCACAGCTCAATCGACGCTAGGTGCAATGAACTTAAGCCTGAAGTGCCATATTGGAATTACTTCCTTTTGAAATTCCAGTTCTTTGTTTTATATTTTATTGCTGGTTTGAAGAAGATGTCATCTGAATGGCTTAACGAGTGGCAATATTCCATGACGAACCTTGACGTTCATTGGTTGTTTACACCGTTTAGAATGATAATTGGCAGTGACCTAACAAATCTTTTAGTCATTCATTGGTTTGCTGCTGTCTTCGACACAACAATCTCATTTTTTCTAATCTGTAAACATACACGACCCATCGCAGTCATATTCGCAACAGCTTTTCATCTCATGAATTCACATCTTTTCAACATTGGGATGTTTCCTTGGGTTTGTCTCGTGGAACTTCCTTTGTTCTATGAACATAACTGGCCTCGAACATTTTTTCGGAAATTAAAGTCTTCATCAAGTTTCTCAAAGCGAAAAGCTTCGATGGAACGAATGTCGTGTGTTAACGACAAGAACGTGACGACAAAGCGAACATTAAAGAAGAGATTTACGACATTTCTCATTTTAATTTATGGATGTCTACAGCTTTTCCTGCCTTTCTCTCATTTCATCACTAAAGGCTATAATAATTGGGTAAATGGAATTTACGGGTATTCGTTTGATATGATGATGCAACAGTGGCATCCGTCGTTGATTTCTATAAAAATCGTTGACAACGGTGGTCAACAGCAGCACTTTATTGACCCGTTGACCTTCACTGACAACTATCGTTGGACACAATATCCCGACATGGCATATCAATATGCGAAATGTATTCACGAAAACCTCAAATCAGATTTCCATGAAAATCCAAACAGTGTCTTAACATCCGCAAACATCTCCATTTACTTCGACATTTGGTGTTCACTTAATGGCAGATTTCAACAAAGGATTTACAATCCAAAAGTTGATCTAGTTAAAAGTTATTGGAATCCGTTTCGTAAACCGTCATTTACATTGCCGCTTCTTCGTGAATATTCGCATTTGAGGAAGGAAATTATGGAAATATCTAACGATGTTTACTCGTGGAGCAATTACACGTCTCTGATGTTTTTTGCTGATTTCCCTAGACTCACAATGGAGAATTATATCGTTCCGGAGATGGATAATGTTACGCTTACTGTGCTTCATGGCGCTGTTAAATTTCAACAAGAAAATGACACAAAAGCGAGCTCATTATCAGTGAGACAAAGTGTTGTTGTGAAGTCAGGAAGTTTTCATAAAATAACGACTATAAGTGATGTTCCATCATGCTACTTTTATACTTATATTAACGCCACTCAACAATTACTTAACAGCCCAGCTGATGACACTCAAAACTATAAAGAATGGCGCACGACATATTCAATATTTCCTTTCGCTCAAGAGTGGCGAATGCGTTGGGAAAACTATAAAAAGTTTCTCTATCACATTGCCAATTCGATATTATTTGAGTTTTATAAAGTTCCAATGCCATTACGAGTGAGAGAAATTCACGATATGTGAACAGTTACGTTGAAGTTTATTTCAATTTCATTTTAAGATAAAAGCTGAAAGAGAATAAAAATTGATTTATGAAAAAGATATTAAGAAAAACTTTTGTTGATATTAAGTTGAAAATTTTTCTAAAAGTTTTCAGCTTGGCTTTTAGTGTCTGGAAATGAGAAAGTTTACTTCAAAATTTCATGTGTAGATCTGGTAAGAAAGTCGAAATATGTTGATGCAAAACCAGAATTTATTTTATTTAAAAAAAATAACAATTTCATTGCAAATGTTTTAAAATGAATTTTTCGTTAGAAGCCGACAGATTGTAGAAAGTCTTGAACTAGGATAAAAGGAAGAAAATGATTTTTAATATCCTTAAAGTATTTTGAAACTCTCACCATGCTTTCTTCGATATTTTATAAATCAAATTGCTGTTGAACAAACTTGAAAATATTTTTTAACTTCAATAGAAGTCCACCAGAAATTATGTCGGGAGTGTAATCCTTAGCAGGTTTACGTTCTTCAACCATCTCAGCTTCAATTTCCTTCTCGTCAGTCACAGATTCAGATGGAGCATTCGATTTCAATTTCATGAAACTGTTTGATGTGTTGTCAATTGCATTCTCATTCATTTCGTCGTCTTCATCGTCATTCACAGCTTCTTCAATGTCATCAATTTTCTGTTCATCTTCAAAATCATCGTCTTCATTGAAAACTTCGTTTTCCTTAATTTGATGAATTTTAAAGAGTTTTTCGAATTCGTTGGCTTCTTTTTCGGGAGAAGGATCATCAGCATCATCATTTTCGTCATTGTTTGCTACAAATTTAAGAATATCGTCTTCATATTCTTCACTTTGTTCATTCTTAACAGTTGCATCATCAGGGGTCACAACAATCTTATCTCCAGATCCATTGATATCAATTTGAGCTTTATAACTTTTATTTAACTCATCCAATTCACTGAGAAGAAGCAAATTTTCATCGTTCTTTGTAAGTGAAATTCTTCCGTTGTCGTTTGATTCCAAAATTTCTTCAATGTCTTCATCTAAAAAGATTAAAAATGTTTATTTTTATCAATTAGGTAATTAGAATAATTTCATTATTTTCACCTTCTTCATCATCGATAACTCCTTCATCATCATCATCATCATCTTCATCTTCATTCTTATTATCTTCAAAGATTTCTTTTTCTTTATGATCTGAGTCTTCAACTGATGACACGATAATCCCTTCGCCTGCTCCATTTATGTTAATGTGAGCTTTATAAGTTTCACCTGAATCTCCAGTTTCCTTCACCAATGTCAAATGCTTATCATCACTTGTTAAAGATATTCCTTCATCTTCTTCAACTGACTCATCATTTTCATCTGAATCATTTGAGAGTTCATTTAATTCATTTGAAGGTTCGATATTTTCATTCCTTTCAATTTGTTTGCCATCTGTATTTGATAAGTCATAATTAAAGAGTTTTGAAATGATATCAATTGAGTCATCGTTTTCTTCAATATTTCTTTCCATCGAAGCATCTTGTGTCACCACATTTTCGTTAGTTAAAGCACTTTCTGATTTTTGTGTGATGTCAGATAAAGCCTTTGCAATTGTAAGAATTTGATTCATCACAGCAGTTAAATCTGCAGCTTCTTCATTTTCAACTTCATGTGGTGCTTCATCTTCACGACATTCTCCTTCCAGATCGTCAACTTCTTCTTCTTGCTTCATTTGAGGCAAACCAAAGAATTTACTTAAAATATCCATCAATTCTTCGGAATGGACAAAGTCATCAATTTCTTTCGAAACATTTGTCTGATCATTTGAATCATCATCAACTTTCAATTCAACCAATTCGCTCTCATCTTTGTGATCGGCATCATAACAGGTCGTCATTACGTTTTCATATAAATTGCCATCTGGAATTACGCCGTTCATTGTTTGAACATTTTGTGGAACAATTTCTATAGGTTGTTGGAAAAATATAAATTGGGGAACCTCTTGTGGTTCGTTTTCGTCTTTTTCATCAACAGAATCAGCATTGACAATTGAAGATGGTGAGAAAAGCCATGTGAAGAATCCATCAGAGTCATCAGATTCACTAGACTCGATTGCAGGTGGTCCTAAAATTCTTAAAAATTGCTCAAAAAAGTCTGGTGGTGCTGTAAGATTAAAAATAGTTTAATTGTTGTAAAAAGAAAGAAAGAATTTTAATTCAAATACCACCAACAATCTCAACCTCAACAGGGGCTGCACAACAAAGATAACATTGAAGCGTAATTAGCGCAAACAACAAAACACAGGAAAATAATTTCATTTTCTTTTATTAAACTACAACTTTTACCATTCCAATTTAAATTGATACTGAAAGATATTTTGAAGATGTTTTTGATGTCTTATGTGTCATCTCTCTATTGAAACAGTTGTTGATATTGGAAACTATTGAGAAGATGAGAAATAAATTTATTTTTATCGTCTTTTCATCTTAAACGTTCTTAACAAAGAGAAAAGTTTTTAAAGTCGAGCATCGACATGAATTGCGATAACACCAGAAGGATGATTGGCAGCAATGTTGATATCAGAAAATCCATCTGAAGTTACGACAAATTGAGCACCCGAACATGTCGTCCCAATTTTATTACCAGAAATGACATCACAATAAGTTCCAGCTGGAAGACCAGTTTGAAGTCTCACATTCATGTTCTGTCCGAATTGTCCATTGAGAGCAATGAATCCACGATTTCCCCTTGAAAATGCAATCATGTTATCTTGATTATCCCACCAATTTGTCACTGAAGTACCACGAACAGCATTACGAAAGCCAACCATGTTAGCAATTTCCCTCCAACGATGTTCACAAACCCATCCACCCCCACACGAACCATCAGCATTGAATGTTGGCGAACGAAGATTGCCATTGGCATCTTGAGGTGGACCTTGGTCATGTCCAACGAATTCAAATGAACTCATAATTCTTGGAATTCCATAGTTCCAGGCAAGATGAAAAGCTGTTGCCATTTTATATAAACGACCATCTTTATATGACAATGCGCCACCTCTTTGATTATCATGATTGTCAATGAATGTTAATACAAATGAACTTGGATGATAACCCCAACCTTCTCCGATATTGTTCAACCATCTTAACGCACTTTGACCTCGGAATGATCTCGACATATCGTTTGAGTATCGAAACTCTGTGATTGTTCCAAGTGAAAAATATTCATTTCCATTAATTGATTCACCTCCATTGTCGATGACTTCACCAACAATGAAAGGTCTTGAATTTGCTGGAAACCCAAAATTTACGTTTAAATTATTTAATCTTGCAAAAATGTTTGTTAAATCTCCAGGCCACATGTGTTTCATGGCATCAGCTCGGAAACCAGCCACACCCAAGTTAATTAAATAATTCATTGACTCAGCTAGCTTAGCTCGAACATGTTCTCGTGATTGATCTAAATCGGGAAGACCAACAAGTTGACATCTTCTGATACTGTCTGCACTTCCCCAATCAATTTCACAAGGCGCGTGGAAATCTGCTGATGAAAATGGAACGGCAGGATAGTCTCTCGTTTGTGCGTTTGCAGTAGATCCCGCTGTTCCAACTCCAGTTGTCGCTGACATGTGGTTCAGGAGTATATCAACGTAAATACGAACTCCAACTGCATTGCATCTTCTTGTCATGTCGACAAACGCAGCTTCATTTCCTGACCTCGTTATGACTTTATATGAGACTGGCTGATAACGTTCCCACCAAGGACGGTCTCCAATCACAGAGTTTTCAAACACTGGCGATACTTGAACACCAGCATAACCATTTGGAGCCAAAAAGTTCTCACATTCATTGGCAATATCAGCCCATTTCCATTCGAATAAGTGAACCATTACGCTGTTAAGGACGGTCATTAAAAGGAAACAAATCGATTAAGATTTTATTTTATGAGGTCCTTTTCATTATAATTAAGTACCTTCGACTTGTAAGCCAATGTGGATTATGTTGTGCGTTCACTGTGAACAAAGCACATAAAATAATTCCGAACAGCTTCATAACGACTCTCAAACTAAATTGAAAAGCAAACAATTTGAGCTTTTATAGAACAAGTTAAATGAGTTAAATGACGATGATTTTTGATAAAATATCAGTGATAAGATAAATAAAATATTTGGGAATTTGACAATAATCTCTTTTAATCCTCTCCACCTGGTCATTCGTTTTTGTAACCTGAAATGCTTCTGGAAAAAGCATTTCATGATGGATATGACATTGAAATCGATGAAACAAAGATTCTTGCATTTTCATAGATAAAAGCAATTTGGTAATTGATGCAAATAAAATCACGTTTCAACTGCGTGGGTGGGATTTTTAGCTTAAGCATTTAACCACCAATGAACATTAAGATAAGAGATAACAAAAATCAAAAGAAATATCTGCACGTTATCAACTGTTAAAGAATTAAAGGAGTGATTTTGCTGCTTTTAACTTGTAAGCTTCGGTTTAACAATTGATTAGAGTGATTGATCGGTAATTAACTTTTCGAGAAAGTTCGGAGAGAAAATCAAAAGGAAAACAACTTGAAGTGTTGTCACAATAAGAAGAAAATTTTAATCAATTGATAATTATTTTAACAATTTTTACAATCTTGAATTAACATGAATAGCAATGAAACCATCAGTGGCACCAGATGTAATGCTGAATGTTGCACGCCCGTCACTTCCAACTGTGATTCTAGTTCCAGTGCAAGTGCTTCCACTTTTTTGCCCACTTACAACATCGCAATAAGTTCCGGCAGCTAAACCTGTTGCCAAGTTCTGATTGAGATTTGAACCATCTCCATTGAAGACAATAAAGCCACGATTTCCACGTGAAAATGCAATTTGATTACTTCCATTGTCCCACCAATTACCCATAGCAGCAGTTCCCACATCATTTCTGAACTTAATCATGTTAAAAATTTGTCTCCATCGATGTTCGCAAACCCATCCATTCCCGCATGAACCATCAGCATTGAATGTTGGCGATCTTAAGTTTCCATTTCCATCAGCTGGTGGACCAGCATCAGGATTCGTGAAGCTGAATGAACTCATGACACGTGGAATTCCAAAATTCCATGCAAGATGGAAAGCTGTTGCCATTTTGTATTGTTTAGCTTCTTTGTAAGTCAAAACATCAGCACCACCGCCACCATGACCTCTTTGGTTATCGTGATTGTCAATGAAAGTCAAAGCACGGTTGGACGGTAAAAATCCCCATTCAGTTCCAAAGTTTCTCAAATATCTCAATTGATTTCTACCGCGGAAAGCTTTTCCGATCTCAGCTGAGTAGCGGAACTCAGTGACAGTTCCAAGGTGAGTGTATTCAGTTCTGTTTTGTAATTTACAATCAATTAAAGAATTAAAAAGTTAATAAAGATAACTCACGCTTTGATTGTTTCACCACCCAAATCGATTACTTCTTGTGTGATAAATGGACGTGAATTTGCTGCGAAGCCATAGTTTGTGTTCAAATTCTTTAGACGACCGAAAACGTTTGTCAAATCGCCAGGCCACATATGCTTGACGGCATCAACACGGAAACCAGCAACACCCAAATCAATAAGATTATTCATAAATTCCACAATCTTATCGCGAACGTATGCACTTCCAAGTGCCAAATCAGGCAAACCAACGAGCCAACAATTGCGAACTTGATTGATGTTATTGTAATCATTGATGTCACATCTTGGGTTGAAATCGTTCGGTCCATAAGGAACTGCTGGGAATTGTAAAGTTCCTGAGTTGCCTGACGATCCACCTGTACCGGTTCCAGTTGTTGCACTCATGTGATTGATGACAGCATCAGCATAAATACGAATGCCGACAGCATTGCAACGACGTGTCATGTCAGCGAATGCAGCTTGATTACCCGAACGAGTCACGAGATTGTATGACATTGGCTGGTAGCGTTCGTACCATGGACGTCCAGAAACAATCGCATTTTCATTTGGTGGTGAGATTTGAACACCAGCATAGCCATTTGGGGCAAGGAAGTTTTCACATTCGCTTGCAATGTCAGCCCATTTCCATTCGAACAGGTGAACTATTCCAGAACGTCCATTCCATTGATGTGTGTTAAATTGCGCACTTGAAATTGCAGCGAAGCTAATCAAAGCGATTACTACCAGCAACTTCATTGTCAACCGTTTTTAAGTTGCCGTCTCAAGAACTACTGAATCTGATTCTGAATTTTCCTCGATTTTTATAGGTTTCTTGTCGTACACGTCATGGCTTAACAATATAATTGATGTTGTCACCGATAAATTTTGATTTCTCTTATCTCAATGCATTATCAAAAAGCTTTAAAATTATTTCTAAGCTTTAAAGCTTCAACTTTTAACATACAAAAATTCTGTTGATTAATTTTTATGTAAACATTTTCTCACAATTTGAGGTTTTGCTATAAATATTTAAATCAGAATCAATTCGATTGATTTGTTACACTTGTTTCAATTTAGAACATAAATCATAACAACGACGTCATTTATGTTCTTTCCATGTTAAAGAATTTTTTAATATAAAATTGAAGGTGAAAAATTTTACAACATTAATTAGAATGTAAAGCCATAAAATGTTGTTAAGAAAATTCTTCAAAGGTTACTAATTGTGAGTGCTATTTAAGCTTCGTAGATAATGTTTAACAAAATTACTTTGTGCTACGGAAATTATTCAAGGATAAGTATAATCGTCGTCTTATAATTAAATTTCTTAAAATATTCTCAATAACTCTTTGTGGATGTTTAAACTTTTAAGAAAGGGTGAAATAACAGAATTCAAAATCATCTTTAATTACATTTCTGCTGAATGGGAGATTATCGTTGAATGTTTTTAAACATTAATTAGTTTGTATAACAGTTTAGAATGGGAAAAGCGTCATTGATAATTTCAATTGATTGATTGATTATCGTCTGATCTCTGTTTATCAAAAGCAGGTCACAACAATGGAGAAATTGTAAGGAAGCTCATTAATTATTCATATAATACTAAAGATATCAGATATTTAAGTGTAATCATTTTCCTCATAAATTATTCATTAGGCAGCATCTTTCATTAATCTAAGAGTTTTCTTATAAATTAATCAGCTTCACTCTCTTCTTTATCGTGATTCTATTTTTAATAAATATGTTAATTTGATTCTACACATGAAGTGTGCTTCATATTAAAAGTTTTATATGAGATTAAAAGCGAGATGTTGATGTCGATCTTGAAGAAACTTTTCATGAAAAATTAGCATAAACATTAGGCGCGACATTGAAAATTTTAAATAGAAAAAATACGAGCAAGTAAAATCTCGATAGTCTGCACATATTTACTCGAGTTATTATTTTAAGTGTTGAGGGGCTTATTCTAGCTTTCACCTTTCTGAATTTATTTTTCCTTCACACTACATTACCCAACAGAGACTTGCTGTAAGCAATTAATTTAACAGATTAACCTTTACCCCGAAAAAAAAATCTTTTTTTGCTTATTTATTTCCCTCCTTTTGTTATATTTTTTTCCTGTTAACTCCATGAGTAATGAACTTCGCCTTCGAATTCTGAAAGCTAAGATGTTGTGGGAGTCGGAAGAAAGTTTTTTATCTTATTCTAAGTGGTGGCAAATAACAACATGCAGTTGACATAATTGTCCTGACAAAAAGCGAAACTTTTCTTAGTGCTTTTAGTTTTATCTCTTTAAGGCTCGATACTTCGTTCCTGTGTTATTTTGTTCATATTTTAATCTGAATACAAGAGCTTGAGAAAAGGGAAGGTTGTGGCTGAAAAGAAGAATGGAAATTTATATTCATACAATAAAAAACTTGATGCTTTAGAATTCCAACAAGTTGAACAACAACAAGAAGCATGCAGTCATATGAGAATAAATATTTTCATGGAATTCTTTTGCTACTTCAAATATTTTTCAGCTTTTTTCTTTGAGCAAATGAAGTAGAATCCCATTCATGGGATGCATGATGAGAATTATATGAAATTTTCAACTCTTGCGACGACTCCACGGAGTGAAACGTCCCAACGATAAAATGTGAATTATTTTTCCCTAGTGTTCGAATAAATTACAAAAGATATCAGACAATTTTTCCACATACAAACATGCAGAGTGCCATGAAGCGACAAAACCTTAGGCTTAATCGTAAGTTATTGTTCAAAAGCGCGTACTGCACACATTGAACATTATTTATTTATAAATTACATTAATTTGTGTTTGTTTTTCTATCTAAAGGTTCGCAAGTTAATGAAGAACATTTTCTTGCCATCAAGGCAAGCTTTTTGGAATTTTCTCAGAAGTAAGCATGTTACAAAAGTCATAATTCAATGATGAAAATGGTGAAAATCTCTCACAAACTTGTTGGTGCAAAAGAAAAACACAATCATGAATCTTTTTATGATGTAATAATAATTTTAATAATATAATTTATGTTCTGCATCATCTCCATCAAAAAGCAAAACGAAAAATTCATAAGCTATCAGTTATATGAATGGAGCTTCTACTCTTCATACCTATCAAGGTTGGGAGATTATGTTCGGCATAAAATACTTCGTTGAAGTGAACAGAAAAGAGAAGAAAACAGAAAATGTTGAAGTAAAAACACTTTCTTAGTAAGTAAGAAAGCACAGATGAAAGAGACATCTCAATCTGCTTTCATGATTCGACTTTTATATCTTAAATTCGCATCCATGAACATGACGATGAAGAAACTGCTTCTAAATACAAACTCAGGACATAAATGGAATGCGTTGCCATGTAAAAGATTTATGGAGAAGATTTTCGATGAAAACAAGTCTTCAATGCCATTCTGAGAAAGATGACAAGCATAAAGCTCCTAAAGCTTACTAAAAAAAACTTGAAGCTTTTTTAGGGAGTTTTTGACGTGACTTAGCATAAAATGAGCTTTTTCCTCAACGAGGCCTCTTTTGCGCTCGATTGAGTTATATAAATCGAACAAATAAAAAAAATCACATCATTATACATGATTTGAATGTTCAAAGTAAGATGAAATTGTGAAAATATCTGTAAAATGGAAATCATCGATGAATGAATGGTTTTCGTTTAAAATTCCTGCTAGCTTCAGAATGCAAAAATCTGCTTCGATTCAACATCGTAAGTTGTAATCAAATTAAATCTTTAATTCCAAACACGAAGGATAAGAAATGAAACATCATTAATTTTACTCCATTCAACACCCAAAAACCACATCATCAACACTAGAAACAGAAGCGTTTAGAATCATTAAAGATTTAAAAGCTTTTTCTCTTTCACTGTTTTTCCTTTATTTTTCTGCCGCAACATTCATGCCTTTAGGGAAGAAGATTTGATTTCCCTTTTTCTCCATCGATAAAAACTGGCAAAACCGACATTCATTAATCTTAATTCAGGGCTTCATTGCTATGGAAAAGTAAAAAAGAATCAAAAGGAGGATAAAGAAAGCAATTTTTTCCCTTTCTTTTGTACTTACTTGAGTTAAATGGATTTTTTCTCTTTTCAACATTTCAATTTTCAAATAAAAATTATTTTCCTAAATATTTACTCTTTGGTTTGTAAGAGGCTTCATAATGGAACCATAAAATTAGATGTAGGAAATGTTTCCGCAAATTTTTTTAAAAATGTTTCGTTCTTGACTGAAAATTCTTTGCTACTTGTAATCTCCATGACATTGCTAATCATCAAAATTGTGCTTCTATTTGATTCTTTGTTAAATTCTTTTCAACTTGAAAAAGGAGAAATTAAAATGTTTCGAAGCTTTTTTCTTCTTAAAGTGACATTTTTGTTTTTATATAAATTTTCCCAAAATGTAGAAAAGTCTGCAAAATGTCTCGTATGTAGATTTTTAGCTTGGTTGAAGATCTTTTCTTAAAGAAGACATTTATTTGATAAATAATCTTTATTGTTATTCTTTCTCATCTTTCCACCATTAAAGAAAAAGTTCTTATAAACATCCGGATTAAAAGAAAACAGCTTGAGGGTATGTAAAAGGAAAATTATTTTTCATCTGATTAAAAGTTGAAGGAGACATAATAAAATGTTTATTCTCTCATTAAGTGCTGTCCTGATGCATGTAGAGTCATGTTATTGGTCTCCAACAACGTCCAGTGTAAATCTCACCTTAACATTCACACACAGTGTAAATTTTCACATAAAATCGAGATAAATATTACAGAATTTCGGTACAACTTTTTTAACCAGGGGACATATTTTTGTTCTCTCAATTGAATTCTATTGAATTTTTATGCTTGCGAGGTTTCAACTGGAAGTATTTGTCTGTAATTTAGCTTCAAAAATGACTTCAAAAAGTTTCAGATTACCATTAGCTCAAGTATTGTTGACATTAATTGCATTTCTGCTGGTCTCCACAATGATGATACTGACAAATTTTGGTTTTCAACAATTTCTCGTGACTTTTAAAATGAGCAAAATCATCGACAGTCTTACTGGAATTATGTGAAAATAAACGATTTGAATCCTCAACTTTATTTATATTTAATACATTTTTTATTGCACAATAAAAAATTTAAATAATTTTTTTCTTAAGAAGCAAGAGAATAATTTAATTTAATTAAATAATTCTCGTAGCTTTTAATTTATTTGTAGAATTCCGTATTTAAAGTACATGAAGATGCCTGAAAAGATAAGAGAAAGTTTTCTGTTTGCATTGATATTCGTCTTGTCTTTCATTCTAAGCTGTCACGGCACAGCGTTGATTCCAAGGAATAAATTATTTTACAAAACCACAAAACCACCAAGGATTTCATGCATTCAAATGACAAAGAAGGAAATCATTTCAATGAAAGGTGAAATCATAAAATTCTATTTGATTTTCTTAAATTATTTGACAAACAATTATCAACATAGTTCTAAAATTTTCTTTGAAGAATGTTAACATTCTCATATTAATCACAACATTATTCAAGCAAACATTTATGACACTGAGAACAGCAGCGGTGCAGAATTTTCATATACATCAAATGTCAGTGGCATTGACAGGTCATTTGAATAGATCCATTATAATAATAAGTTCACTTCCCACTGTGACAAAACCTAATCTTCATCACTCTTTCTTAATCTTCTTTAAAACTTCATCAAAAAGCTCCCGTTGTTTATTCATTGTGGCACTGATTGGTGAAGATTGCAAGGATTTATCCTCCGGTAGCGATTCTGAATCTTTATAATCATCAACACTTGTTGTTTGTGAATCTGTCATGAGACTTGTCCGTGGCATTGGAACTGGGGTAATCAAACTTAATCTAGTGGGTGGAAGACTGAGAAGTTTCGCAAGCTTATCACGAAAAACTTCTTTATCGATTGATTCATCGTTGTCTTTGATAAAACTTTCAACTTTTTCTTCTTGCATTTCATTTTGTCTTAGATAAATTGGAACTTCTTCTTCATTTTCTTTCTTGGGGATTACCACTTTGACATCTTTGTCATTAAAAGTTCCATTTTCTTCAGTCTCATAAGCATCCAACATTAACTTAAAGTCAGGAGCGCTATTTGATTGTTTCAGATTGAATTTCTCTTTTGAATCAGATTTCTTCTTTTCCAATGTCTTCGATTGCACATTTGATGTTGTTTACTGATTTGATTTCGATATCAGATCATTTAGGTGTGCCAAGAACTTTTGATTTCTGAAAACATTCTCATCTGTGTCATCTTCAATATCTGTTTGAACTTCATTGAATTGTCTTTGTTCTTGAATTTCAGCAACCGTTGCCATTGCTTGTTTAATGATGTCATTAATTTCGTTTTCAATATCACTTTTATCGACATTGAGATCGAAAATCTCAAATTTTGTTGTGTTGTTTGATGAAACTTCTTCTGGTGATATGAGTTCAAAAACTTTTGTTGTCAAAACCGTCTGAGACGAAAAACAATTTTTTGTGTTGATTGATTGACTTGAGTCCCTTCGATCATTAGTTTCAGTCTCAGTAAAGTCATTTTCTTCGTCTTCTGCTTCCAAGACCGTGTCCAACATTTCAATCACTAAATTAGCTTCATTCTCTACATTTATTTTATTATTAATCATCCCATTGCTTATGCCAGATGTGCTGTTCGTGTTATACTTCTCTTGGACGATTATCACATCTTCAGTCTCACAGGTGCTTTTTACGGCAATACCTTCATTATTTTTATGTCTTCCATCACAATCTAATCCAATATTGCTTTCTATGATTGTTATAACATTATTAGAATTTTCCCGCATAATCTCATCAGACCATTGAGTTGTAGAATCACGTTTCGTGTTGTTGAAAAACCATGCACATGGAAAGTAAATGATTATACCTTTTTATGGTTTGTTAATTAGATTAAAAAAAAAATGGAAGGAAACATGTCAGAAACATTAAATTTTTCATGCTTATTATAAACATTCACTTTTACGTCAGTGTTCGTAATTGACAAACTCAATTAAATCAAAATATTTAAATTTTCTGCTGTCATTTTTATGAAAGAATTAATCAATAAATGTCATACTTTTTGAATAAAATTGACTTGTCAATTACGAACACTTACTACAACATTAAAACTTTACAAGAACCCAAAATCTCACGGATGGAAAATACGAAACAAGTAATCACCTAATACCATCCAAATTCCGAAACGTATCCACGTGTAGTAATCCAACATTAACATTAAATATATGTTAATGAATACGCTTACAGCTGGCAGGAAAGGTACGATGGGCACCTAAAAGTAGATTCAATTTAAAATATCTTCTTTTTCTCTTCCAATAAATAAACAACCTTAAATGGCTTTAAATGACTTCGAAATCTTTGTCGAGGTTGGATAGAAATGAGAATGCAAAACAAGATGAGAAAAGTGGAGAGAACAGCCACTGAAACCAACGCCCATGTCTCTCCGTTTCCGATTGCATCCCATGAATATAAAATAGTTAAACCCAAGGCAAATGACAACAAACAGTAGCACATAATCAACGATCCAACTACACACATTGAGATAGTGTTCGGATGACGAGAAGCATTCAATCGAATCATCTGCATGAGAAATCCTTTAGCTGTAATGTTGTAGCCAGGACGTAAGAGATTCGATGTTTCAACATGCCTTTCATTTGCTGTTATCAACTCAGTTGATTGTGAAAATCTGTTTAATTAAAATTGGCATTTAAAAGCATTGTTGACAAAAATTGAATTGTTCATTTGACCTCAGAATTATTATTGATATTGCAACAACTGTGTAAGCTAATAGTACTCCAATGGAAAGCATGCTGACTAAAGATGCGAGATCAAAAAGAGCGGAAAATGAGCTCGTTAGGAATGCTGCACATAAAGTTCCTATCACGGGTGTTTGAAATCGGTTCGAGATTATGCTGAACTCTCGAAACATTAAACCGTCTTGTGCCTTGAAAATAATAATTTAAATCAATAAAAGTTTAACAAACAACATAAACACCCACCATTGCATATAAAATTCTTGGCAATGGAAAAATTGCACCAAACAAGCTTAAAAGTAATCCAATTATTCCTCCTAATGTTACAATCCATTTGGACGTGTTCCATCCAATTTCCTGAAAGGCATGTGGAAGTGGAGCTTCCGAGTTCTGAAGAAAACAAAAAATTCAATCAATAATGAATTAATTTATGCATATAAATGGAATTTACCAAGAGATAATATGGCCACATAAGCGTTAGTAAAGAAACCCCAAAGTAAGCGATAAAAATAATCAGTAACGAGTATAAAAGTGCTCGAGGCACAGTCTTTTGAGGGTTGCGAACTTCTTCTCCCGTTGTAGCAATGCAATCAAATCCAACAAATCCAAAAAAGCAAGTTGCAGCTCCTTTTAAAGTGCCTGAAAAGCCAAATGGAAAGAATCCCCCTGTGCCTGCACTTGAATTATTATATTGTGGGGGAATTTCGTTTGGATCAATTTGCCAGTTTCGGATGTCTGCGTTGAAAAGAACAGCGACGACAACATACACAACAATCCCAAGATTCAAGATGCACAGAATGTTATTGATCCCAGCTGACTTTCTCAATCCAAATGCTAATGCAAATCCAATAAAAAGTGGACATCCAAAAGCAAAAAAATCGAAGTAACTCGAAAGAAAATCCCAAGAAATTGGAGCGATTTGCTTGAAAGAATTTTTCATTGAATCGTTTATTAAACTATCGATATACAAGCTGAGCCCTTTTGAAATGCTTGCCGCACCAATAATATATTCGAGGATGAGATTCCATCCAACAATAAATGCTAGAAATTCTCCTATTGCAACATATGTGAAAATGTAAGCGGAACCAGATTTCGGAACTCGAGATGAAAATTCAGCGTAGCACAAACCTTAATTGAAAATAATATATCAGACGATTGTATAACAAAAGCGATAAGTAATAATTTTGTGTACGTTACCAGCTAGAAATGACGCTGCAGCGGCAATTAAAAATGATACAATAACACTCGGACCAGCTTGATCTTTAGCTACGTGACCGGCTAGAACATAAACTCCCACGCCTAATGTCGCACTTACTCCTAAAGCTGTCAAGTCAAATGTCCCAAAACCTCTACCAAGTTTAGAATCTTCACATTCTTGTTGTGGCATCGGCTTTCGACGTGTCATAATCGTCCAGTAATTAACCTTCGACATTGTTTTTTTTTTCACTTAAATTTCTCTTAACTTATTCAGAGCTTCGATGATTCAACACTAAAAATCTCAAATTGTTTTTATTCTTCCACTCATAACAACTTATTACTGTTTAGGTACGAGATAAGATAAGCACTTAAGTGTGTGAATTGACATTGTTAATGGAATCTCACTTGCAAAGAAATTAATTTTATTTCCAAAAGAAACTTTTTACATTATCAACTCGAAATGAAATCGTTAAAAATTTTCGTGGCATGCACTTGAACCGTCTTTTCTCTCCTTCAATTTCACTTCCCTAAACTTACGAATCGTAAATAAATAATAAATTTATGTATAAAAAATTCCCATAATGATAATGAATGCTGACATACAAAGTACTCGAATTGTTTCTTTGCGAGTAAACAAGAACGTCAGTGATAAGGAAAAATGCGCAATCCAAGTTCCTATGAGAGAATGAACGCACATGAACATGCTTCCCTGTGAGTTTTCAATAGATTGATTTAGTTTTAATTGTAATTGTTTTCTTTTCCCTTCGCAAAGTGTCACATCTAACTTTCTTCGCCTTCATTTGCTTTCTCATTAGACGATCTTGACAATTAAAGCAAATCCGCCAAGGTCAATTATGACGACAATTTTTAATTACTTTTTTTGTTCATGATTCGTGATGTCTTATCTCATGCAAAGTGACTCAATCGTCAATGTATGTTAATGATTTGATTACAATCTATGAAATTTGAATGTCAGTTAAATTGTTTCAGGTACGAGAAGTTTCGTTTTTCACTTTAATTTCTTTTTAATTGACTTGTTTAAATTGGATTGTTATAAATGAATTGTTTGTAAACACAAATTGAACTGCAACTTCGAATCTACTTTAATTGCTTTCGATAGTTACAACAAAAAAATGTAATAAAAATAAAAAACGGAGATCAAAAATATCACGCGACAGTAGCTATAAAGAATGAAAATTGAAATCAAGAACGTGAGTTAACCGTCTGAACAGTGATAAGTTTCCACGAGAACTAAAATCATGATCAACTCAAAACGAACAATTTTTGCTGATTAGAAAAGCAAAAGCAGAAAAAATTTGCTCGCGATTACTCACAACAACATTTTCGCTATCAACTCTCTCAAAGATGTTCCTTTTTCACTTTGAGATGTTGTGACATTAGAGCGCTTATCAGCTAAACAAAAATTAATTAAGTGAGAAATTTTAATGAGACACTTCGTTGCTATTTGATGCACGAGAGAATTTTGATTAGTCAATAAATACATAAAAAACATTGATGTGAATCATTTGATTTATTCTTGAACTTAATGACACTGGCTTTGTTCCACTTAATGATCTATTTTAAACTTATAAACTGACTTCCATATATCGAAAAGACAAATCGTTGAATGAAATCGATAAAATATTGCAAGCGGCATTGAAACGTGCGTAATTATCACCCATGCCCACTGTCCAAAGAACTCCAAATGGGCTGGTCGAAAGCTTGCATGTCCTTTAATTAAAGTGTTGATGAACCACAACGAAATATTTGCTACAAGAAGAAAGGTCACGATTTGACGACCAGGCCTAAAAAGCAATTAAAATTATAAAAGTTTTTCTTTTATCGCCTTCGTGATTCTTCTTCATACTTTTCTCTAATTTGTTGTGAACCTTTACAACGTCTCCAACATGAATTCAGTATGAAAAGTGTTTGCAATGAAACTTGAAACAAACTTAAGGCTTCAGATATAAGAGCGTCTCGAGCACCTGTAAAGTGTTAAAAATGTTTTTTATTCGTCATTGATATTAAAAAGCTTTTATTTCTACCTGGTAAGTTGTCTTGAAGTGCAAACGAACTTCCCATAATGCTAAACATTCCGTAAACATAAACACCAATACCAGCCACAACAAGCAATGTGCAATCAAGTTTGATTGTGTCAGCATGATGATCTGAAAGGAAAAGTTAGAAATCTTTATGGATTTCAATTTTCTAGCATTTTCATACCCCCAGATTTCTTCTGATACTTTAAATCTCTCATTCTGAAAAATGCAACCAACACAGCGGTACTGCAAACAGTGTAGAGAATGATTTCATAATAAGTGACTTCAGTTATAGCCATGTGAACATAGTTCGGTGTGCCATATAAGACAAAATACATTATCAGGCAAATAATCGTCATGACAATTACAACGATGCCAGCAAACATTCCACGATGCGCTTTCGAACAATCTATCGAGAATTGATAGTCGTTCTTGACATTGAGACTTGCATGACTAGCCCTGACAGAGTTTCTTCGTGTTTTTGCAATCTCTGGAATTGAACGCACTTTCTTCCACATTTCAAAAAGAATCACTGCGCAAATCAGAGAATATTCGATAGTGCAGGGGAACAGGAAAGGAGAAGCGTTTTGTACAAGCGATCCCATGATGTTTGTACGTTGACAATCATGATATTTATCCGATGAACTAACAATTGAACGTTTAACAATGTTATGTTCATCAATGTTAGTGCTGTTGACTGAAATGTTTTGTGGGATGTGCTCGACAAAAGTATTTGCAATCATATTCTCATGAGTACGATGATCATTGCTTGCTCCATGATGTGAATGTGTCAAATGATAAATTTCATGTTTTGTTTCCTCTACTAAAGTATAAAGCCACTCGCAAAGATTTGTTGCGACCATATGCATCAAACCGAAACGTGAAATGACTTTATGTCGCCCCATATCCACTTCTGTTGTGTTTAGAACTGGAAATTTAATTTATTTACTTAAATTTTGAAGGAATGAGATTTAAAATACTCACAGATAAATTGCATTTGAACAATCGATAAAATCATTCTTCCAAGTGGAGTTAAAAGCATAAAAATCTTTGAAAGAATTTTTTTTATGATTGTGACAGTTCAAAAGAAAAGAAATATTTTAAAGCTTCTTACATTGCTGCAGTTATTCACATCATCGCCGCTTTTCAACTCAAAATATTGACCTAACTCAATACCCGAATAAACCATGTTCCCGATACCAAACGCAATGGCTCCAATTCTAAGATAAAAGCTTGCAAAGTGTGGAACACGTTTCTTAATTGGAACGTCGCTGTTCTTTTCATCTGCAGATGATTAATGAATCTTAATGATTTTTTATAACATTCTGAATAAAATTAATTTACTTACGATAACTTTTAATTATTGTTAATACAGCCTTGCTTTTCATTTGCGTAGCATAAACGAAAATAACGAAAATTATGCTTACAAGATACAAATACACATAAAATCCTTGATACATCTCTTGGGGGATTCGATTAGATAAGATTTCGGTAATAGGAAATGCTATGCCTAAAATAACAATCATTTTAGCATATAATGCTGATAATGCTGTTGAAAGAGCGTCACTGTTGAAGAAATTCAAATTAATTAAGAAAGAATTAAAAGAAACTTCGAAAAATTTCACGCACTCTCCAATTCGTCGATTTTTCCTCCGATTTTCAATAGCTTCTGGACTTTTTGCTCCAGTGTGATCGTTAGGATCGTCTGACTTTCCACGAAGTGTATTGATAACTGTCGCTGACCCTCGTCTTAATGTCGCCATTATTGCTGATGGTCTTCTAGTTGATAAAATTTCTTGCAGAAGCACTGAAGGTCTTCTTGAACTTGAACTATTCGTTTCTCCAAGGTTGTCATGTAATCTGTGATGATTTCCAGTATTTAAATGTGTGTTTGCTTTGGTATCTGACGCAATATGCGATGAAAAATCTTGATCTTCTGGATAATCTTCCAACAATTTTGCATTTTTCTCGTCAGTATTTTCAGCTTCCTCAACAATTGACAGTTCTCTTGTGAGTTTATTTGATTTATGATTCACATCGATGTCACTGAAATTTAATTTATTAAAACATTACATCTCAGACACACGAAGGTGGTTTTATATGAGATAACGAGTAATATGACTTTGCTCATGACTTCAGCGTTTAATTATCATTTAAAGTTGTAAACTGAATAAATGATAAGTTAAAAATAGACAATCAGTGGTCTACAATCACGTAGAAGTATCAAAAATATACCTGAATGCAAGCACATAAAAGAGCTAAAAATATTTCATGTTATCTGCCATTTTTACACAGGAAAGCATTCAATTTAACAATATCGGTAAGAGCTTTTTTTTATTATCAGTTTAACTACCTAACTTAAGCAAATCGGATGGAACTTACGTCGATAATCAATGTAGACAATAAACATACGACACTTAAAACATTTAAAAGAAGAAAAACTTCAAGTGCAGTTATAAAGAAAAATTGAATACAAGCAAATAAAATTAATTGAAATTATTTCAGATATTTCAACAATGGAAAGTGATTGAAAAATAGTTTCAATGACAAGAATTTAAATGAAAATATTATCACAGTTTTCATAAACATTTGCATTGTAGTTCTGTTGGCATTTACAAATTTCATATAGCTTGGGGGTGAAATCATAAATACGTCCGATTATTTGTATTTATGTTATCACTTAGATAGCTTAAATCACTGATGATTTGATAGTCAAATTCACTCAATTGACCACAGAACTATTTATTAATAAATCATCTCTGTCAGAACCTTACTCATTAGTAATATCTGGCATACGTTCCCAACAATTCATAAAGTGAGGCATTTAAAATGCAATTGTTAATATTTTTCTTGTTAAATTTATCACACATCAATCACTTCATAACAAATATTTTTGGCAAAACTTCCCGTCATAGGCTTCAAAGTAAACTGAACTTTACCAGGTGAACGATGGCTTTTAAATAAAACTTTTTTATATCAATTAAAAATACTAAATACACAATTTTTATCAAATCAATGAGGGCTGTCAGTCATAAAACCGTCTAGAAAAGTCTGATAAGTAACTAATACTTTTAAAATCTTATAATTGGAGATATTTAGCAATTTATTGATAAATTAAAATTTAATTTATGATAGATAATGGAAGGAATCAACGCATTTTAATTTATTAATTGAAAAATTAAAATTGCGAAAATTAGTTGAATAATTTTTAAAAGTAAGAACAAACATAAATTCATGTTTTACCCATTTTGCTTCCAATGATTATTATTGTTAAATGCCATGTATTTTGCATTAATTAGAGCATCTAATTGAGATGTTGATATTCCATTTCTTGTTTTGCTTGACATTATTTTACATATTCATCATTTCTTCACTGATTTAATAAAAGTTTTCTATTCCTTCGGTAATATTATATCTTCAATATGAAAGTTTCTTGTTCTTTTTTATCAATTTAATTTGATTTCCAAGTAACAACATCAAAGGAATCAAAACACTACACGATTTTGCAATATAGAGAAGAGAAGTTCATGTTGATCAAAGGAAACTTTTAAAGAATACGGAAAGAGAAAAACTGAAAGCTCTTGCAAAAAAGTGTTCTCCTTTTATACCAGTTTCAGTTCAACTGGCTCATTCTTTTAATGTTGAAAATGAAAAACTTTTTTCTCCAACCATTTTTAATCATTTACAATCTCAATCACTCTTTCGATTTGCTTTGTGGTAAAGATTATAAAATGTCATTTTTATCTTGAGTTAAAATACGAAACATGATAACAAAACCATTACCACTTTAATTGGATCGTTATTAGAAGATTTTATTAAAAATCTTTTTTGTATTAGTCTGTGGAAAGCAAACCACTAAGAAATGAGCGATTTTACTATTTAAATAAATATGAAGATTACAAAAAGTCTGTTCCTTGATGTTCATAATGATATAAAAGAAGCAAACTATTGCGATAGTTAAAAAGTCTTATGATTTCATCACGTGTTTAACGTCATGATGTTGTTTCAAAATAAAATCTATTTTAAGATGTTCTTGCACATGTTAACAAGCTTGTTAACTTGACAAGTTTTCTCAACTTTTATCACCAATTGAAAGTTACCTGAATGTGACTGACGGTCGTCTAAGTTGATTATTGAAGTATTTACTCATTATGCAGATAGATCTGGAAGTCGACTAGAAGTAGAAAGGATTTATTAAGAAAATGTTAAAGATTCTCTTCACATACATATGACGAATTTTCAGTCGACTTTTAAGACTTCCAAATATTGTGTTGGGATTGGAAGTTGTAATTATTGTCAGTCTTACAACATCTGACTTCACTAAGATTGTCTGGCAGGGAATAAACTCAAGTAGCAAGAGCTTAATATTTGCATAAGATAAGAAAAAGAGACAAAGTTGCACGTTTTCTCATTCATAATGTCAAGAACGATATCAAGTTCTAAGGAAATTTAAGTCGAAAATTCTTGTTTTGGTGAAAATTTCGAGAAAAATCAAAACAAACATCAAAGTTTTGATATTTACGATAATGCATTAGAGTTGTGAGTGCTTGTTCAAAATAAAAAAGTGATTAATCATTTGTTTATGATGTTTCGCCGAAAAATTGATCAGTCTGTTGCCATCACTCATTTTTTTTATCGGTTAAGAACTCAAAATATAAATTCGACTATTTCGTTCACATGAATTTGCAACTGAAGAAGTTTGCGAATGTTTCTCTAAGAATTTGAATGGAAACAAATTCCTTAAACATTTTCTTCCTCATTACACATTATAAATGTTCCAGAAATATCCAGAAATATTAAACTAAAATTAACTAGCCAAATAGTATCATTCCACCAATCGACTTTACTTTATCAAATGAATATTGATAATTGATTATTAATTGATTTTTAATTTCGAAAGCCACTTCTCCAGAATGAATCAATCAACGACTTATCAACAATCAATTAATTATTTCTGGAAGCTTATTATGTAAGCTTTCATGTATAGATTTAATCACTTAAGGATCTTATTACAGTAGCATTGGAAAAATTGTTTGAAATAACTTTGTTGATACTCAATTACATTTCAAGTAGTCGCACGATTAAAAACCAATAAATTCGGTGATAACTGAAAAATCAATTTTGAAGTGTTACCAGCACGTGAATAAACGAAACGATAAGAACTTTTGTAAGATTCTCGTAAAACTAAAATAATGGCAAGTCTTACCTGCTTAAAATCTCTACAAAGACTAGCGTAAAAAAGTTTTTAAACAAAATATATTTGAAAAAGAAGAATAGTTATCTGCTTGATTGACTTGACAATGAGATAATTTCTCTTCTTATCACTGCTTAGATTTTATCATTGCCTCCATAAATTGTTTTCACATGTATTGTGAATTTGTTTTGACTCATCCATTGTTAGACGCAAGACTCGATGTGTGTGATTTGTTTTTTGTTATTCTCCCGAAGGCGGGACATGCATAAACTATAAAAACAAATTATTTGCCTTGTTTTGTAAATATCTAATATTTATAAAACTTTTCAATTAGAAAGAAGAGTAAAAATAGAAATAAAGATAAGACTAGCTTCCGGGGAATATTATGAAGCAATAAAAATGTTTAAAGGTATAATAAAACAAGTTTAAAGAATTTCCTAGCAAACAATCATAATTAACCTTATACTCAATTAAAATGCGGAAACTTCTCATTTACTCGACTATCTCCATATTTCCATTATGAAACTAGAAAATAATAAAAAGGAAAGAAAGCGAAACTTCCCAGCTTCCCTTTATAAAGCACAACTTTTTTCCTTTATTTCTTTCCTTTGTTCAAAACAATTCAAATGTTAATTCATGGAAAAAGGTAAATTTCTTCTTTTGCCTTAATACTTATTCAGAATGACATTATCCATCTTTATGAAAATGTTCTCGTTTACTTTGAAAGTTTTATTCTTCATGTTGAAGCAATTTGCTTAACTAAACTCCAAAGCTTTTATCAAATATTGTCTCATGGTATTTTCACAAGTTTCTTTTATAGTTTGAATATTTAATCCCGATAATACTTATGTGGAAGGAAACAAATCTCTTATTAATTCCACGTCTCAACCATAAATATTTATGCTCGTGATGCATAGAATTTGCATATCAATAAGGATAATTGACATGAGTTCGTCAAAGTTTATTTATAAATATGATTTATGAAGTTTACGTGTAGTTAAATCTAATTATAAACTTATTAAAAGTTTTTCTTGATGCTCTATGTTTGTTTATGAATTAAAAATTAAACTTTATAAAGAACCTGCAACATAAACTTTATTAGAACATTTAACGTTATCTTGTTAATTTTAATCTTCATTTTCTTATTAAAACATGAATGAATAGAACACGAAACATGAACATCTACAAGCTAGATTTTCATTTTAAAACAGATTCAGTTTTCTTTCTCGTATCTTGAAAGTTGAAACACTAAATGAAAGTTTTCTAAGCTTTGAGTTTTATGTTTTAGAAAAAGGAGATTAAATCTACATTATAAAAGTTAAGTTGCACGAACAAGAAAATCATTTTCAAGTATAAAATTTTTGTTTCAATCTAAACACTTAAAATGCACATTTCAGAAAATTCAACAATCTCATTGAACGAGTAAACATTTTGAACACAATGCACAAAGCTTTGCAAACCAAACAAACATAAAAGAAACAAATCCCCAAACAATCAATGCTTGGAGAATATTTTGCAGCATCATTCAATAACAAAACATCTTTGTTTTCATTTCAATTTAGCATCAACATGAATAGACTGACGGTCTTAACATTTGCATCTCTTTGAAGAAATCAATTTGCTTTAGCGATTCATAAGCTTCGAAAATTCTCTTTATAAATATATTTGTGGTGTGAAACTCGAAAATGAAATTTTATTGCACGTTTCAGATTGAAACCAATGCATTCATGTGAATACTATTTAGAGAATTTCAATGATTGAGAGTATCGAAGTATAAAACGCGCTCACCAGGATTTACTAAAAACCTGTAAATTGATTATTGGTTGAAAACCTGCGAAATGAAAACTGCAATCAACAAAAAATGCAAATACCTAACTGTTTTCATCAGAATCAATTTGTTCAGTGATTCTGCACCCAATTTTGTCACAGCAAACATTCAACAAAAGTTAAAGCTTTCTGAAACTTGCGACTTCAACTTGTAGAAATTCAACAGGAAAAAAGCATTGACTAGCGATTCATTATAGAGGAAAAGTATTAAAACGTTCATTAAATTGGAATTGATTCTCAGAAATATTATTTGAGATCGTTTCAATTATTGAAATTTTCCAATCGTCATTAAAATCTTCACTTGAATTTTTTTTTATTACAATTTTTCATTGCATTGAAATGGTCAATTCTTGATTATGAAAAACAATAAATTAAAATTCTTTTGAATGCTTTCCAATCATACGCTATTTAAAAAGCTTCATCATTTACTTATGAACAAATCAGCACACTTTAAAGCTTCAAAAAATTCAATTTGATATTTATTAATAAATTATTTTAGGGATTTAGAAAATTATGTGAGCGACAAGGTTCAGAGTGAATAAATCAATAACCAGAATGCTTGGAAACCACAGGAAACTTCTACCCTTTTTGATTTTGCTTAAATTTTCTAATTCCTTTTCCCCTTTTATTTTCCTAGTTTTCCTTTACTGTCGCTGAAGAACGTGAGAAAAAAAAATCAAATTCACAGATGAGGATATTATGTATTGTGGTTTCTTCGTTAAGGCTTTAAGGAACATCTATACGATAATTGACGAGACGTGAAGAAGCTTAATTTAAATTACTTTCATGTTAATTAAATATTTATTGGCATGTAGCGTTAATATCTTAGATAGGAGAAATATTTGATAACAGAAAATTTATATGTTCCATTGTGGAAGGTATTACAGTTTTCTCAGAAAAATAATACCGGATTTTGTGTTTTCTGACATCATGTCTAGAAAATTAGAATAGAAACATGATTGAGAAGTTCTATGTTAAAAATAGATAGAAACATAAGAACATCATAAGCTTGTTTTGTTGCCAATTATCAATCTCTCTGCTCAATTTCACTTTATTTATTAAAATTTCAAAATTTAATCAGAAATAAATAAATAAAAGTCAATTTTTTGTCTTCTGTAAGCGTATAAAGTTGTTGAAGTGAGTATGATTTATGATGTTATCGCAGAATAATTTTATTATGAACATTTCATGAAAAACTTCACTTCGGAAAATGTTGTGCATTTTTCTCTCGAGTCCATCTCCAACATCGTTCAATATAAAAGATTTTTTAACAAAAATTTTCCAACGTTTCATACAATGTCAGTGAATAAACATGACGAAGTGACATCATCGATTTTTTTATTAAAGTCTGTAAAATGAATGATGCATTTCTGATTACACTATGTTCATGTTGTGTCAACGCTGAGAAATTATAAATTGCTATGAGTGTTCAAATGACGATAACTAAATTTTTATACAGATTTCAGGAACAAAGTGTATGACGAAAATAAATCATTATTAACTTATAATAAATTTTAAGTCGATTAGCTATGTGTTAGCCATTTATTAACTGCAACCACACTGTCCTGAATATTTATGTATGAATATATTTTATGTCAAGTCGTTTTTTAATTTTATAGTTAGGTTGGATTTATTTGTCACCATTTAATTACAATCCCAATTATGTTTGGTGACATGAAACAAAATAGTTATTTACACAACAAATGCGAAAAACAATAAATGTCGACTATAAATATAAATTTGCAGTTTAATGAATTGGATGAAGTTAGTGTCATAAACTCGATGTTAAAATATTTTATTTGCCAATTAAAAAGATATTCATATGACAATAAAATAAGCTCTTGGAGATTTAATAGTTAGATATATTTTTCATGATTCCAATATTTCTGAATCATTTAATTTTTTAATTAAAAGTTATGTTAAGTAGCCGTAAACATGTAAATTATTCATTAATCTTACCTATAGATTTTCTGCTATCAAAGAAAAAAAATATGTTGTAAAATTTAACGGAAAATAATTATTCAAAAATATGTTTTCGCAATTGCGCAAATTTTCGAAAAAGAAGAAAACATTCGAAGATAGCGAAAAAAAACTTTAAGTGTAAAAAAATCTGCCACAATTAATAGGAAATAAGTTAGTAATAGGAAGTGAAAGGCTCAAAAAACATTAAATATTGGTTGGGAGAATCGCAAATCAACTGCACATCATGGATAAAAAGGCAAAGAACGCGGTATGTCAAGATATAAAAGAAATTTAAAAAATTAGAAAAAATTATCGATCGATTTTTCTTTTCCGAGAGCTTTTAAAAAATTTTCTCCTTCACAACAAAAATAACAAAATGATCTCATCTTGTCTTTATTTCTTTTTCTTTCAATTAGGCAATACGTAATGAATGCGTGCAGGTGATTGTGAGATGTCGACCATTAAGCAATAAAGAAAAGGCGGGAGCGTATCAGCAAGTCGTCGAAGTTTACCCGAATCGAGGTGTGATTGAAATTCTGAATCCAACAGAAACAACAAGAGAAAATAAAAAGATGTTCACATATGATGCTGTTTACAATGCAATCTCAACACAACAAAATATTTACGATGAAGTTATAAGACCATTGGTGTCATCTGTCCTTGAAGGATTTAACGGCTGCGTATTTGGTAAGAGATTAAACAATATTAATTATTTGACTATGATAATTAATGAGTATATTTTCAGCGTATGGTCAAACTGGAACGGGTAAGACATTTACAATGGAGGGAACGAGAGAAAGTCCCGAACAAAAGGGAATCATTCCTCGTACATTCGAACAAATCTGGTCGCACATCAATCGTACACAAAACATGAATTTTCTTGTCGCTGTTTCATATCTTGAAATTTACATGGAAGAGTTGAGAGATTTGCTTAAGCCTGGAAATAATCATTTAGAGTTACGTGAACGTGACAATGGAATTTACGTCCCAAATTTACATTCCGTGTTATGTAAAAGTGTTGATGAAATGCTCAAAGTGATGAATATGGGAAACAAGAATCGAACTGTTGGTTTCACTAATATGAATGAGCACAGTTCAAGATCTCATGCCGTTTTTCTCATAAAGATTGAAATGTGCGATGTTGACAGCACAGCAGTGAAAGTTGGTTGTTTAAATCTCGTCGATTTAGCGGGATCAGAAAGACAAAGTAAGTCTGGCGCAACAGCGGAACGATTGAAAGAAGCAAGTAAGATAAATCGAGCTTTGTCTTCATTGGGAAATGTCATCAGTGCATTGGCTGAGAAGTCACCTCATGTTCCATATCGAGATTCAAAGCTTACACGCCTTCTACAAGATTCCCTCGGTGGTAATTCAAAGACAATTATGATTGCGAATATTGGACCGTCAGAGTATAATTATAATGAAACATTGACAACACTTCGTTATGCACATCGAGCGAAAACAATTCAAAACAAACCAGTTAAAAACGAAGACCCACAAGATACTCAACTTCGCGAATATCAAGAAGAAATTGCGCGTCTTAAGAAACTTATCACTGAGCGACAGTCTAAAGAGAAGCCAATTCCGAAACGTAAGAAAACTGCGAGAATTCGTAAAACTTCTGAATCAGAAAAATCAGAATCGGAAGAAGAAGAAATTGACGATTCGATAAGTGAAAAGCAACAGATTCAAGCACTTGATGCTGAGGCAATTCAAGCAATTGAACGTGAAAAAGAAGTCACAAATGAATTAGCGAGTAAACTTCAAGAACTTGAGGGTCAGTTGATTCGAGGTGGTAAAAACATTCTCGACACTTATACAGAACGACAAATGGAGTTGGAAAACAAATTATCAGAAATTGCTGAGAGAAAAAAACGTGAAGTTGAAATGCAACAACAATTGGAATTGCAAGAAGAAACGACAACAGAAATTCGTGAAACTTTTACATCACTTCAACAAGAAGCTGAGTTGAAAACACGCAAATTAAAGAAATGTTATGCAAAATGTATGGCATTGAAACAGGAAATTCAAGACACAAAAGAAGAGCACAATCGTGATCGACGTGAACTGGAAATGACGCAAAATGAATTGATTAAGGAGCTTAAGAGATTGTTGTTGATTATCGATAATTTTGTTCCATTGGAAGTGAAGTCGCGTCTTTACACTCAAGCACATTACGATGAAGAACTTGAAGAGTGGAATATTAATGGAAATCTTCTCAATGAGAATCAATTTAAGTCACGTCCAGTTGCACATTCACAGAATCGTCGACCAATGTCGGAATATGCTTTAAATTCAATTAAATCAAATGTTGGAAATGTTGTGAGATTTAAGAATGAAAATATTGTCAATCATGAACTTGATATGCCGCTAAGAACGACTTATGAGTATAAAAACCCGAAAGTTTCCGCAAGTCTTCAAGCAGTGCTTGCTGAAGCGATGAAAACTGAAGACGACATTGACATAACTGAACAGGTTTGTCATTTAATTAGATAATTGTTTCTTTCATTTCAATTTTTCTTTCTTTGTCTTTAGTCTTATGCAAGTCAAATGAAAGCTCGATTAAATCGAATTACAAATCCACAACCACAAGAGCCTCAAGTCAATGCAAGAAACAATGGCCCTATGAGAGTCCGAACTGCATCGGAGGCACGACCGAGTCTAGTCGAAACAAAGAAAGCTCAATCAGCTGTCAAGCATTATCCAAAAACACGAGGATTGATTCCAAAATAAGAAGAGTTCCTCATTTAAGTTTCGTATAAATTAATGTCCTAATCATGAATTTGCATCATTTTGTCATGTCGCAATAACATTGCCGCTTGCCTTCCTTTCACCTAAACACATACACAGCATTTAGAGTTCATCATCCCACTGAGATTTTTCACCGATTCATAACTTAAGAAATCTTATTGTGCAATTTTTGATGCTAATCAAGAAAGAATGAAAATTTGCCAGCAACTTCATCACGGAAGATTCCAAACACACATTGGCTGTAAGTTTTTTTGTTGTTGATGTTGCAAGCGATGGAGAATGAAAGAAAAGTCAAATTAACTTAACATTTAAGTTTCTTTATTTATTGTGATTTTTTTCACTCTTTCGTTCATTTCATTTTAATTTATTTACTTAACGATGGTTGTTGAAAGTTTTAATTTTAGTCAGCTTATTTAAAAATACAAAATGATAATCTTCACTTCTAAGTTAACGATTATGAATTTTAAATTATGATTTATGCAATATTAATTGATAAGAATGAAATGGCTATAAAGAAGATTTATTAAGCTTTTTTAGCTTAGAATATTTATTAATTGTAATCGAAATAAAAGAAATTATGTAAACATTAATGTTTAGTAGCAAAGAAAAATATTTTTTGTCGTATCTATAAATCAAACATTTGTAAATTGAATTCAATGCTTTCAGCAAAATTCGAGAATAAATAAAAAAGATTGTCGTTTAAATATTTATTGGATACGACATCTATCAAATACCTAATTATCTATGTGTTTAGTCAGAACAGCTGAGTTTGTTATACATGTCTGATGGTAGTTTACAGGGCAACCTTTCTGGGTGAACGAACAGATTGCGAGATTGCTGATTGTTAGTTGCAGCATTATTACCAACTTGTTAGAAGGCTTCATTTCGCATGTCATGCTACTGAAATTTAATAAACTTTCAAGAAATGAATAAACTTGTTAAGACAAAAGAAGGAAGGAAAAAATGTCAAGAAGACTTTAATCTCGTTCAACAACTTTCGTTAATCAATCAAAATAATGGTTCGACAATTTGAACATTCACTGTAGAGAAAAAGAAAACATTGAGCAGAACGAGTTTCGTTTTCTCTGCAAACATTTAAAATAATTTTATTCTAATTGAAAATACTCTCAGTTCTTGTGAAAACTACGCCAACTACGGATGGGAAAAAACTTTGGTACAGAATAAAATTGAAGTTTAGTTGATTTTCCGAAAAGTTTTGAGGTTTTACAATAAAAAATGAATTTCGCTTCAAAATCTTTGAGAATAACTTTTAATATTGCAACACGTCAGAGTGAATTAAAAACGTGGAATGGAGGAAAATCATATTTTCCAGCAATCTGCAGAAGCTTTGGAGCGAGAAACTTTTCTCAACTTCACTCAAAATCAGTAAGTAAAAGTATTATATGAATAAGAGCGGATAATGGATTCTAAATTAATTTAAAGTAGCATTGAAAAAATGACGTTATATTTCTTGTTTTGCTTTGTTTAAATTCAATTAAAATAGAAATCTAGAATAGTAATGAGTGTAATTAGAACAGAATTATAGTTGCAGCACAAATTGCATTAAAATGCAAGAAGTTAGCAAATATGTGTAAAAGTTTTCGAACATCATGAATGTGTGCGTGAGAAAATGTTCGAAAATTTATTTTTCTTTGCAAAATCAGTGACTACCAAAGATTTTAATTCTAAAGCCCGTGATAAGTAAACAAAGTATGAAAATGTGTGACTTCAGGAAAAAATAACAACATCTGTTGCGGTACGGACACCGGATTAGTGACTTGCGATAAAACATAATAGTTTGATAAGAAAAAGTTAGACAAGAACTAAATCTATTTAATATTTATTTATAAATTAAAAAATCGATAAGAGAATTAAAATTTAATCTTTATTTGACTCCAATTGTAGAGTACTTCGCCTTCGGTGTTTTGTCAATCAAAAACCGACTTACTACCAGCAACAGTACCAGCTTCCATCATGGTTAAGCGTTACATGTCCGTACAAGAACTAACCAAGAATCTTTATCTCTTCACCGAACATGAAAGAAAGTTTGAAAAAGATTCAAAAACCTTGAGGTGAGTAATTAGAGTGACCTTCAATTAGATATTTGGGTAAATAAATGAACTTGACATTGACGTAGGTTGAAACAAGATGTGGATGATAAGCCGTTGGTCGTCATTCTTTCCTGGTTGCAATCAAAACAAACACATTTATCGAAGTTTGCAAAGCTTTACATGGATCAAGGATTTGATGTTTTGGTTGCACAAATAAGACCTTGGCAGCTCCTTTGGCCAGTAAAAGGAAGTCAAGTGAGTTGAATTTGGTAAAGAAAATTTCGGTTATTAAATATTTAATTGAATTCCAGCAAGTTGCTTTGGACATTGTCAACTTCATGGCTAATAATGATAATTATAAACAAATGGTATTACATGGATTCTCTGTTGGTGGCTACATGTGGGGTGAATGTCTTATGCAAATGGACAAGGATCGTGAACGTTATCAAACCGTCCTCGATCGAATTATTGGACAAGTTTGGGATTCTGCTGCTGACATTACTGAAATTCCAGTTGGAGTACCAAAAGCTTTATTCCCACGCAATCCAAAGCTGCAATCAGCTTTAAGAAATTATATGTTGTATCATTTAAAGACATTCCAAGAAGCTGCAACTCAACATTATGTGAGATCATCGCAATTATTTCATATTAATTATTGTCATGCACCAGCATTGTTTTTCGTGTCGAAAACTGATCCCGTTGGTGCTGAAGCATCGAATCGTCGTGTTGCCGACTCGTGGATCTCCAATGGTGTGAATGTCACATGGAAATGCTTTGATAAGTCGCCTCATGTTGGCCATTTTATTAAACATCGGGAGGAGTACCTGAACTCATTATTTGAACATCTTCGATCAATTAACATGGTTAAATATCCCGAATTAATGCGAGCGAAATTGTAACGTACTCAAAAGTTATCATAACTTGTGATTTAATTTTAATTCATTTTTTTATTTTTTTGGGTTTTTGAGAAACTATGAATTTTATTCTTGACATATAATTCGAACAAACATACAAAATAAATGATTTGTATCTCAAGCTTATGTAATGACAAATTAAAAGAAAATAAAGGAAACTTTGTGATCTTTATGATTTTTATTTGAAATCTCGTTTTTTTCATATCAGGTTGTGAATGTTGCATGGGAGTGAAGATGGTAATTGACAATTTAAATCTAATTAATTTATAATTAGTAAATAGATATAGTTATTTTAATTGATCAATTAATTGTCAAGTGAATTAAAATAACAGAACCAAAAGAAGCCGATTTATGTCAATTAACTGATTTTGTCAATTAACTTCCATAAATGAGTGAGAGTACCGAGCTACATTTAAAAGTGAAACTTCTTTTAATATGTTTGCAAAACATTCTCTCCCGCAGATAAAATTTGCACCATATGTAGCAATTTATGTAGCTCATAAAGAGACAACAAGTAACTGACTTTAATTAAGTGTTCTAAAAATTTCTTTTATTTAATATCAATGATAATTAATGCTTTACAAATGATGGAAACTTAAGCAATTAAACTCATTGATTTCAACATCAACCAAACGTTTCACAGCTTGAGCAATGAAGAGGATAAGCTTATCTTGTTTCATAGGTCAGTTACTTTGTTTGATGTTGTTCTTTCTTTTTAACTGGCACACTTTGATGTACATAAATACATTTCTATAAGTATGTTTAATTCATAACCCAGTAAATGAAATTTGTTTTATTCGTTTTTAACTTTGCGAACCTTTAAAACGATTGCCGACCTATTTTGGAGAAAGTTTTTATATTTTATGAGACAACTCCCGAACGTAATTTATGTAATTAAGTTTTCTAACATCACAGAGCATTCAATTTTATATTATTTTTGTGTGCCGTGCCATTCTTTTAAAAAAACACATAAATGATTATAAGACGACAAAAGAAGTTTTTTCTAATTATTCTCTTCAATTTCTGACGAAAACTAATATCAAGTTTGCTTTGCAGTTTAATGAAATTAAATCTAACATTTAATTTTAATCACCTTTGTTCCGATCAGCTCAGGTGGAAATAAAAATTGCAAAACTCTCAATGCAATGTTAAAATTGTTAATTAAAGAAATAAATTTTCTAACACGTTTATTGACATTGCGACATCGCTCTGGGAGATTCTAAACATTAATATTATTTCCCATCAAACATTAATTAATTAAAGAACATCATTCGATGTATTCAGATATGTGTTTGAAAATTAAAACATGAGCTGCGATGGTAATAAAACAAGCAAATGTTTAATCATATCTTTAGCATCTTAAAGCACAAATGACATAAAGCTAAATTTATATTTTATTCCAATATGATATGAGATGGAGAAAAATCTAAACAGAAAGTTAAGAAATCAGTGATGAATGAAATGTGTAAGCAGATTTGTTTTTCTATTTATTCTGTGAACGACTTTGATAAATATCTCAAGAATATCATCGACAGTGAAAAGCTCGTTTCATTTTCATTTGAATTTCAATTTATTATAAAAAGCCGGTTGAACGTCAGCATACCACCCAACATCTTCTTTGTAATTTATTATTGGCGCATCCCGACAAGTCAACCAATAAGTTTCCATTAATCCTTTTCCCTAGAAATAAAATTATGCAACTTGAACGTTTAATTGATAATAATAAAAAAAGATCTACCTTGACGTCGATGAGACCTCGTGCTTCAGTCTTAAACCCACCAATTAGTTGCCTTGATTTTATTGGATTAAGAAAACATGCAAAATTGACTCTTTGAAGAAAAAGGAATTTCATAAAAACTCACAACTCATCGTTGACTTCTGAAGTGATGTGAATTTTAGAAGCTGTAGGTGAAAAATAAATATTTACGCTTCAGAAAACTTTCATGGATGACTGTTCATAATTTTACCTTCTCCTGTTGATTCCATTCTGCTTGCGACGTTTATCGTATCGCCTGTTAATGTTTAACTTATAACTTTAAAAATGTTTGAGAGTTCAAAGAAGTTTTTAAATTTACCAAACAAGCAATATCGTGGCATTTTCGTTCCAACAATTCCTAAAAGAAGTTTAAGGAAAGAATTTATAAGAAATTTTCATATTTATTAGATATTTATAAGCTTTACCAGCACCAACACTTCCTGTATGTATCCCACTTCGTATTTGAATTTTCTCGTTTTTCGAATGTGGAACTTTGAAATAACTCGACGCATGCAGTAAATCTAAAGCCATTGTTGATATTTCCGACACGTGTTTCTTCACATCACTTCGTTCAGGTATACCGCTGGCAACCTAAGAGATGCATTCAAACTCTTTCATAATTGGATTCATGGAATTTGGACTAATCATGAAAATTAAACTTACCATGTAAGCATCACCGCATGTTTCCACCTTGTAAACATCATAACATTCGATTCGCTCATCAAACATCTTGTAGATGGAATTAAGGAAAGAACAAACTTCCAGTGGAGAGCAAGTCGAAGCAATTTCAGTAAAACCAACGATGTCGGAGAAGTAAACAGTAACTGATTCAAAGAATTCAGCTGGAACCTGTTGAAAATATTATTAATTAGATTTGCTAATTGGAATAAAAGTTTTCATGGGAAGATTAATAACATACTCGGCCAGTTTGTTTTAATCGAATTGCAACACTTGATGGAAGCATTTGAAATAATAATGCGTCGCTTTTCTGTTGCTCAAGTTTCAATTCTCTCGCTTTCTCCACGAGATTCAATGAATAAAGCTGGCGGGAAGATAATAAATTAGATAGTTAGACGAATGTAAGCAATCTAAATTAATCTTTAATTATTGTATTGTCACCTGAATGGTTGCGACCACATTCTTCACGAGTATTATAATTATAGGAGAAACAATCAACACTGTAACAAGAATTGCTATTCCAATCGCTTCTTTATCGAGTGCTTCCTTCAACAGCATTTGAACTTCATCTCTATTGATTAGCATTGACATCATATTGAACAAACAAACATTTTATTTTGAATACCTGATTCGCAATCTTAAACTCATGTGAAGATTCCTTAACCCTTCAATATAAGATGTCATCGATTCATAATATTTGATTGCGTTTTCAATGCTGGCATTGATTTTCTTATTCATCATTATCGTTTTACTCCTTCGAAATTATTTGAATATTTAATAAAATAAATAATTTTAGGGAAATGAGAAGCAAACAAACCGATTTTTGATGCTTCCGTATTCACGGAAATTTGTAAGATTTTTATATTGGTCTTTTAAATACGGAACAATATTCAATGAAGTGTTCAACAAATCCTTTCCCAGAGTATCATATTTGATAAAATTGACATAAGGTTCAGGAGCAAGATGACCCCGTCCGAAGTAGCTTATTCCGTAAACTGCAGACACTCCAATGTTCTCGATACTTCGAATAAGGTTTTTAAATCCAATTAAGAATCTAACGAGAAACGGAGGAAAAAGATGACAAACAGTTTCCATCTGTTATGTGGAACGATTTTGATGGTTTCAACCAAGCACCGACACTCACCGCCATATTCCGCTTTTGTCTGACTCTTTGATGTGTTTTGTCAAGTGATCAAGCATCGCATTATTGACAGCCATATACCACAACATCGCCTATCGAATGTCATAAAAGATTAATGACTCATCAATCAAATGCACACACGATGGAGATAGTAAGCAGTTATGTACCTCAAAAACTGTATTGTTATTTTCTTCGGAATGTATTTGTGTACGAAAATCATTTAATCTCATCTGGAAGCTCGTTTTATTAAGCATCACTTCGCCTTCATCGTCACTACCGTTTGGCGACGCCGGAATAATTATTTCTGTCCATGTTGTCATATTATCTATCGCTTCATCGGTAGTCGCATAGCGTTGTGTCAAATTTGATTTTAGCATGCTTCCGTTTGTGTAAATGTAGAAAGCAACTTCACCTCTTTCCAATTGTAAATGTGTCACCATTTTTCCTAAATCGGTTGCAGTAACGACCTTTAAGATGTGATTCACGAATTTAAATAGATGAATGATGGTTGGGGTGGGTTGGGGATGGAATACATTAAAAAGGAAAAATTTCATTCATAAATTTATTAACGAAAAAGAAAAAAGGAATTAAATCCCTTTTTTCATTGATCAAGCACAAAATAGTGTTTACTTGCGTCTCAATATCATTGACCTCGCTACGATATTGGAGAATGTCGTAAAGGGAGAAAGATGTTTGGATGAGAAGGGCCAGTATTGGGATGAAGGGTAGCGTTATCATCTGCGAAGATATTTGACACGGAATGGAAAATTTGGAGATATTTTAATAAGCATTAATGGTGTTTGTTCTTGATTTCAATATTTGATATTCACTTTAAATAACTGCATTTGACGGTCTTGCTTTACAGATGAATTTTGCGAATGGAAGCCAAAGCAACATGTGGATTTCTTCGCTATCCTTGATTCATCACAATTTGAATTAATTGAATCATTATCTGTAACATTTAATTTCTTTGTTTTGTCGAAAATTGAGATATTTAAAACTTAAGCTCACCTTTCAAGTTCAAGGCCATTTTTAAAAACATTTAGTTTAAAATTGTAAAAGTTTTAAGAATTAAAATTTATTTTTATATTTTCTAGCAAAACACTTGATTCATTAATCGAAAGAATTATTTGTTTGCTTCTTTCCTTATTTTCTTTCGATGTCACTGGTTTTATTATGACAAGACAAAAATACTTTTATTTATTTCATCTTCTGTTTTTTAATCCTTTTCCAAAATTTTTTCACAAATCTTTAATTTATTAAATTTCAGGATATCTTAATGTTATTGTTTCACATGAACTCACATTTAATTTACTATATTAATTATCCAAAAATATGTTATTGAAGATTCAACGGATGCTTTTTGTAAGTTCTGAATCAAACGATCATAAAACACGAACTGGAGGAAATTTATTAACAACATTCGAACTTATATCCTTTTTCACTTCGTGACTGCATGCACGAGTTGGTAAGATTATTGATTGTGCGCAGTCTTGTTTAGGATGATTATTTTTTGTGTCTTTTAATGATATCACAGATAACGTATGAGGTCGATGTCAATGATGATACATGCGAAGTATTTCAGTAGTAAGAAGAATGAACTTTAACGTTAGCGAAAATAAATAAAATATAAACAATCTAATTCCATATGACAATGAAGAATCAACAAAACAAAAAAACGGAAGCTTCAAAATTAAATTGCGTCTATTTATCGTTGCTTTTTTATCTTAACGTAGTACAATGACTCAGCGGCTATAACTTGACAAAGAAACTTTCCTTTTTTTCGTTCATTCTTATGAACTGTCAAGTATTAAATGATTTATTGAGCTTATTAAAACATCATCAAGCTTTGACTTAGAGCGTGACACCAAATATATTGTCACTAATGGAATATCGTGACACCTTCCGTGCCATATTCAAACATCTTCACCTAAATGAACAAATAAGCTTCTGAAGCATTTTACAATAATTTATTGTTTAAGGATATCCGAGAATAATGAAACTACGAAAAATGTTTGCTCATGAAATCCATTTCACACTTTCTTTAAATAATAATTAGAAAAATCTACAATAGTTATGTATCTTTATTTACAAAAGCTTCAACAGAAAATTTGTTTCAATATTTATTCATAGCACGTTGAAAATTGCTGCTTGCTTAGAATTCCACATTGCAACATGAATGGATCCTACATAGGTATTAGTTATTATCAGTAAGATATTGTCACCATTAATATTGACGAGACGAGACTGTATGCATGGAGATAGGAAACTAATTTTCAGTGATATTAATGAAATTCGAGATCTGGTTTGTTACACTCCACTTTCATGGATGCTTTTAGTTCATCGGATATTTAAGCATCTCTAGAGAAAAAAAAACCTTCTGTTTCTTTTAATTGCCAATTGTCAGTAATAAAATGAATTTACTTCCCCAGCCATGGATTGTACAAAATTAGGTGCGGCAATAAAAATAAGCTGCGATAAGCATCCTTCTTTTTAATCGCATTTTATATTCAATTAAGTGGAAAATAATCCTTAGCTTATAGAAGGGGCGGCTAATGTTTAAATGGTAGTCTCTTGTGACTTGTAAGTTCATCGTTTGTGGGGCTTTATTCAACGTTCAACAGGTTAATAAACTAATGAGTTTAGTAAACAATTGAAGAACTATTTGTTCGTTTTTACAAACAATGTTTGTTTTTATTATTTATTCATTCAGGTTGAAAACTTTCATCAACAAATCAATTCACCGAATAATATTTAAATAGGCCATTTGGACTAAATCAGCTGTTAAACAATGATTCTGTTAGATACTTTTGATTTTTAAAATAAATTATTGCCAGCCTGATTTCTTCACATTACAAACTCATTTAGGTTGGAAAGCGTTCGTTCATATGGTCGATATAAATAATTTGAATTTATGTTAATTCGTGAAATATTGAAAAAAGAGAGAAACTTTTACTTTACGAAGAACAAGAAGTTGAAAAAAACAACAACTAACAGGGTAATTAGGTGAATGATGTATGCGTGTTGCTACATAGATTTTCTGATTTTCAACTTTTCTAATCACATGTATGAGATAATTTAAATATCCAATCTTAACTCGTAACTCACATCTCATGTTGAAAGTCAGCAATTATAAAGGTGCGAGTATTGTGTTGTCTCATAAATCTTAAAATGAAGTTTAACAGCCATGATTTGGCATATTTTTCAATTAAAATAGAATACAGAAAGAAATCATAAATGGTAGCAAATTTTCACGTTTGATTTAATTGATGATGTTTTTTGTTTTCTTCTTTACATTGACCCAGTGATATTAATTTCACAGCATTGGCAATGCCACTAAGATATCTAGAAAAGTAAATAATATGTTTTTAAATCCTATTAAACCACAACACGTTCTAAGCAATCAAATGATATGTAAAGACTTAAAACAAGTGTGTGAATATTTTTTTCCACTCAACTTGTTTATTGTAAGATCAAGCGATACAAATAACAAAATATGAATTAAAATGTTAAGGAAAACAAGAGAATGAGTGAGAGGCGAGTCAGAGGGAAATCGTAATTTGTGAGCATTAATAAACCTCAATATTAATATCAATTGCAAAGAACAATTTTCTTCGTCGTAATGTGTGTGAATTGAAAATTAATGATGAAACAAAATTAATTGCACAACAGACGCTGAACAGATTCATGAAGATTTGTTAATGAAAAAAGCATAAAGTGAAGAAGAAGAATTTATGTCATTTAACCACAATATAAAAAGAAGAAGATGGAGAAGGTAAAATCAAAATCATCATCGATAATGTTCTCAATTTACGCTTGAGATGAAAATGAGTTTTTAACCGAAGCATTGATGATCAACGTGCCGTGCCTTGCCGCTAAATTGATGAAAAAGTTTTCTAGACTTTTGCAATCTTTTTTTGCTTCTTTTTTAATTCCTTTCTTTCCACAAGACAATGCACTTTGGCTACATGAATACGAAGCTGAGAACGAATGTCAAGCAATTTCTTCAGTTTCCCATGATTTATTTGTATAAGCTGCAAAGCTTTTTATAAGTAGGAAGATATTATGATAAATTTTATTCTCTCGTTTCTTATGTTTTCCTTTGGCGTTTTTAAATTGAAAAATAAATTCAATGTTCTCAACAGAGGAGTTGAAACATTGCAAAAAAGGTTTGATTATGGTTGTTAATTAATCAAAGAAGAAAAAAAGGAAATCCAAATGGCAAAAAGGTCATTGATGAACGTCTCAATTGACTTCTCGTTGAGGGAATGTCGTGACAAATGCTGTTTAATTTACAACATTGCAAAGTATCAGGGTCAAGAAGTTTAAGTTTAACAAAAAAAAAAACGGTGATCAACAATAGCCCGTTCTGCCAGCAGCACCATAAATCAGTTTTTCTTATAAAGACATCGATTCATACATAAAAGAAAGTTTGTAAGAGACTTTTGACAATATTCCGTTTGACCTATTCGCTTGGCATTTCAACGACTCACCAAGGGAATTAGTCGAAGATAAACGAAAACTATTCATTACGAGACGTTTTTTTGCTGACTAATTGAATAAATTACACGCTTTTACTCCTCTGGGGAATGCTAGAAGGAAAAAATTCAATTCTTTTTGATTGTAGCTTTCGTTGGTGAAACTGAAAGTTTTCTTCACGGTCTTCTAAAATTGGGTTTGATATGATATCTGTAATCAAATCGTTCGCAAAAAATATGAAAATCATCGGATGCTGTAATGTGATATTAAAATTTATTCCCTTTTTTTGCAAGCTTATTAAGAAATAATTGGTCGGATTTCATTTCATGCTTATTGCTTACAATTGCTGATCTCTTATCGTCTTCGTATTTCAGTAAGACGGTCAAATCTTCTCAAGTGATTTTCATTCATCCAATCTCGAATGTCAATAAAAGCTTTAAAGTTCATAAACTATTTGACTTCGTTTTCTAATTTTAGAAACGAAGAAAATGTTTTTATGTCGTTGAATTGTTGAAATTATTAGCCAATTGCTGTCACAAAAATGTAAATATTTGTTTTCTCAAATACCTCACGGCTTAACATAAAATAAATATGAACTGAAGAGAGAAAGAAAAAAACAATTTTTTCCATTAAAATCAAATTGCGAATTGACTAATAAAGAAAAAGAACAACATTTAATAAAGAAGCTACTACTGGGTCAGCAGTTTAATGTTTTCACTATTAACGTCATTCTCTTATGTGTTCGGGAGATTAGCAGCGTGCTTTTTTAATAGCATCCATTAGTTATTCAATTTTCAAGCAAATCTCATTTTGATGACCAATACTTGTTCCACAAACATAAAATGAGATTAAGTATTAGTGGTGAGCGGATGAAAAATTGTTGAATTAGAAGAAACAGTTATCAATCGGTGCTTCTGTTTTTTTTTTCATTTTATAACAACTTGATATTTCGCTATGTGTACACTTAAGCCAACATTTCTGATTGTAGTTCACACCGTAAAATTTCCCAAGCGCAAAATGACGTCCACAACAAACGAAAATTGGATCGTTATGGTCAATCAAAATTCAAATCACTCGAATCTAGAGCTGGTCGTGAGATAAAATTATCTGTAAATGAATATTAAGTCAGCGAGTGAATAATTTATTTCATACATTGCTGGATTTATTGTTTCAATTCTTTTACAGTTCATGGGAACATAATCAAGTCAGGAATTTTATTAAGAAATATTTAAATAAATACTTTCAACTTGAAAGTTCCACGAGACATGATAAGAAATATTTTATCACAGAAAAATCTGACTGGAATGTCTTAATATCGTCAGATTTCTTTTTACCATCATCAATAAACTTAATTGAACCTTTCACAATAACACCAAACGAGTAGAATCAAAATAAATAAATAATTAAATGAAATGAATAGAGCGCAGCATAGTCGTAGAATCATTGACAGATTTATGATACCGTCAAAAAAGAAATTTAAACTCAAAGCAAAACAATAAAACTTTGAAAAGCTTAAATTTGATGGACGACCTTGCTGCGCTCGCTTTTTGAAGTAGCATTTTATTATTTTATTATAAAAACTAAACCTAATGAATTCAAAGAAGAAGCCAACTAATTAGTTCTCCTTGTTAATTGCTTCTGACGATGTTTGTGGTGTGTCAGGTGCCGCTGCTTCGATTGTGGTGTTCTTCGTACGATAAGTTGTGTGAATTGCTGGTCGTTGACTGATTTTCCAATTGAATTTAGTTGGTGAATTTGGAGGCACACAAAGCATTCCGTAAACGTTGATTCCAGGAAGTCCCGCATAAGTCGGTTGATCATGTGGCAGTGGTCCCTCTGTTGTGAATGAAATAAAGCGAGAAAATGAATTGACCTCGTAACCTGATTTAAGCTCTTTCTCAAACTCACCTAATCTGAAGTTGCTGGGACATTTGCAGATCACCAAGTAATGAGATTTCCCTGTTCGAGTGTTCTGCAAAGCTAAGATCGACCAGTCACGTGGAGCTCGACAATCACGCAATTCATTAACCTGCTCGCAAGTCTTTGCCAAAGTCACCGCTTTCTTATTTGCATTTCCAACGAGCGTAATTGTGTGATTATCATCTTCATTCAGACTTAACGAACATGGATCGCGATATCTGTGCATGCAAGAAATATTTAAGCGAAATGAAAAGAATTGTTTAGCATTTTTGGTTTGTTTTTAGAAAGTTGTTTCGATAATAATAACGACGAGCAGATTTTCATTTTTCTTTTTTTTGTAAGAAGTTTGCAGATAAGCAAAAATATTTAATGAATGAGTTTTGTTTCTGTTGATCGTTCGTTTATTTATTCATTTTAAATAATCCACGATGACAGCAAATTATGGTATCGGAGATTGTTGATTGAATCTGACGAGTGATAATTAGAACAAATTAGTTGACAAAAAATTTGAACGAGACACGAAACGGAAAAGAAGAAGAACGAAAAAGTGCTTTATGGATCCCGACGATCTTGTTGATTTCAAGAGATGATTATGATGATGATGACGACGCTGGTAACATCGCAAATTGATTTTGAAGCTCGGCCTTGAAGCATCAGAATCGAAAGCTAAACTCGTGTCACGGAAACCTCGAAACGAAATCAATTGTGACGCTGAATAAGACGATGGAAAAGAAAAATAATAACGAGAAGGAGAAGAACGAACAAGATGAAGATGATGATGAACAATAATAATGAAAAACGAATCTGATTCAAGCGTCGCCGGTTAGTAGAGCATACGAGATTACAAGATTATTATGACATGATATCTTCGTTTATCCAACGCCCGAAGGTAGAACTTGAAAGACGAGAAAATATCAAAAAAGAGAGAAAGAAATGAAAACATTTCAATTACGCGCTCGCTTCACTGTCAACTGACAACATCAAAAAAGCAAGCAAGCAGCGTAAGCAATTAATTAAGGCGACAAAGTGTGAGCGATGTGATGCTACATTCATCTGATTGTTGAGTAATTCACGAGATTCCCAACTCGCTGCTGTTGCTGATAATTAACGTTCTTGTTCAATCTCATCTCTCTTCTTTTCCTTTCCAAAGCAATGAGCTTCTCAGTTGTTAATATTTCCACTTCATCTTGGCACGTTCATCTGGCCGGACCATGTTTGATTGTTTGTTAATTTTTAATGTGAAGTTTACTTTTGGGAATTTCACTTGCCTTAAGTAATTTAAACCTGAAATCGTTTGTAGCTTTTCTGTTTTATCTTATCTCGATCTTAAGATGAAGACCAACGCTGTGAATTTGAAGTCACTAACGTCTTGTGAATGTGAATATGGTTTTGAGTCGAAAGTTATTCTTTTCGGAAATTGTTTAATTATCTGGGATCGCAAGAGAGAGAAAGAGAGAGAGATAAGGTGATTGATGAAGCGAACATTTTATGATAATAAATCTGTGAACATGGAAATTTTCATGAAAATTGTTTGAGATTTCAAAAACGAAACACGATCTGAGAATTTACTTTCACATGTCGGAACGAGATTTACGTTTTCAAGTTTAACAGCAAGTTAAGCAGCTGTTAATATTTATGTTGAATCTTATCGAAGTTAAGTGAAGAATAAATATTAAATGGCGCCTACACACAACATGAATCTGTTATGGCTTTCAGCTTAGAGCCAAAGCTGAGCGAGAAATAAAATATTTTTCTTATTCATTGGCGAAACGTTCAATTTATCGTTCTAATTACACAAATTTCCGCTCAAACTCATTCACTACCAACGAAACCATCACCGCATTTGCATACAACAACCGCCAGTATTTCTTTCTTTTCTTTCTTTCAACTTTCAAGCTTCAATGTGCTGAATATGGTAATTTTTATGTGCAACACATCGACTATTTAATTAAGCATTGAAAGCAGTGATTAAAACTTTACTTCTGTAAACATTAAACAATCGAAATTCCTTTACGCTTTTTTCTTTATCCACTTGCGATATTTATAAACATTTTCCACCCACAATCGATTGCATGTTCGAGAAAACTTTCGATTAAAAAAAGAACAAAAAGTTAACGAGACATGAAAAAAGAGAAAGATTCAAGTTCAAGTTCTTGTTAATTCGGTTCACAAAACATTTTTCATTCAAGCTCAGCCCAATTTGAATTCGTTTTCCCTTTTTACACGTTCAATTAACTTCCATAACTGCGAAGACGATGGCAACAATGACGACAACAACTTCGTGAACATGCAGAAAAAAGTAGAAAAGATTAAGTGGAAAGACGCTGCTGCTGTTGCTGCACCATAAATGAAAGGAGGAAAACAGTTTAAGAAAGAAACTGAATGGGAAAAGCTTTTCCATTCCTTGCGATTATTGAAGTTAATTATATATGATGTCGTGGATCGCAACAAAGTTTAATTAACAACAGAAGAAAGAGAAAATTGAGATCAAATCTTCATTTCGTATCGAAAATGTGCAAACTTTGCAGTTTGAAAATGTCACAAGTCGTGTGGATTCAAATTCGCAATTGGAATGCTTCTTACCTTGGTGGACACACGCACAGTGGTTGAGTAAAGTTGAGACGAACATAAACAGCATTGCAGACCTGAAAAGATAGACAATTAAATTTCTTTTTCTTCATCTTCATCGTCATCTTACCTGCTGAATTGCACACTCGGGCAGGAAGTAAGGCAACTGATTGTGTGGATAGTAGTGATACTTTGTAGGTTGAACGCTCGGCTGAAAATGGAGAGAAAAACGAGATTACAAATTATAATATTTAGATAAGAAATGGAAATGATTGTCGCGCGTTCAACGTTTCTTTGCAATCTCTCAACATCAACCAACATTGGCAGATCTTGCCAGCACGAGATTAAAATCTAATTTCTTGACTCGCGCTAGCAAAAAAAACTTCAATTTCCTGATCACATTTTAAAGCTTTTTTTGCTCAACGACTTCATTTCTTGTCTCGCGGTGGTGATCGGTCTTCATGAATCAATTTCTCGATGGGTTAGTTGTGCAACATTAGCTTTCTAATGACTCTTCTCTCTCCCTCTCTCTTTATTCTTCTTTCACTCCCTTTCTGCTTCGAAATCAGATTTAATGGCCTTTAAATGAGACTCATCAAAAAGAAAGAATGCAAACGAGACCAAAAAACAAAAGAGATGATTTATGAATTGCTATGCTAATCTTGGCAAATAAAACTTTTCACTTTCTTTCCTGCGATTCATGACTTGAGCATCTCAACCAGTTGCGGGAGAAAAACAGAAAGAAAATTTAAAATTCACTCAACTTTATGATAATGCGAATGATGCCGTCACCGTCGCCACCGATTCAAGACGACCTCATATCTGATGGCTTATTTAAAACGATGAAAAGTGAAAAGAATTAAACTGTTAAAGTACTTAATGAGTGGAGTTCGAGTTTGAGTTTGAGAAGACAAAGGAAAGTGGCTGGAAAAGGCGTCAAAATCTGCCCCGAAACTTCATCAAAACTTCCGAAAAAGATGAAAAAACACTCGAAATTCAGGTTTAGCGTTAATTAAAAGCGTTTCTGTCTGTCGATCACAATGAAGTTCCTTGTAAAACAGCTTTCGTTGTGTTCACTCGAACTTCTGATTGATTTCTCGCATTAACAGCCTAAAAGTGGACTTTTGTAAGTTGTTCGATTGCGGTGTGCATTTAGAAATTCTCATTAAACGATCGAAGCCCACACAAAGTTTTGAAAACTTCATTGTCGATTGATGAAGACAAATTGCACTTTTTGACTTTGACACGATCAATGAATGTCGATTGAAGAGTCGCTGCTAATCCCGCTAATCCCGATCATGAGTCGTGAGAACTTCATAAATAATAATTCGAAGATTCACGAAATTATTTGAAGATGGGAGGGAAATGGGTCGCGCACAATTAAATGACTCACTTAATTCTTCATTCTTCTCTGTTCTCCCTGCCTGCTGGCCGTCCGTCCATCCATCCAATGCGATACGATGCGATGGACGATGGGAATTTGAAACCGTAAATGGAAAAATTGTTGCGCACTCTCCGAAACAAAAAACATTCTTTTTCTCAGTTAAAATGATTTTTGTGTTTTTATGTTTTAATTTGATGAGAACGCAGAAACATGAAATCATAATCAAATATCGCTCGAGAGGGGAAACAGTCGAATGGGGCCGAATTATTTGCTCCATTTAAAGATTGGGGAACGTAAGTTACGATGCCAATGATCTGATTAGAAGATCGATGACCGAATTTTAAAATTTTATTTAAGTTCCCCAACCAACAATTTAGTTTCGATCTTGAAATGAATTGCTGGTGATCGACGATCAACAACCGCGTCGAAGAGAATTTGCAATTGAATGAAGCGTCAAGCTTAACAAAGGAAGTTTCGTTAATACTTTCTTGGAGATCATAAATCGGATCAGAAGTGTTTAAACGCTTAAATATTCTAAGTCTGCTTACTGTGTCAAATCATAATCAAAGATGATCGTTAATTAAATGTAACAAAGTAAGTAAATTACTTGGATCGAAGTCAAGTGGAAAGAAATGCAAGACCGGTGGTTTGATCATGATTGTTCGATTAATTCAGGAAAATGTTGATACTCTTTCTACTTTTAAAATGTCATAAAAACTCAGATGGAAAGCAACGAAGAAAAGTCATTTGAATTGAATACAATTGCGATTGGAATAAATAATTTGTTTCCACAACAATTTCTGTAATGTTTTCATCTCCGTTTTCGTCGTCTTCTCTCGTTCATTGCTGTTTATTTTATATTCTCAAAATAATTTCGGTTCATTGTTTAAGTTAGCAGGGAAAAGCTGAAAGCATCGTGTTTAATGGGATAAAATCCATAAATATTTTCGAGAGCGCAGAACACTTTTGTGGGCATCGCAACATAACAAAACAACAGCATCAGCAAGTATTTATCTCGTTCAGTCTTGAGCACAAAGAACTGTTATTTTTATTTCTCAATCGATCCATCCATCCATACATCCATCGACTAAGAGCTGAACTTCAACATGATCGACTTTTCTCGCGGAATTCTCATCACGCTAATCAAATATTTTCCATTGTTCTTGAAGCTTGTTGTGTCACGAAACAAATCAATTAATAAAGAGTGAGTGAGTGAGTGAGTGAGTGTCGGAATGTTTTAAGTAAATATTGAATTATTATTTGGAAAGGAAATTCACATCATTTATTTATGAATGGATTTGTTGATGATCTCGCGTAACTAACTGATCAGCTGCCGAACAAAATCGACTGACATTCTTTCTTCTTGTACAACTGTTTCGTCTTTCATCTCAATCCGCCACCATTTGAATTGAATTAGCGATTGAAGTTCGAAGTAGAAGCAACTGGGAATGAATGGGAAATGAGATCGTTATGGTTTGGATTGGTAATCAAGCAAAGATGCATAATTAAGTCAGACGCCGATGACTGACTGAGAGAATCTCGAAGATGATGAAAGGAAACTGCGAGGAAAATTAATTCCGAATTTAATTAAATTTATTTAATAATTAATTAACGATTTGTGCTCTTTGAGACTATCAACGTAAGTTTCATGTTAATCGTCCGTTTCCCCTTTCACATTCAACTCGATGAAACTTAAATGAAGTCAAAAAACTTTTCGTGTTCGTCGCATTTCAAGATTGTGATAAGAACGTGGCCAAACAATAATTTCCATGATGAAGACGACGATAAAGTTTTACTTTAATTAAAGTGCAAAGAGTGGAAATATTTAATAAATGCATTGATGAGAATTATTTATGATCTTAAAGCGTGAACATTTGCCAGCAAATTGTCGACACCCGACAAAAACCGTCATCAAGTGATGAAGGGAATTTCTAATGAACAGCAATTAAATGTCAGATGAAAGAAAGAAAAGAGAGAAACGCGAGTCATAAAAGAATAAAATGGATTTGTGTTGCTTTTCAGATCAAATGTCAACTGCAACTTCTTATTTATTTACCTTAATTTTCGATGAGTTGTTGTTGCTATTGCTGGCGCTGAGACTTGGATTTATGACAATTGCTGGTCTCGTGACGGGCTTAACGGTAGCTCTAGTCGATGGCGTGACACGACTCTTCGATTTATTTCCTGTTTGAGTCACTCGTCGTGTTGGTTTTTTTGTTTTAAATGTTGTGGCCGAAACTTTGCGTGTTGTCGTTGCTGCTGCTCCTACTGATGCAACTTGTTTAGCTTGTGCTGCCGAAGGAGCAGCTGGAGATGGAGTATCATCAGTTGCAGTCGATTGAATGTCACGTTTATATTGTCGTTTCAATCTTTTGCTTTCATGTTCCTTCACCAAATCTTGAAACACGACATCGCGCATCATTCTTGTCACGACTTCATCGTCCCAAATATTTGGCAACGATGATAATGCATCGTCGTCAGCTCCTTCAACTACTTCTACTTCCGATTGTGTTGTCAACACAACAATCTGGAACACTAACATGAATTTCACAAGATACTTCACCCACATTTTCACCACGAAACAATTTTCTCTCTTCTGTGTTCTTATGTTTAATTCTTTTATATTTTTTATTTATATTTTTTGTGTTTCTTTCTTCTTTCACTTCTTTTCTTTTTCTTTCAAATTGAATATTCTTTGAGATTATTTTCCGGCTTATAAATCAGCACTCATGACAAATATCGTTCGGTTGCTTGCTCGTGAATTATAAATAAAACTTTTAATGGCAAACGAATCGTTTCTCACACTGCAAATGCCTCTTCAATTCTTTCTCGAATGATTTTCCTTTGAATTCCTTTCTCCTTGACTGAAGCTAAAGTTAAAGCTGTGAGATTTTCGTTTTTCTTACTTGATGAAACTCAGACTTAGACTGAGATTGAGTTGAATGAGAAAGAAATTCCTTCCGTTCCGATACGAATTTTAATGAATTGTAATTCTAGTTCACTTAACGTTACATTTGTTGTCGATTAAAACCAAAGAAGCTGAGAAGTCTCTGCTAATGCTTTCAAATCATTGACTCAAATTAAATTTAATTAAATTAAAAACCTTGCAGAATTGAATTGAAACGATTGAACTTTTATGAAAGAATAAAACAATAAATTTATTTCGAAAATGTTCGGAAAGTATCGAGTAACGACGACAACGTCTGATTGCTTCAAAGAATCGCGATTCAATGAATTACCAGCGAAGCCACTGACAGAAGCTTCAGGAGAAGAAAGAAAAGAAAGATGAAAGCAAGCAAGAGGGAAATAAAGAAAAAAGAATGAAAGAGAAATAAAACCGCTCACGGTATCGCGCGCGCGCTCCATAGAAATAGGAAATGTTTGAAAATACTTAAATGTTGTATTGTTGTGCTGAGCATAAACGAGTAAACGAATGAGAGAAACATGAAATGAAATAGTTTAATGTGCATCAACAGAACTTTCTGTTGAACCTTGAAAGAGAAAAGTCTGTGAACAACGATGACGACGACTACGACGATGATTAGAAGAAGAAATTTGCAAATTGCAATCGATTTCTCGATAATTTTCCGATTTCTTCATTCAAGAAAACATTAAAAATCGTTATGGGAGGATTATTAGATGAAAAGATGATGTTTGCAAACATAACATAAAGAATTCGTTTATGATTAGAGAAGAAGAAACAACGGAAAAGAAAACAACGAACGAGAAGCAATTTGAAGGAATTTTGTGGATCGGAAGAAGCCGATTGAGAATTTCTTTATGTAGTTCTTCGGTTGAGCTTAAAGATTAGTGTCAGAAAGCAAGCACATTGACTTCTGGAATTATTCAAAATTCAAAGTCAACTAATTGAGTGAAGCCATCATCACAAGTAATCGTTACGACATGAGTCTGAGAAGTCGGCTGAGATTGAGCCTCGTTCCAATTTACAATTTCGGGACAACATCAAGAAGAACCAACATCGACACAAGAATCATCTTCACGACTGCCAATTACGCTGACGGTCAACAGTTGTTTGAATGATGTATGAAAATGACTTAAGACAATCTAATCTCTTCACACAGTGTGTGTTCGGATCAATTGTTGCCGTCACTCGAGCTCCAATTAACTGTTCTCGTTCCTTTGTTGTGATTATTTATGTGATTGTTTCTTCAGCTCAATTTTGTTCATTTGTTGGTTGATGTTGTTATTGTTATTGCTTCTGTTGTCATGTCGTGTTCTTGCATTGAAATCTTTCTGATTCATCACATATCATTCACAATTGCAACTTTAGCTGTTGCTTTTGATGATGATTTTATGATATATTACAATTTGTAAGTAACACAGAAAAGGTGAAGAATGCTGGAATTGAGAAGAACAACGAAAAGCGATTTAAGCTCGGGAAATGGCCAAGAATGAGAAACGACGACGATGAAGAATGTTGGGGAAATATTTCGATTTGAAAAATTGAATAACTCTGTTCTGTTACATATTGAACGACGTTCCACACTCGATGATCAATTTCATGTTCTGGTCAATTTCACATCACGCCACGCCGCAACTACAAATCGAATTTGGTTTACTTTGATGATTGAAGATGCATGCACATTAGGGTCGAAGTTGTAGGGCGAATAACAAAAGTCGACTGATTGATCGATTAATAATTATGGAGAAGAATTTTATTAATTGACAGGAGAATGAATAAACAAATAGATAAACGAGTGGAAAAGAATTTGCGCAATCAATTTCAAACTTTCCTTCGTCGCTGTCTTAGTTGACGAGATTTATCGCTCGTTGATCGCTTATTGTAAATACTTGGAGCGTTTTTTTATTACATTTTAAACAACAATCAAACATTTTTTCTATTCGTTTTTCGCTCGATGCCATAAATCGTTGTTATTCATCGAAATTTTCGATAAAACACAACAATGCCGAAGATTTAGTGACCCAAATAAATGAAACTCGCAACTTGCGACTAGTAAAGAATGGAAACAAATAAAGTTGAAGATTTCCATTTTCCACTCTTTTTGTGTGCTTTGAAATCGGATAAGTTGAAATCCAAAATTTATTTCAATGAAACATGCGAATGTGAACACATCAATGATCATTGCAAATGAAAAACTTGCCACAAAACATTAAGAAAATTGAAGAAGTTTAAGTGGATTTAAATGGAAAAGAAACGATGGAAAGGGAAAACGATTTTCTTTAGGCTTATTCATGAAAATTCTTCGCTTTCAAAAGTTCAAAAGTGCAAAAAGGTGTTAAGTTGGAAATTGCGAAAATTGTTTTCAATCATCATCATTACTTATTCCTCGACAATTCACTCACATTCCTGCTGCTAGGCAATCGGTTAACACGAATTGAACGTAGAGAGTGAAATAAAACCCATAGACAAAGTTGCATGTTGATATTCGGCAGAGATAGTTAGAGTCTAGCGCTTAAGAACATGAAAGTTATTGCATGAGAGTCTTCGTTAATTTCATGAATATTCAGAAAGCAAAGAGTAATAAAAGAATTTATGTCATCTAACCGCAGTGTGAAAAGAAGAAAACAACGAAGAAGATAAAATAAAAATCATTACCGATAATATTCTTAATTTACTCTTTCAATGAAAATGAGTTTTTAACCGGAGTGTTGATGATGAGCATGCCATGCCGCTAAAATGTTGAAATTAATTTCTAGACTTTTGCAATTTTCACTTCTTCTCAAATTCCTTTGAAAACAATTCACTTTTCCTTTATGAATACGAAGCGATGGAAAAATATTTCGTCGAATGGTGTGCTGCATAAATGAAGTAAAATAGCGATTTATTTGAATGCAAAACAGCATAAATTTGCTAACTTTAACATGATAATCTAATCTCACTCTTTCTCTAAGATATGTTTTCTTTTTTTATTTCTACTCTCGACTCAAATTTCATTTTTTTATTTCACCGTAAATCAAGACAAAAAGTTCCCATTTAACTGGATGATTGCTGTAAATGCAATTCGCTTTGAGAAGCCACAGAAAACATATTAATTCAGTTAATGAATGATTTTTATTTCTTTTAACTTTTCTTTTTTCTTATGTACATATCTACATAGATATTTATGTTCATGCTTTCAAATGATGTGTGAGGGGAAAAATATCTATAAAAATTGTCTTCTAAGCACAAGAAAAAAGTAATCAAACCTCAAATCCACTTGATGAGCTTAATAATAATTTTGCAAGTAACTTAATTAAATTAACACGTTTTCTTTTTCTTTTTTCTTTATCTAGGAAAATGTTTCGGGGAGATTTCGAAGCGAAATGGAAAGATTTTACGATCTGATGTCATCGAAGGCAGCGGTATGTGGGTATTGGAAGCGGTTTTACCTGTTGTTGAGTCTTTTGATCTTGCAAATGAGTTGCGAGTCAAAACATCCGGCTTGGCAATTCCGCAGCTTTCTTTTAGCCACTGGGAAACCATCGAACAAGACCCTTTCTGGATCCCAAGCACTGAAGAAGAGTTGGAACAATTTGGCGACAAAGCGGATTTTGTTAATAAGGCCAAGCTCTATATGGATTCAATTCGTGAGCGAAAAGGTCTTTATGTTGATAAGAAACTTGTTGAATTTGCTGAAAAACAGCGCACACTCTCAAAAAATAAATAAAATGATGGATAAAATGTGAAAATTTAAATCATTCAAATTTTTATTAGTGTCGTTTTCTTTTCAGAAGTGCCAAGAGAATATAAATATCATCATTATAAAAGTTTCAATTTCATTAATGGGTGGCGACATTCACGATAAAAATGTTAATTTAGAAAGATTTGAAATTTACAGAAGGGGGATAAAGATATCAAAATAGGAGGTTAAAGATTAATTGAATTTCTATTTAGATTTTGATTCAATGATAACGATACTTGTTATAAACAAGTTGATAAATTGTTTTTATTAAATGATATGAATTATGAACATTCCTTTTTTCCAGAAGAAATAGATGAAAGAAACTGAAAACAAATTATGAAGAAGTATCATGTCAAAGATGTCGTCCCACTCCATTTAGTGTTGTTTTCATTTCAATTCATTTATCTTCATAAAGCATGAATACTTCAATCATTGTTGTGGATCGATCATCTTAATCACAAACCTAAAAATCTGAAAATCTCTGTGAAATTTCAAATAAACTTTCGAGAATGCTGAAAAGTGAGAGCATTCTTCGGATGATTGATTTTATAAGTCGCTTTTAAATTTTATTTTTGGTTCTGTTTTTCTTTTCTAATTTTTTGTTTTTGTTTTTATTTTCCCCTAAAGTCACGTTTGATTGCAACAATGAAAATTACAATTAATCATTAAATGGTATTCGACTTGAGGCTTGATAGGTAGGAAGGTAAGAGAAAAAAAAGAAGGAAGGAATGAATCGTGATAGTGGCCAAAGCGATTGAGGTTAAGCGGAGAGCGAGAAAATGTCTCAATTGAAAATTAACCATCTTGCAGCTATAGAATGAATGCTTCGAGATGAGATGCCAGCGTGATGTGCACTAAGTAACAACTGACTGACTTAGATAATAAGTAACTCCGTTTTGGAGCTTAATTTCTTTTCTGGCGATGGCCACTCAAGTTGAAAAGCATGGAAAAAGGTATTTTTGATGCACCAAATTAGATTCTTGTAAGCTTAGTGGAAAATTGAACATCTTAATTACCAATCCGGATGATTGACGTCTTTTCAAGAATTTCAAACTGATGAGGCGCATCGTGATTCGTCGGAAATTCATCAACAAATTTGTTCGTTGATTACTTACTGAACTTGAATGCTAAGTAAATGAGAACGAACATTATTTTGACCCATATCTAATGGCGTTGTTGATGCATGTAATAGAAACATAAAAAATAATCTTCAACAAGACAAGTCGCAATTTGCTTTCACTTGGCCCACGCCAAACTTCATTGACACCTTAACATTTCATTGCATTGCCTCGTGTCTGATGAAGAGTTTTATTTAATTTAAATTCTTTCATCTCCAAACACAACAGCAACATCAACAGAAAATGCTTATGATGTGATTATTTTAATTCCTACAATGATTTTCAATTTTCACTCAATTTACCGTTTGACCACTGAAACCTTTGGGAATTTCTTCATTTTATTTTTCCTGTTGTCATTGTTTGCATGCACCGCATAGCAATCTTCACTCATGTACCTCTAGTCGACTCTAGATAGAGAGACTCTAAACCAACCTTAATTTGAATGTAAAAGAACTTTTTTTTCTTAATTTATATTTCTACGGTCACCATCATAAATTACAGAATAAAACGGAAAATAATGTTTTTTCTTTATTATTTTTGGGAAAAAGAATTTGGGAAGTGGGTCAATTACGAGAGACAGAGAATGTAAATGTGATTAAGCCAAGTACATTTTATGTATTGAATTAAAAGTTTGGACCACGTACATCTGTCTATGACAATGTACATCGTGGTTTGACAGTTAAGCAAGGTAGGTAGGTACATTAACATAATGCATAATAAACGAAACCTGAGCTGGAAAAGGTCGAGTACATAAATATCGTGATGATGTTCTTTAAACGGTACTTGAACTAGAATTTGAATTACCATTTGGGTTCGAAACCAAGCGAATATTTAATTTATTTTGATTCTAAATTCTGAAGTTGCACGTCAGAAATTAAAATAAATTCGATTTAAAATTGAAAATCTACCACAAGTCTAGAACATTTCTTGCGGCTTAAAAATTTGATTTAGATTTGATATGATCTTAAGATATTATCACACATGTGCCCTTTTAATGTAAGACAAGTGATTGCCTAGCAGCAGGAATGTGAGTGAATTGTCGAGGAATAAGTAATGATGATGATTGAAAACAATTTTCGCAATTTCCAACTTAACACCTTTTTGCACTTTTGAACTTTTGAAAGCGAAGAATTTTCAACGATGAATGAGCCTGAAGAAAATCGTTTTCCCTTTCCATCGTTTTTTCAGCATCCATTTAAACTTGTTCAATTTTCTTAATGTTTTGTGGCAAGTTTTTCATTTGCAATGATCATTGATGTGTTCACATTCGCATGTTTCATTGAAATAAATTTT
>CVRI01000042.1:1170920-1190976 GCA_900005825.1 Clunio marinus | reverse complement strand
AAAATAAATTATTTTTAATGGAAAGAATGCATATTACTAAACTTTAATTCGTTTTTATTCAAGAATAATCAAAAAACGAGACAATTTGTGAAAAAAAAAATTTAATAGGAGTAAATTTCGCTAATTTCGGTTATTTTTTGGTTAACCGATAGAAATCTCGGTTAACCTAGTACTCGAATAACCGAAAAAAACAGCCGGTTATCGGTTCTCGGTTATCGGTTTTGATATCTATAAATCGGTGTCAATCATGCCATTAATACACTGAAAAACTTGCATTAGTACTTTGCAGATTACCATAATATACAATCGCTTATTCCAACAAAAAATCACGTTTATTAATAAATAATGTACATTAAATATTAAAACATTTAATTCTGGTAAAGATTCATCGTTGACAATTGCTTGAAATAACTTTTTAGTTCTTCAGGAGATAGTTCAGAATGCTTCTTTAGATGTGCTCTCATGTAGTCTTTTCTTCCGACCGAAAATTTGCATCCATTTCCAACCGGACATTTTTCTCTGATTTTCTTGTGCGAAGTGAAAATGTGTAAATTCAAATTCTTTTTCCGGACGTAAGATTTGTCACAATTATCGTAAGGACATTTAAATCTCAATTCTTCCAAATGATTCACTTTATGCTCAAGCATTTTTGATTTATTATGGAACATCTTTTCGCACCCGGGGTAATCACACTGAATCTTCTTTTCTGTGTGTACATTTCGGTGACATCTCAATAAGCTTTTCGTATAAAATAATTTTTCACATAAATCGCATTGATATTTGTTGACTTTCAACTCCTTTGGGACGTGAACTATCATGTGCTTACGAAGACATCCTATTGAGAAAAATTTCTTTCCACAAATGTCACATTGATAGTCTTTGCTTTTATTGTGAATCCTTTTGACATGCAGAATTGTGTTTACGGCGCCTTTTATAAGTTTGCCACAAATTTCACAAGTTAGCCAGCCTTCGCTAGACTTTGAATTTGTTTTTCCTTGAGTCATTGAATTTTCCATCTTAGACATGTGACTCTTTTTATGCTCTAACATTCTTCTTTTGCTCTGAAACATTTTTGAACATTCCGGAAAATCGCATTGAACGTTCCTTAAGTTATGTGTTTCTTGATGTTTTTTTAAGGATCTTTTGTTAAAAAAGCATTTTTCACATAATTCGCATTGATATTTCTTTATTCTTAGCTCCTCTGGGATGTGTGTCAATACGTGAGCAGTAATACAAGTTTTACTATAAAAACTGCGACCACAAGTGTCACATTGATGTGGTTTAATTTTTTCATGAACTCTTTTGATATGATGAGCTATTTCATATCGACTATTATAAAGCTTTCCACAAATTATGCAGGATACATTTTCAGATGTTTCGTTTCTATATGCTTTAAGGCTTGGTTGTGATGATTTTCTGAGGAAGGAACTTGATTGCCTGAATGAACGAAATTTTAACAAAAAATTAAAGAATAAATTTTAAAAATGAACAAAATGTTAAACTTTAATCTAATGATTTAAATTGAGGTCTTGTAAAGTTTTTCCTTCATTAAAATAAACTTGAATTACCTTTTAGCATGAGAAATATTTCCAGGATTTCTTTTTATGTCCACATTTTTGGTTTTTCTCTTCATTTTTGTTTTCTTTCTGGTTTCGTTTTCAACCAAACCATCTCCAGATAAAGTTTCAAAATAAAATTCATCGCTGGGGTGAAGAAAGAGTTCTGAGCTATCTTCAGGTTCAGCTTTGATTAAAATTGCGTTAGGGTCAATCTTACAATCTGATTCAACAGAGGAAGATGTGAAATTGTTACTTGAAGATAAAAATTTTGTAAAACAAAATTGTTTTTCTCTCATTTCACTTTTGAAAGCATGAAAGCTTTCAATGCTGACGATGCAACTTTGGCATAATAAATTTGAAGCTTTCGGTGATGAAGTTAGCTGTTAATGAAAGGAAAGATTTACCTTAACTCAATCAACACTCAATCATGAAATAATTACTTGAATTTGTAGAATATCATTTATCACATTTTTATATTCTTCAGTCAACATCGTTTGATTATATTCTGAATCTAATAAATTAAAACATAACCGACACCTCTCATGAATATTGTCATCTTTCAAATTAGTGAATATATCTTGAATGTCTGCTGAATATTTTGAAATAATATCTGGTTTCACTTCAATGTCTTCACTATCTGCCAACATTTTAAAGTTTCCTTGGCTTCAAACTTCACTGTCTCAACGAGCTCGCAATTATTTATTTCATCTATTTTTATAGATTACTTTAAATTATATTCAAATTGAATTTTGAAGAAATTTCTTTACTTTTTTTTCTTGAAATTCATTTGTAAACAAAGCGACGCTTTCGACATCTAGTGGCGGGTTATTCTACTTTTCACTCTAATTTCAAAATTATTAAAGAATTTTATTTATATAAATATAGTTTCGTTTAATTAAGCATCCAAATGGTTTGAAACTCATATTTTGTAATTTTTCCGATCTTATTTGCAATTTCTTTTTATTATTAATGAAACAAATATTTTACAATATTTGAAAATCTCTAATTCTGATAAAGATTCATCGTTGATAATTGCTTGAAATATTTATTCAGTTCTCCAGCAGAAAGTTCAGAATGTTTCCTCAAATGTGTTCTCATGTAATCTCTTCTTCCAACGGAATATGTACAGCCATTTCCAACTGGACAATAATCTCTGATTTTCTTGTGCGAGGTGAAAATGTGCAAATCTAGATGATTAGATTTAGAATAAGACTTGTCGCAATTGTCATAAGAGCATTTAAATCTCGACTCAATGTAATGAGTTTTTTTGTGTAAAAGCATTGACTTTTCTTGCTTGAACATTTTTTCACAATCTGGGTAATCACACTGGATATTTCTTTCGTTATGCATAATCTGATGATCTTCTAAATGTCTCTGTTTGTTAAAAACTTTCCCACAATAATCACACTCATAAGACCCAGCTCCAACATGATTTCTGAATATATGATTTTTTATGAGTTGTTTGCCAGTAAATGATTTGCCACAGTGGTCACATTTGAAGTTTCTGATTTTTAATTCCTTTGGTACGTGCACTGAATTCAAGTGATATGTGAGGCCCGTTTTATCGAAAAAGCTTCGACAACAAATGTCACATTTGTGGGATTTGATATTAACATGTACTCTCCTAATATGCATATCTGTAACATATCCTCTTTTTAAAAGCTTTCCACAAATTTCACAAGGCAAATATTCAGAATGCTTATCAGATTTTCCATCATTCTGTATAATTGATTTATATTTTTGAAGCACATTGCCAACAGTTGTTCGTCCAATTCCAATTAGATTTGAAATCATTCTAACAGAAAGGTGAGGATTTTCCAAACACGTACCAATGATTCTCTGATATTTTCCATTGGAGGGAAATATTTCCGATGGATCAACCATTTTTCTGAATAATAATTAAATAAAAATTTGATTTTATTATTTAGATTTGTTACTAAGAAGCAGTAAAATCGAAAATTCTTACTTGTTGTCAGATGCAGAATTCATCTCATTCTCCATGATGTGAATTTTCTCATGTTTGGGCATAGCATCAGAAGAATCAGATTTGGGTTTGTTAAGATGAACAAGGGAATGTCTTTTGAGTTGACTTTCGATGCGAAATGTCTTATCACAGTCATCGCATTTAAAGTTTTTGACTTTAGCCTTTTTTGGAACTTGTCCTTTAGATTTCTTTTCATCATGGATTAATTCTCTTTTAGAAGAATAACATTGATCACCTTTTGATAGTTTTTCAGACATTTGAGAAGTGATTTCAGAATTCTCATCTATTTCTTTAAAATTTGAAACCATTGATTTATATTTACGAATCACAAGGCCAACAGTTGTTCGTCCAATCCCAATTAGTTTTGAAATCTTTCTGGTAGAAAGGTGAGGATTTTCCAAATATATTTCAATGATTCTCTGATGTTTTTCATTGGAGGGAAATATTTTCGATGCATCGACAGATTGGCTAAAAATAAATATATATTTCTTAAAATTATTAAAGCTACTATTTTTGAAAAAGAATAAAATTTTATTTCATATTTATTCACTTACGTTTTGTCTCCGGAAATATTATCTTCATTACTGTTGTATTGAATTACTGGTTTAAATTCTTCTAATAGTTCTTCAGAGGGTTCTGTTTTAATAAACAAACAACTTTCAATAAGCGAATCAGTAGTTGGTTGGTAAAAAGTTAGTAAAGAACTTTCTTCGGGTTCAGTTTTAATCAACACAGTGTTTTGATCAATATTATGATCAACTTTTTCCGAATAATTTGAAGTTTGGAATTTTGTAAAGTAAGATTGTTTTTCTCTGATTTCACTTTTAAAACGATGAAAGCTCTCAACACTGCGGACACAACTTTGACATAGAAAATTTGATGCTTTTGACGAGTACATAAGCTGTGTTTTAAAAGAAAGATATCTCATTAAGGAAGAAAAGTAATGAAACATGAAATACTAACTTGAACTTGAAGGATGTCATTTATTATAATTTTGTACTTTTTACTCAATTTTGTTTGAATATATCCTGTCGAATTAAAGCATAGGCGACACTTTTGGAGAAGATTGCATTGGTTATATTCAGCGAAAATATCTTGTAAACTGACCGAAATATCTGAAACTTCAATATTTCTACTATTTGTTGTCAACATTTTCTTAAACTGAGATTGTTTTAGTTTTTGGTTTTCAATTAAAGTTATAAACCTTCAAGGTGGATGGTTGAAAAATGTAAATGTAAAAGCGTTCTTATTAAATGTAAGACTTGATTAAGTTTAAATTGTCTAATAAAATGGTTCTGCTCAAAGAAATAATTTTCACTCTTTTTTCATGAATTTTTTTATTGTTTGCAGAACGTAAACAAAGCGATTTTCTTGCCATCTATCGATAAACTTATGAAACAGCGACATTCAAAATTTCTTAAGCTAAAATTTGAGAAATAAGTTTAAAAACAAATTTTAATACTTCTCTTAAATACTGTAAGCTATTGAAATGCATTTTATTCAGACTAAAAATAGAATATCTAATAAAATTATATAGGTAGATTTTATTAAAATGGGATATATCTGAGATATCTTGGGGGGTAAAAAACTTTGAATAAGTTCTGAATGTTTTCTCAGGAGAAAACATTGAATTTAAATTTAAAAACGCGCATATTTTCAAATATTTTACCGGCATTTCAAAACTGAGAGAAAAGTATAAGAAATGTCGAATATCTGCGTAAACTTCCAATTTCAGAAAAACAAAAATATGTAAATAATTTTCTACAAATATTCGTTTATTTCTTGAAAAGTAATATCGACAAAATTTCATCATGATATTTATTCTAAGATTTTTATTGAAATCAATTTATATTGGCAATAGAATGTTTGCACGATAAAAAGGCTTAAATATATCAATATGTCATGGACGGGATGTCTCGTTTTTCTCCAATTTGTAGCTAAAATTAGACATAAACTTCGCTGTGTTTTTTACCACTCGCAGCACTTTGACGTTTTGAAAGTGTTGAGTTTGTTGAAGCTGACACATTAGTTACATTTTCCAAAATTCCAGAACGATTTGAATCCACCGAATGTCTTCTTTTTGGTTGCCTTAGAACTGGAACTTCATCTTCATATCCTAAATGTAATGTTTCTGGTGAACTCGGTAGATCCAATGGTAAGTGAGTTATAATGGGTCCAATCGATTGTGATGTTGAATGATTTGTGCTTGTCGGAGAAATCGTAAAAGGCACTGTTGTAATTGAAACAGGAATTATTCCAGTATCACTTGTCACTACATAAGAATTTGTTGCTTTTACATCAGGATCTTGATTAGTACTTGTTGGTATCACAAGCGATCCAAACTGTGCATTTGTTGATGTGAGATTGAGTGGAAGAATAGATTTACTTTGTGCAAGTGGACTTGACGATAATGTATTATTCACAGAATCAGATTCTTTGATGGGTGATAACAAAAGCGTCGTCACAACATTCGAAGGAAATATTGAAGGTGATGTCGCGAGATTTTGAGCTGTTAATGCCACGCCTGTTCCAAGCGATTGAATATTTCCAAATAGATTGCCATTATTATTGTTGTTGGTATTGTTATTAGTATTATTATTATTATTGTTACTGTGATTATTATTGGTGGTGTTGAAATTAAAACGATTATCGTTCTCGGGTGTCGGAATTCTTTCACGAACTCTTTGTACCATCGGACCATTCAGCATATTTCCTTTGGAATCTAAGAAAGAAATTATTAAGGTAGTTAGGAATAAAATAAAGAGAAGGAAAAGTTTATTAGACAACAGAAAACCTGAAGACATCAACAACAAGAATGAAAGCTACAAAGTTAAATGAAGAACAAATGAAAAGTGATCATTAATGTGCTTCTTACTTTGCTTCATGAAGGTTCGTTGGCGTCCCGACTTTCGGAATTTATTTAAAAGATTGTTCGATGGCGGTTGATTTGATCCGACTAAGCCAGCCTCGGGACTTGAGTAAACTGCTGAGAAGAAAACATATCATTATTTATAATTTACTTACACTTTAGAATATTAAAAGAAAGAAGGAAGAAGTCTTCTCAATTCTTACCCGAATTCAATCGGTTTCTATTGAAAAGTCCACCAGATGAATAAGCGGTTGATGAACTTCGCATCGATCCCATTCGGTGCATTTGACGACTAAACCAGTTCTTACGACGTTCAACCATTGGTGTATCAACGCTTTCATAATCGGCGTAGACATCATCATTCAATCTTCTATTTCCCGGCATGATGTTAGCATAAACTGCATCAGCTTCTTTTATTTTGTACATTTCCGCCGATCCCTTGGGCTCTGTACGACGATAATGTTCAGATGCCACTGTATATGGCAAATCCTTCGGAACAACTTCTTCCCAATATTGATCTTTCAATAATTCCGGATGTTCTTCATGCATCTCGTCGACGATCATGTATGACGCCTAATCAATTGGTAATTGCGAAAATATATAAAAAAATGTTTTTTAATTGTTACCGTTATTTTTCTTATTTTTGCATACACAACACAGAGAAAGATGCACAATTGCAAGCAACATCATTTCAACATGAAACGACCTTGCACCGTCATTGTAAAATTCCAAGAAATAATTGCCAAAGCAATAAAAGCAAGATACATGTACATAGTAGATATCTGTGAAGCAATAATAATTTATCTGCAAACATTAATTGTGTTGATCGAATTCTAAAAAGTCTATGTAAACGCGGAGATCATTTACACCTGGCTAAGTGTCTGGTGTAGCGATAACGTGAATCAATTCCAACCACTGTATAAACAATTAATCATCGTATTCTGGGCTCATCTCTACAGTATTGCTTTTGCTTTTGAATAAAATTATTAATAATTAAGTTTATCTCTCACCTTAATATGACGATCGATCAACCAATTCAGCTCAACATCATCGTCGTCTTCACCAAATGGATTAATGAGAACTTCAGCAACCTTCAACCATCCAACGTAGAAACAAAACTAACAAAACAATCATTAGCTTCATTATTACGAAAAGTTTATTTAATGAAATAATAAAAATGAAATTAAACTCACTTGAAGTGCTGTAAATAAGGGGAAATATAAGTCGGGATCTTCGTATTTCGATCCACCTGTGGTTGAAACTGGTGGTACCATTTGACTTCCCATTAATGCTGCGATAAAATAAGTGTAAAGCACAAGTGTGACCACCTGATGAGAAATAATTACATTACATGGTTCAAAGAACCTTTTAAATATGATAATTATACTTGAGTATAAACAAGTGGAACAGGAACAGTGTCATAGCTAATCAACCCCCCTAACCTTCGACGAATATCGGAAAGTTCCACAAGGATTGTTTGTACAATGTGATCTGATTGAATGAGTCCATCTTTCCTTGCTCGATTGATAATATTTGTTGCCCATATCAATGGCATCCAATATCTTTAAAACAATTTATTTAACATTTCAAAAGCTTAAATATTTAGTTATAAAATATTTACTTAGAACTTACTTTGACATTGGACTTTTAGCGTCCATAATTTCGAAGATTTTCCGTTCACTCTCAAGCATTAAACCTGAGTCGACCAGATGTTGAAGACCAGGAAAGCGACGCTTAACACGCAAGGAAATTCGCTGTAAAGTTATCACATAAGACAACACCATATAGCGCATGATGTTTCGTCTCATAAGTCTCCCGATTTCTTGCTGCTTTGTTTCATCGGAAAATATGAAATTTTATCATCAATTTCGTAATTTTTAACTTTGGAAAATAGTAAAACTCACATTTCCAGGAATTGCTGCACTGATGAATAAGGCCAAAGTGTCAGGCCATGGTAAAAGTCTGTATTGTTCCCACCAACGTTTGACAATAAGATTGACATAAAAACCTAGTGCAAAGCTCATTGGAATTGATCCACTTTGAGCTCCAAAATATTGACGAACTTTCTCAAAGACTCTAACAAAGAATAAAATAAATTAAAGTGAAAATTGTTTTATAAATAATTTCAGTGTGAAAAAGAAAAGTTTTGCGTGGGTGACAATCAGAAGTGTAAATAAAATCTCCAGAAATATTCTTTTTAAGATGCTTTACATTTAATACCTTGAATATATTTGATCGCTAATGTAATGTTAGAAACAAGAAACAAACAAGGAAGTTTCACTTAAATTTCTGTATGACATTTAATTGCAGTAATCTTAAATTTCAGTGATGGTGTAACAATAAATGACGTCATATTCACAAATGGATAAAAGTGCGTGGATTCTGGAAAGTATATAATTGAAACGTGATTCATTTTAATGAAATTTCTTCAAAAATGCTTTCAACAGTAAAACTTGCGCAAATGACATGGCAAAAGCTTTTATATGTGAACTTTAAGAATGCCCTCCACGTGCTTTTCACACATGAATGACTTCATTTCTATTCAGCAAACTTTTAGAATGACTTCGCTTTATAATTGTTAACATTACATAAAGTTGGAGCATCCGCAAGTATGCTGAGTAAATTTTATATTGTTTTCAGTGCTTCTCTCCATCTCTCTCACGTTTTTGGTTGATGACTGTAATTATTGACATGTGGAGAACTTAACAGATGATAGAAGAGGTCAAAGAGACAACAACAAACATTTTCAGAGCTTGAAAAATTTTCTATCTCGTTGCTAGTCCAAACAGAATAATGAATGAAGAAGAATACTGCGAGAGATGAAGAGTAATCGACTAGTTTTAAAGTTAAATTTGAAACGAAAATAACATCAACAATAATGGAGAAAAAAATTTAACAAACTTATGAACCGTGAAGAAAGTTTTCGCGTAAAGTTGTTAGTTAGCTTGTGCATGATATAATCACTCAAGTTGAAGTCAGTTAATTATATAACACGAATTTGAAAGACTTATTATCAATCATCATTTGTGCACTTGAATATTCCATGAGAGATTTTTGTAAATTTGTTGCTGTAGATGAACAGAAAACATTAAACATACGCAAGTGCAGCATAAACAAGAAAGAACAAGTAAAATTTTTTATCGCTTGCCAATTTCATTAAATTTCCTTCACAAATTTACAAATAGATCGCTTTACCTAAAAGTTATCGTAGACATTACCTGTAAGTTTTTGGTAATAGCTGCAATTAAACAACAATTTTCAGTTGATGGTTAATCATGTACATAGAACTCTGAATATATTCTTTAGTGATTGATTGTTATTTCGTCGTTCTCCTAATTGTTTCTTGTAAGAACATTAACATTTGTTTCTTCATTGTATCGAATCGAAATCATCACTGAAAATATTTGCGTTTGTTGTGCTTGTTGTTGAAGGAAATTTTTCATATTTTTTTTGATTGAACTTTGTAACTTTATTTAAGTGTACAAACAAAACAAAACAACAGAAAAGTAAAATCACAAAACAATTGGAGGATGTGCAATATTTAAAGTTTTCTTATGTTAATCGTCTTTAACTTACCGTTTCTGATCATCGTTGAGTGCATATCGATACACAAAATTGATTGTGTAATAAAGACTCAAATATGCTAGCAACTCTCGCCATACCAATTTGTAGACGCTACCTCGCCATCTGTAAAGACAAATAATTCTTAATTTACTGAAGCTTCATCACAAAATCAAATGAAAGCTAAGCAATTGAAGTGACTTGTTGAGATCGTCAATTGGAGTTAAACTCTCTTATTTGTCTTTATGTAGTTTCTTTAATGATATCTCAATTGAAAGTAAATTCAATTAAAACTTTAAATTATAATGAAAACGACTGGAATGATCATCGATAGAAAATTAGGTTAAATAAATTTAAAACAGAAACCAGGAAAAATGTCAAACAAACTAGAAATACGTCTAGACTAAGTTAATGTCTTGAAAGAGTTAATTCAATGAAGTACTTAGAGGTCTGGATGGGCATGAATCTAACACTCAATGACAGTAAACAAAGTTAATAAAACCATCGAATATTAAATAACTTGAAGATCATTTTAAAAGAAAACTTACATAAGAAATTCGTACGAAAAATAAATTTAATTAATTTGTGATCAACAAAAAATTAAAATTGAGGAAAACGTAACTTTATTTGCAAGATATTTTGCATCATAAAAAGTCTCAATAAATTAACGAGCGTGAGTTGTAAACTTCACTGAGAAATTGGATTCGATGTTGCAAATGTGCATTTGATTGCATATTGTGTCGCCTGTCGTACACATATCATTATCATGCAAGTCTTGATAACCCACGAAAGTCTATTCATTGAATCTTAACAGTTAACGAATGCATAGCAACGAACGATCAATTTCATATCAGCTGCTGAATAAAATATAAAAAATCAACAAAAAAACAACTTGGAGAAAAGAGAGAATTTATGTCAAAGAAGACTTTCATGAGTTAATTTATTCAACTTCTGTTATGATCGGCGCCGACAAAACTTCAACTATGTAATCGATCAAACCTGAAGAACCGTTTCACTATTTGTGAATTCTTCAGATTTTTTATTGTCAAAAGATTTAGGTCAAATCAATTTATTGTTGACTTCCATTCGACGTCATTCGTTGCCGATTGTAATTACAAAACGTTAATGTTTTAATGTGCGAATATTTATTTAGTTTTTTGCAAGTTTTGGTGTTGTTGAAAGCTTGAAATTATTCGGGTTATGATGCACTGTTGTCGCGCACACTTCCAATGAAACTTCTTCATATCGATTCAAGTTTTTTTTTTGTTTCGTTTTATTTATTCAAAATAATATTAATGATGATGATCCTCTACTTATTGTTGTGAAAGATGCTTAAGGTCATGAAGACATTTTCAATCTTTAGAATTCACATTTAAAAGAAACTCGATTTGCTTTGAATTCTTAAGAATGCCCATTTGATGTATAGTTAATAAGTGAAATAAGCGAGCTTCAGTAAGATTTCAGATTAACATTTACGCTTGTCGCTTCGTTTTTCTCCATCTCGCTACTCGAACGATGTTAACATGCAAAATTCTTTCTTGACTAAAACACCGGTTTCCATCTTCTTCTTTATCTATCCACACATCGAATCCGAAGGAATTTCTTCAGGTCACGTTTCGACCTTGCTTGAAAACATTTCACGGTTCGTATAAAAATTGCAAATTTTCTTTCAGATGTCATTTTTTGTTTGAAACTTAATTATTTATTAATAAATATTTGTTGACGATGACAGATTCTCAACACCCGCAAAAATTCGTCCCTGGTTCGACTTGTTTCTTTACCATGGGAAAACAGAAAACAAAATCGAGCTATGCACAACTTAAAGTTACAGTTGCGGATAATTAGCCGAATCGGAAAAAATATAAATGTGAGAATATTTAATTAAACAACACGAGCTCAAATGCCATTCGTCATTGTTAATAGTGTTGAGTTTGAGAAACTTGCTTCTAAGTTAGAAAAAAATATAAAGTTGAACTGATAGCGATCGTGAAATCTTTTTAGAATATGTCAGATTAGCTTTGAAGAGAATTTCAATGACAGTCAATATGCAGTCGCAAAAATTGACAAAAAGAAAACAAATAAAACACTTTAAGCGCTTCGTTGTTAAATATTTTATTTAGCACAATCATCAATTTGTTAACGTTGCATGAAATATTGATTCAGAAAGTTGTAAATAAAAAATTTCAAGAGTTAAAGCGACGACAAACAAGAGCAAAGTTGAAGTAATTTTCTTGGAAGAAAATTCATAATTTTCCAAGAAATTCAGCATTTTCAGTTGAATCAATTGATTATTTCTGTCGTCATCTTATTAGCCAACTTTTTACAATGTTGAGTGCTGTAAGACATTTTTTAAAAGAAATCCTTTAGATTAATTCCTCCGAAGTAAAAAAACGAAAGTCGTATTGGCGAAATTATAAGCTTCGATAAGTTTGATTTGAATGTGATTACTGATTGCCATTCTTGAATGGATTATTATCGCTTTTTTTATTGCATGAATTGATGGGATTAATGGAGACTTATGAAGATGATCAGGATGATGAGAAATAATTGCGACTTTTTATTTGAAGTGAATTGCAAATTCTTTTAAGCTTTAAAGTTAATTAGTTATCGTGTTATTCAGAACCAGACAATCTTCTAGATTGAATAAATAAATTTAATGATCTTTGCAGAGAAAATATTTGTATTTTAACTCGGTCATTTACTTCTTTGATTTATTCTTGACGTTGAATAATTTTTTTTCCTTTTCTAACGGCAAATTCCGATCTGACACAGAAGTGCTAGGCTTGACATAAATTTTATGATTTTCTGAAGGTTTTCTGTTAAATTTAATTCATCAAAGATTAATTTTGAGTGATTAAATCTCATTTATTTGTAATTATAGTTCAAGATTGTAATCACACCAAATGTTCTCACTAAACTTGATCGTGTCGTTCGTGTAACAATCTCATTTCCTCTCTCGCACATTGCATCATTACATCTAAATCTATCGTTACATATCAAGTTGAAAATACTTAGTGATTAACTACTTTTTATTTTATATACTGTTGCAATTGTTGCGGTCGCTGTGTACCGAAACAAACATTTACTTTAACGTTTACATTTAATCAATGACAAGACATGATGTGATTATTTGCTATGTACACAGAACCATTCCTACTTTGGTGACAAGTCTATTCAACTTTTTGTTTGTTTGTTGTATGAAGCGGAGCAGGAATCGTCAAATTGATTTAAGTAATAAACTCTTCGATATCAATTTCAAATTGAATAATAAAAAGATCACCGAACAACAGAAAAACAAAAGCGAAAAAAAAATCTGAATGCATTCAATGAACTGAACGAGAGCGCACGCGGGTTGCCTTACACACAGGTGAACAACGACATGGAAAACCAGTCTATGAAACCATTTTGCTAATTAGTATTCAATTCTCGGATGATTATTTGAAAAGTTTATTTTCCAATCCGCACATACATTTTTATTTATTTTATTTTCTTCATTATCGTTTTGGAATTTCTCTCGGAAATAAAACGAAGCGGGATGGCAAAGTGTTCACTTGACGACAGTACAAAATATTGGTGAATGTGACTTACTTCCATAATATTTTCCAGAAGCAGCCGAAATTGCTTCCGTTTGGAACCTCGGATGAGTACGAGATCGTCATTGCTTGAAAGCAAACGTCGCAGAATGTATTTCAGTTCTCACAGTAGTGGCACGTTCATTTGATCGGAATTTTTTTATGTTGATTTTCAAGTTCTTTAATTTTGACTGTGCTTTGTTTGCTTATCAAACGTTTTCCAAGCACATCACAAGCGATTTAAAATTCAAAATGATTTGAAATACATGGGAAAAATTATCATTTAACTTTAATCTCTCAACACAACATCACAGCCTTCGACACTTTCATAAATTTCAGAAAATTTTTCTCTTCACTTCAGTTAAATTTTAATTTTCGACTAGTAACTTTTGCGAATAAATTGAAATTCCTTTGTCTAATTTGGTTCACATTAAAAAATATCTAAATGTAGGAAAAAATGTTTCTTCAGCAATTTTTTTTTCTTCAACATGCACAACACCTTAACTTTCCTTTTCTTTATATCTATCTACGTTTATTTCTTATAATATTTTTTTCTTCTTCAATTAAAACTTTAAAAGCCAAAAAAAAGTTCATGAAAGCCACAAAAGTGAACATAACAACAACACAAAGTTGACTGTCGAATGAATTTTTCTTATTTATTTTTATTTTTTATTTGCGGCTGAAAATCGCGACTCGATACTTGTTGCCACGAAAGCTAAACTAGTAATGACGAGTGGAATAAGTTTGAGCCAGTATAAGCTTCGACAACTGTTCGCTCACTCTCGTGAGATTCTTTTGGGGACGTAAGTATCTTGGTGTGGCCCGACATCATGTCGAGAGAAAGAGAATCGGAAAAACACCTGATCAGGTGCGGCGAGTTTTTAAAATTTGCACTCTATAATCATTAGCGAATGCGGCTTTTCCACAATAAGTCATGAATTAAAATGATATCAAGAGGGCGATTACATTTTCATTCTAAAGTATTCTAATGAAAAATTATTGATTTCAAGCATTTGAAGACTTCACTGTACTTTTTTATCATATTTGCATGTATAAACTATTAACACAAGTGATTAATTTCCATCTTTACGTATGTGTCGTTAGTAAATCTTGACAAACATAAAATATCGTTTGGGAGTGTAAATAAGAATAAGAAACAAATCAACCGGTTTCGATTGCACGCGGTGACGAAGAGAGTCGAAGAGAAAGAAAAACGAAGAAATTGCGAGTACGTGAAAAAGTGTAAAAATAAGAAAAAGAAAAATTATTTAATGTTAAGCACATAACTACAAACTTATTCATTGCCTTTCCAGCTTTTGTTGAGTTTTATTTTCAAACACGCATGGCGCTTTAGATTTACAACGTAGAATATGTTAAAAACTCGATCTGGTTTTAGAATCATTGCCGTCATTGATCGCTTTATTGATATTTTTTGTTGTCGATGTCGACTTGTTTGACAGTAAACTTGAATTTATATGATTAAAAGCTGATACTTTTTTGAATCTCATCAATAAGGTTTGTCGACACGTGAAGTTGTTTACGTTCTTCGTTGTACCATTTAATGTTAACAAGAGTCTTGTTAAATGATTTAACTCTTGAAGAATACAACATGCAATGGGATGCATTGAAAAATCTTCTTCAGTGATTCCAATGAGTTCCATTTTTAATGTTTTACTACAGAGATGGGTAAATAGGAAAATTTTCTAATTTTCCTCTCCCCGGGGAATCCCCAGCGTGGAACTTCATGGAGTTCTAATAAAGCCTTCTTATACATTCATGCAACACTTACAAAATCCAACAACAATATTTGTATGAATGCATATAATTGATAAATTTCAGAACTGCTGAATTCCATTTTTAACTTTTGAATATCGAGGATTTGCCAATTTAAATTTCATAAAAGAAGTATGCGACGATGATCAATTGAAGGATCTTAATGGCAATAATAAATCTGAGTTACTCAAAACACCTTTATTTTATTTCTCGACATGTTTTCTTCTCCATTTGCGTAAGATTATTGAAAAGGTGAGTTTTAATCGTTGACATAAATTTGATTTCGACGAAATTTCGATGAGCTTATCACAACAAGCAAAAAAAAAAAAGAAAACATAAATTATAAAGTCAAAACAAAGTGAAAACTTTTCGAAGAAACGATGACAAGAAGATGCGAAAATTTAGACAGAAGACATCCACACGTGTTGTTTTTGTTTATTCCAATACGATGCGTTGACCAAGGTCATGATTTGTTACACATGAAAGTTGATCTTTTTCAGTACTACCAACCATCGTTATATGACAACGACGGTGACGAGATTTCCAAGAAATTGATGCGAAATGTCAAAAACAATGATACGCATATTGATGATTTATTTTCTGTTTTTATTGATGAAATAAATTAAATTTGGTGAAAAAGATTCGTCGTTGACAAAAGCTTGATGTGGTTCTGTAAATTTTCAGAGGAAGGTTCAGATTGATTTTTCATACAATTTTCTCCGATTTTTTGTGCGAAGTGAAAATGTGTAAATTCAAATTCTTTTTCCGGACATGAGATTTTTCGCAATTAGTTTATCATAATTTTTTTTTTATTCATATTTTATTTTATTTTTTTCATTCTGTTGAATTGAAGCATAGACGACAATTTTGGAGAAGATTGCTTTGTTTATATTCAGCGAAAACATTTTTCATGCTGACAAAAAGATCTGAAGTTGTTTTGGTTTCACATTAGTATTTCCACTGTCTGCCGGCATTGTTTCAGGACAACTTTTTAAACTTTGAGAATTATTTCTTACCATTAATTCCTTTCGTTTTTAAACATCGATACACTAACAGTTTTATTTGTTTCATGAGAGCTTAATTATGCTCGTTTTAATCAAACATTTTTATTAAATTTTCTTTCATATATTTTAAGCATGCGGTGTGTGGTGAAGTTGAAAATGAAATTTTAGCGAAAATGAAATTGTGGTGAATATGAACTGCGATGTAAACATTAATAAATATCAAAAAGCGGGTTTTCTTTTGCGATGGCTAAAATAAATCTTTATTTAAACATGAATCCTTCAAGGTTTCAACCAATGGGAATTATTATTTTGTTTTTAACACAATATTCAGGCATTTATTATAGAAAATCAGCCAAATTACGAAAAAAATTGTATTGAAAAAAGAAAAAAGTTAAACGAAAAACATTGGACATTCAGCAGTAATAAAAGGTTGAAGAGTGCGATTCTTAAATTCTTGATTCAAATTATTCATATTCAATCTGCGTCCAATTGTGTATTGTTTCCCACGTGCAGCGACTAAATGGGCATAGTATGTTGGTGCTGGATATGACACCGAACGATTACATCGTGTGAACAAATGACACAAGTCTGAAGAATTAACAACAATTATAATTTATTTAATATAAATTAATTTAATTAAAATCTCACCATATGTGATGGCTTGCAGATCATCTGGAGGGATTTTTGATTCGTTTACCAGAACACAATATTTGGTCGGTTTTGTCACGCCTTGAATCGCTGCATGCGAAGCGAGGAAAAATTGGTATTGGAATGGATGAACAATGCTTTTGTCGACAACAGTTCCAGCTGGAATGTTTTGGTTCTTTCCATCACTAAATCATTAATTAAATAAAAATTCAATCAATCCTTCGACATATAAAAATATTTAATTTTTAAATCTTACCTGAACTGTGGTTGAGTTGGGAAGAACCGCGTATGGTGACGTTTTTGAACGACAATAAATGTCACCTTTGCTTGAGGATTCATTCCATAAACTCTCTTCATTGCACCACGAATTGCTTTCATTTCAATTCTCAAAACCTTTAAATCAAAAAGATTTTATAATGAAGCACAATTAAAATTAATGTTAAAACTTTTACCTCAGCAAATTGCCCTTCTGAAACACCGTCACGATAATACATCAGCTTTGCTGGCAATTTACCATTCTTTTTAAGATAAAACTGAATTTGTTCCACCAAAATATTCTCCAAATCGACAATCATTTCTTCCTTTGGTTGCTGTAAACGCCAAGCACATTGATACTTAAATCCAACTTGATCATAACTTGCAGCAACTCCAACAACACTTGGAATGTCGCTTTGATCAGGCGATGGATGTGTAACGTCAGCTCCAACAAACATGACACCACTGTTGACTGGATTGAATGATTGGTACGAAGTTTCAATGATTTCGTGACTCTTTCCATTCAATTTCGAATTAACTTTCAGTAAAATGTTATTGATTGTCATCATAGGATTTCCTCTTCCCATTTTGAAAATCGTGTTGGCTTTAATACATTGAGTGAGAATTCCAACTTTTAATTCTGCAGCCTGTTTGACTTTAGCATAACAATCATTAAAGTCAACAATGATCACAAAAACGATTCCGTAGCCACTTTTCTTGCAATGTTCAAGCAATTCTACCAACACATTCAGATCTTCATCAAAGCGACGCGATGACATTTTGGGTTTAAAGTAATCGTTATCACCTATTGAAGGAGCCAAATTCATTCCAATTCTTCGAGATTCAATCGAAATGTTTTTCTTTAAATCCATCACTGCTTGAACTGATGTTCGTTCATCACAATTGATTATAGCCCATTTAACAGGTTTTCCACCTTCAAGGAAATTTCCACCACGCCATGCACCTCTGTCAGGTTTAACTTTTTCATTCAGGTACTTAAGTTCGGGTGGCTCAATGATTCGTCCATCAATCTTATTGAAATTGGAACCAATATTCAAGCCAAATCCTTGAATCTCTCCTTGTGGATTCTGATAATCAATTTTATTCAAAAGCCCCAAAATTTTCTTCTTTCGTTCGTCTGTTGAGGTTGCTGAATATTTTATCATTGCAGCAACAGCATTTGGCGTGCATTTTTTATTCGTTGCTTGTCCAGCGGGAATTTCACAAAGCTCCATAGGAAGGTAAACGTTACGAACACGAGAACCAACCCATAACACGGGGAAATCTGGAAATTGTAATTTGATTCCTTTTTTATTTCGGAAATATTGTTCGACTGTCATTTTTGCTCCCTTTTCATCAACGAATGTTGCTCTGTTAGCAGGTTCCTTCAACCCATTGAAGCCATAAGTCTTTCCTGGTTGATTCCGATTAGGACGATAAACGACACTCAACATTTTCAGATAATCCGTGAGTTGTCTCGTTAAACGATCATCGAAGTTTCTTGGCAATTGATTGTTTCTGTCGAAGCTTTTAATCAAGTTAATTAATGACATTGAAGAAGGAAAAGCTTTGTGAGCAACGTCAACATTCAAATACAAAGCGTCACGTCCAAGAACTGCCGATTGGAAAAGTCCAAGCCACAACTCCAAACCATCGCCTAGAAATATTTGGCGGTCCTGGGGAAAGTACAAAGCTCTGCCAGCTTGAGTGGCTCTATTTGAATCGATCAAAGAATTGAAAGCTGTTCGCAAGATAATATCAAGACATTGAACTGCTTGCATTGGCTTGTCGTTGAACTGATATTCAGGCTTTCGATAATGCTTTAAGACACTCATTTCAATTTTTGTTGCAAACTTTACTTTGACTTTGAAGTCCTTTTGACGATCTCCCAAAATGGCTCTAACATCGTGTTCAAAGACATCTTCAACATCATTTGACATTTGGTTGATTGTGTAGAAACTTTTACGTCCATCAAAGGCATAAGAAATTTTCGGAAAATGAGTTTTCATGAAAGCTTCGAGAGCTTTTGGCAACATTTTCTTGGGCACATCAGGAACGAAAGTAACGTCGTAATGGAAAGCTTGAGGCTTCAATTTATCAATGAGAATCTGCAAATAATTGACTTCCAATTTGCATGGCTTACCACGCTTTCCTTCATAAACTCTTCCGTCTGGACTTGATTCAATCATTCTCAACGCTCTTGTTGGAGATATTTGCAACGTTTCAAGGTTTTCTTCTATTTTTGATACGTCAGTTGAGGCAGAACGCGATGGACCTTCCGATGGTGGAGGTTGTTCAGCTTTTCTTGCAGCTTGTTCGGCTTTTCTTGTGGTTTCTTCGGCTTTTCTTGCGGCTTCTTCAACCTCCTTTTTCGAAGGATATTTTTTTCCTTTTTTTTTCTTAGATTGATCTTCAGTAGATTGAGCAGCTGACTCCTGTTTTTGTTGGCTTTCAGGTGGAATTTGCTGTTGCACTTGAGGCCCACGTTGTGGAATTTGTTGCTGCTGTTGTGGAGGCTGCTGTTGAGGTACTTGAGGACCATGTGTTAGAGGATGCTGCTGCTGTGAAGGTGGACCCCATTGCAGCTGTTGTGGAAGCTGCTGTCGAGGTACTTGAGGACCACGTTGTTGAGGCTGCTGTGTAGATGGACCCCATTGCTGCTGTTGGGGAACTAGAGGACCATGTGTTTGACGATGCTGCTGCTGTGGAGGTGGACCCCATTGCTGTTGTTGTTGGGGCTGCTGTTGAGGCACTTGAGGCCCACGTTGTTGGGTTTGTTGCTGCTGTTGTGGTAGTGGAGGACCGCGCTGTTGTTGTTGAAGCTGCTGCGG
>CVRI01000042.1:1061484-1149959 GCA_900005825.1 Clunio marinus | reverse complement strand
ATAAAAAGACTTTTTTAATGAGATCAAAACCATTTAATTATTACTGCAGGCAAAAGTTGCACAGTTAGCTCCAATGAATCGGCTGGAGCGTTGACGAATGACATTAACGTTACAAAGACCATTAGATTGGCATCCAGGGATGAGAAACGGTTTTTCATTCATAAGGAAGAGAACTTCGTCATTTCCGCCAGGACAACTAAAAATATGAAATTGTTTAAAAATATTTTCTAATTGAATATTTACAATTTTTTAATTAGATACTTGTAGCGAATAGCAGCAAGATTTGTTGCCATTGGTGTTATAAATGAACTTCTCCATTGTCGGTTTGCTTGAATATTGAAATTAGCAGCTGTTAGTGGAACATCACCATCAAACAATCCCAAAGTGACCATGAAAAGTTGGAAAGCTGTTGAATGTGTGCTGTAAATTCTGACATTCTCTGTCTGGTCGCTTGTGTCAAGGAATCCCAGAAGATCCTGAATCAAAAGACAATTCATATTTTCAAATAGTCTTCTTGGACCTCCATAGCCAGTATTGTAGAAATAATCCAAATCTTCAAAATATTCCAACATCAAATTGTTATGTGGTGAGAATAAACCACAGAATGGAGCTGGCGTTGTTGAACTCCACAACTGTTCGAAATTACAAATCTCCCAAAGTGTTCTTGTCTGTCGTGCAGTCAATCTTTCAGATCCAAGTAAACCTGCCTTGTCATTAACTTGATTCAACATTTCTTGGAATTCAGGCCCATTTTGCCACGCACTTCTTTGAACGGTATTACTGCTGACTGCATCGTACAATGGACAACCATCATGAGGTCTCAAGAGAAAATCAGGTTCGGGAATAGGTTCGACAAACACTTGCTGGAACCATTGGGACCAAAAAGTCCGTCAGCAAAGGCACGAACAGTTGCTTGAGTTCTCTGTCTGTCAGTATGTCTGAAAATGTATCGAGCACGATTGTAGGTCGTTGAGAGTAAAGTGGGAAAAGCTTGTTTCAACAAGCTTTAATTCAGATCAACACCTGGAGTTGTAAATCTTTCTGGAGCTGAACCTATGGGATTATTTGAAACAGCATGGGAAGAAAGATTTCCACTTGAAACTTGGAATAAACTTCAAAAACGCAAACTTAAACTTGCAGTGATCCATCCTGTAAGAAATTAGGTATTTGTATCTCAATTGTATGCTTGTTACAGAAATAAATAAATTAAAATACATCAAAAAAAAATTTCGGTTCGTACTTTTATTCTTATTTTGCGTTCAATAGTAATTGAAAAATTGTTACAGAAAAAATAATTCAACAAACAAATTCTTCTGATGCTAAAGAAAGCAAAATTTTATTAACTTTTTCTTTAAATCTATTCTACAGTCAATATATATNGTTACACGCGGAAGAATAGAATGCAAACAAAACTAAAGGAAATGGTTAAGTGATGGAGCCGATTGTAAAAAGGTAAGGAACAAATAAATAACCTTAATTTCATTGGTGGAAAGCCAATTTTACAAAACCCAAATTTATAAGTTTATTTTTTTGGGTTTTGAGAAACTAACTTTCCACCAATTTTTATTTGAATGAATTTTGAAAAGATTCTTTCTTTTGTTGTTACAACTTTTCATTATAAATTTCGCCAAAGCTTGCAGTAATTGTATATCCCCATCTCAGAATCTTTGAGGAATCGAAAAGAAATCGCTCGACTTTTATTTTTGTAAGTCTTTTTATAATTTTTTTCAATTCATTCCAAAAAAATTCTGCCAATAAAATTAAATCTAGGTTAGTTTATTATTGAATATTTTTTAACAAATCTCTTCTCACCTGATGTTTTTGCTTCATCATATATGCAGCAGACATTTCGTACTACTACTCTCCATCGAGCACCATCCTTTTCTATTTTTTAAATCTTGATTTGAGGTGATGATTATCAGGGACATTTGTGATTTACACAATTTGCCCGCATTCCCTCGATGGTTCATGTATATAGACAACTGGTTCCTTCCCTTTCACCAAAAGCTTTGTAAATCTTCAAAGCTAATGGTTATTTCTCCCATAACTATATTTGCGCATCCATCTGCTGACATTTTTCTGTTTAATCAAAATCTTTTTACTAATAGCTCGCGTGTCCTGATAAAATATCTGTAAAGCAATTTGATTTAATAAAGTGCAAACCGTTTTTCTGTTCTAATTGGAACTGAGAACTTAAATCGCTCTCCTATTTATTTCATTATTTTTTATGCTTCTTTTATAAACTTACTTTCGCTAAAGAGACCGAACGATCATTCATGTGATCTGTCACTTACCTATCTCTGTTCCATTATTATCTGACAATAGAAGAACCTACCTGGAATTACCTAATTATCTTCCTGAATTATTTTAATTTATCAGTTAGGCAAACAAATATTGAAATTTCTAATTATTTATTTTTTTCCTTAGGATACCATAGCAATGGGAAGAGAAAGAATACTCATTAACGGAAGGAGTTAGAAGATCTCAAGGAAAGCAGAAGGAAAAAAGATTTACTAGACAAATTGAGTAAGTTAAACTATTTCAAAAATGCATTTACATCATGTAAGAATATTTAATTCAGATCAACACCTGGAGTTGTAAATCTTTCTGGAGCTGAACCTATGGGATTATTTGAAACAGCATGGGAAGAAAGATTTCCACTTGAAACTTGGAATAAACTTCAAAAACGCAAACTTAAACTTGCAGTGATCCATCCTGTAAGAAATTAGGTATTTGTATCTCAATTGTATGCTTGTTACAGAAATAAATAAATTAAAATACATCAAAAAAAAATTTCGGTTCGTACTTTTATTCTTATTTTGCGTTCAATAGTAATTGAAAAATTGTTACAGAAAAAATAATTCAACAAACAAATTCTTCTGATGCTAAAGAAAGCAAAATTTTATTAACTTTTTCTTTAAATCTATTCTACAGTCAATATATATTTCTTTCTTTTATTTATTAATCCATTCTGCATCTGTTTCGTTAAATGAAATCACAATTAAAATATACTGGATTTGATTTATAGAACGCTCCTATGCTTTTGTTTTTCTTCTGCTTTTGTTTAATTCAAAGGAGATCTATTAAAAATGTTTAGTTCAATTGTTACATGTGTTTATTTGTCTTCTGTGCTTAACGCTATTTAAAGTAAAATCTTTTGAAAACATTTCTTTTCTATATAACATTTGTTTAAAGGTGCTTTTAACTTTTTTTTTAATTTCTTTTAGTACATAATTTCTTCTTCTTCACTGCACGCTTTTTCATGTCATATGAGATTAAAATTCGTGCTTTTCTGATATGACTACTTCTTTCACTAGGTAGTTCATTAATTTTATTATTTTGCTTTGCGTAATTTAGGCGAATCGCTGCGAAGTATCATATAAGAGAAGAAGAAATAATTGAAGAAATTTATTTTTTTATTTACTTTGATTAGATATTTAGTGAACTTTAATCATCTCCGGTTACGAGTACATGTTTTGTTTTGTTTTTTCATTCATGCTTGAGTTAACAAGTGAAATAACTCCATCAACTTTCATATTCCACATTACCAAAACCTCATTTATCCAACTTCATCATTCATAAATTTTTATCTTCTTTAAAATAATCAAAAAAAGAAACAAAATTGAAAAAAGAATTTAATTAAATAATTTTTTTAAATAGAATATAACAAGCAATGAAAAGCCTTCAACACGAATTAATAATTCAAAAATATAAAAAGAATAATCTATTTAAGAACATAAAGCTTAAAGCTGCTGCATTAATAAATGAATTTAACTCTTCTTTCATCAATTTACTTTTTGAAATAATACTCAATGATCAACATCATTGAAGAGGAAAAAATTTAGTCTTTCGAATATCTTTCAGCGTGGATTTTTTTCTTTGTTATAAATTTCTTATTAAACTTTTAAATTGTGATGTTTGTGATGTTTATGTGTTGCTAATCTGATGATGATGTTGCAAAAAGAAGAAAAAAAAATGAAAAAGAAAACCAACACAACATTAAACAATATTTTTAGGTGGTGATAATGATGAGATGGTTTTGACAGGAAAATCGACTTTATTCCTCATCTGTGTCACCATCAGATAAGTAGCCAGCCAATCCAATCCTTTGGGGACCACGAAATGGAGGTGAGATGACGTCTGTTTGTTTAATGTTGTGAATATTTTTTGGTTAATAAAACTTTTTTTACACATTCATTCATTTTTAAAATCAAAATAAGAAATGAGAAAAGAATTGTCAGGAAATGTTGCGACACTTACGCTATCCGCCGATAATGATTCAACCATTCTTCAAGCATTTGTGCAACAAGAAGTGGTCTTTTATGAAGCTTCTGTTGTGCAACCATCAATCCACCTTCAGTGAAACAAACATCCAACCAAGTTTTCATGATTGTTTCTTCATGACCCATCTGACGAGAGAGAAGGATTTAAATTGTTTATCGTCGCAATTCTTAACATTCAAAACTTACCTCTGACTGGGAAAGGAAATGTATTGGTATCAGCTTATTCTCGCAATCCATGAGCGGCAGGAATGTTACATCTTCTTCTTCCTCACGCGCTGAATCAAGCCTTTGATAAGGCTCCGAAGGAACTAAAGCACTAAAGTGACCTGTTTATATAAATTTCGATTAATTATTAATTATTCATATTTATGAGAACTTTTTCCTTAATTAATTCACCTCTTGTGTAACCTAAAGCAATTGGCGAACGAATGCAGAAGCTTTGCTCCCATAATAAAGGCAAATAGAGACCTAAAGTTCAAATTAAATTGAATCGCGCTTGTCAATTTACATCTCTATTAATAAAACAAAGAAAAAAGAAGAAACTCACCCTCAAATCTTGCATATCCAATGTCTTCTCCACGAAAGCTTTTAACATACTTCACACCATAAACGATGATTGGTCGTCGAAAGATGTGCGCTAATACAAAGATATGAAGTTGTTCGAGAGAAGCGCCAGGTTGACTGGCGAGGGATAAGAGTGTCGACCAACCTTCTTCCCATTGTGTTTCTTCAAGTGTAAAGTGAAGAAGTGCTGCTTGAATCATTTCATATTCCTTCCAACGCGGATAAAAAAGATTTCCACATTGATGTAAGCTGTCAGATAAGGCGCGTCTTAAGATATTATCACGATCGAAGACGCCCCATGTTGATTGCATACAAGAATCGAGCAGGCAATCCCCAGCACTTCGGTTCCATAGCACCATAAGACGTGAGCCTAAGCGAGAGGTGATTTCAAGCGACCAATTGAGAGCTGGCGGAGGATTTTCTAATTGCTTTTGAGCATCACGATCGAGAAGCTCTTCGTAAAGTTGCTCTTGGACTGTAAGCGGCAATTCTTCGATGTCGGCGGGCAGTGAAAATGTTGCATGTTCATTCACATAATTACAATTAAATGGAGCTTTCCTTATTCTAAGAATTTGTCCAAAATGACGACGAATATCGGTTGCAATATCTGGCGCAATATGTGATGGCACACATTTAATTCCTGATGGTCCATTTGATGAGATTTGTGCGAGAAGTCTCGGCAATAATTCATCACGATGAAATCGAATTGCAAGATGAATTAAAGTGTGCCCAATATCAAATGCAGATGGACGATTAAGAAGGATAACTTCGTTACTTGTAAGAGCTCGAGCGACGTTACCGCCACGTGCTAAATAATGTTCAACAGCTCCAAGATTATTCTCAACAACACCAATGCAAGCATTCAACCAACTCCAATCAGCTTGTCGTTTCAACTGTCGAATTCGCCTTTCTTGATGTGCTTCCAATTCATTGCTACTCAGCTGATATTTCCCACAATTATTGTTGTTATTATTACTGCTAGCGATTTCATAGTTGTTCGGTAGATTTTTCAAGTTGTTCTTTACAGTATAACTATCTTCACTTGCTGTAAGTGAATTAATCATGTTGAAGTTACTTGCACCTGATATGAGATCATCGAGATTCTCAATGTACTCATTTTCATTTGAAATAATCTTCTGACTATTTGTTGTGTCTCTTTTTGTAGCGCACATTGAGCATTTTATGCTTCGCGGATAATTTTCATATGTGCAGGCCTGGAAAAGAATTTAAATTTTTAATTAAATTGCTTTTCTGATGTTTCACATCGTTTCTTACCATGCATTGCCATTTGACTTCTGATTTCCGATTGTTGTGTTCTGGATCTTTTGTTAAATTACTTGATGAAGCTAGTGGACTGCTGGCTTTACATTTACTGCTGAGGTCGGGATCTGATGTACGTATTTCGAGTTTTTTCACTTCTTCCACAAGCGATGCTGTTGTAATTGTGTCACGTTTAGTGTTATTTCGAGGGCTATTGCACAATTTTCGTTGGCTTTCATCGCTGTTCATGGGAGATTCAGAAATTGTCTCTACTAACGGTGTGATTGCCGTTTGTGGTGTAGGACTTAAACTATCAAAAATAATTGAAAATCTAATCAATTATCTCCTAACATATCGAAGGAATTTTTCTGTGATTTTTTTTTCAGACAAACAAAAACTTTGAGCGAAGAGACGAAAAAAAAATTAGAAAGTCTCACCTAAAGATTTCAACTGCTGATTTTGGATACGAACACATCACACAACGTATCGACTTGTTATAGTTCAAGTAGGTACACTGATCGCACATCCATTTCGACTGTTTCTCATCATTTTCCATCGCGAACAAGGATTTAAAACGACCGAATAATTTTTTTTATTTATTTTTTCCCATCGAATTTTATTTGTTTCTTGGGAGAAATTGTGCAATGGTGTAACGCGAAAAACATTGAACATATGGTAGCTTACCCCCGAAGTTTAAGTTTAAATTTACCGTTAAGATTTTAGCAAAGAATTGATGCAGAAAGTTAAGTTTTTGTATGTGTGCGTGAATCTAAGTCTAAAGTCGAGATGAAGTTTTGTTTATAAAAATTATTACCTAATTTTAATGGAAATTTAAATTTAAATGAATGATTGAAAGAACAAAAGATTGAAGAAAGTGTTTGTAGGTCAATTTTCTTTTTATTTTTCAATAGCATAGGAAAATATTCAAGTTATTTGAACAAACTTGCAATTCTTTAGATTAAAGTTTATTCTTATTTTTTTGACTGAAAGTTTAATAAAGATTGCCGCATATAAACGTTAACTAAAATGCTAGTCAAACTTCTTACTGCTAGAGCTAAAAGAGCTTTACAAGATTCATTGACATTTGCATTACCGAAAGTAAAAGTTAAAGTCAATCAAGGAATTGTTCGCGGATGCATTGAAAAATTACCGAACGGTAAACCATTTCAAAGATTCCTTGGCATTCCATACGCAAGACCACCGATCAATGAATTAAGATTCAGATCACCACAAAAGTTGTTAAAATTTGATCAGGAAGAAATCGATTGCACAAGAGAAGGAGACGCAAGTTTCCACCGAAGTGGATTTCATCAAAAATATGTTGGATCGGAAGATTGCTTGAATTTGAATGTTTATGTTCCACCTACTGCTAGCCCATCAAATAAACTTCCTGTCATGTTGTTCATTCATGGTGGAGGATTTGCTTTTGACAGCAACAGTCGAGATTTGTAAGATTTCTTTCCGTTTTAAATTAAATTTAAATTTTCTGACGGTAAAAATTTCTTCTTCAGTTATTCACCGGAGTACCTTTTAATGGAAGATGTCGTAGTGGTCACCATTAATTATCGTTTACAAGCACTAGGATTTCTATGTCTTCCAAATAAAGGAATTCCTGGCAATGCAGCATTAAAAGATCAACAAATGGCACTTGAATGGGTTTACGAAAATATTTCAAACTTCCACGGCGATCCCGAAAATATTTGTTTGTTTGGAGAGTCAGCTGCTGCTTCTGGGATTCATCTTCATCTCATGAATTCAAAATCGAAGAAATTCATCAAAAGTGCCATTATGCAAAGTAATTGTGCACTTGCCGATTGGTTCATGCAAAAAGATGGAGAAGAAAAATCAAGAAAGCTTGCAAAGCTTTTAGGTGCGACTGGAAGTTCAGACGATGACTGCCTAGATGCTCTTATGATGGCTTCTGCTCGAGAGATTTATGATAACAATGGAAAAGTTATTAATCCCGATGAGATCAGAAGGAATTTGCCATTCGTATTTAAACCTGTTGTCGAACGAGAAGATTCAGAAGATCCTTTCATGACTGAAGATCCATTAACACAATTAAAGACGAAGCAAATTGATGTTCCAATCATCCTCGGAATGAATGATGGTGATGGAATGACGATGGGGAATTATTATCGAAACAAAAAGTTGCATTTGTTCGAAGAAGATAATGTCAGGATGGTTCCATTGTCGTTAAACATCGATCCAATGTCAGATGAAGCGAAAAAGCTTGGAAAAGAAATTAAAGAATTTTATTTCGGTGACAAACGAATTGGACCTGAAACACTTCGTGAATTTATTGACTTTATGACTGATTATCACTTTTCAATTTCTTATATAATGTCAGGTGAACTTCATGCAATTTACCACCCAAATTGTAGTCAATACATTTTTGAATTCTGTTTTGATGGCAAACTTAACATGTTCAAAAGGTTGTTAAAGATGGAAGAATTCAAAGGTGCTTGTCATTTTGATGAACTTTTCTATCTTTTTGATTCAAAATTTGTTGGAATGAAAGTCCCAAGAAACTCAATTGAATGGAAAATGCGTGAAACGATGTGCAAAATGTGGACAAACTTCGCTAAATATGGCAATCCAACACCCGATCATAACAATCCACTGCCAATCAAATGGAATTCAACTGCTCATATTACTCATCACACAGGAAAAATTGATTTGGATTATCTTAGAATTGACAAAGTATCGGAGATGAAAACAAATATAAACGAAACTCGAGTTGATTTCTGGCGTAAAATTTATGAAAGATACAATGGAAGTTTTCTCAATCCCAAGTTTTAAGCATTCAAATGAAATTAAGTCAAATTTATATCGATATTTACAAATATTTTGGTTTAGGATTTGATATTGAGAAAAGCAATAAAAATTGTTTTTTATTTACTAAAGACTGGTCAAAGTTTTTAATACCTAATTTAATAATAATTTCCAAGTCAAGTTATCTCAAAAATCTTTTCTTTACTCACATAACAAATATTTACGCACACATATAAATAAATCAAATAAATATTTACAAAGCTTACAACATTTTTTCATACTACGATTTCATTTTAATCAGATGTTTTATTGTTGTTCAAAGTTCAAAATGTTCTGACTTGAAGTTTTCTTTAAGTAATTAAGGAAATGGATTCTATTCGAGTTAAAGTTAGTCAAGGAGTTGTGCGTGGGTGTAGAGAAGAATTGCCAAATGGCAAATCATTTCTAAGGTTTTCTGGAATTCCTTATGCAAAGCCGCCGATAAATGAGTTGAGATTTAAATTAAATCACCACAAAAATTATTAAAGTTCCCTCAACATGAAATTGACTGCACAAAAGATCGTGACGCATGTTTTCATCGCAGCATTTTTCAGCAAGAATATGTTGGATCGGAAGATTGTCTTTATTTGAATGTTTATGTTCCACCAAGTGCAAATGAGAATAGAAAACTTCCAGTGATGATTTACATTCACGGTGGTGGCTTCAACCTTGACAGTTCATCAATTGAATGGTAAGAAATTAATATTAAATGTCTGGAATAAAATCTGTAAATTGTTAAAAAAATTTTAGGTATTCACCAGAAAATCTCTTGATGGAAGACGTGATTGTCGTCACTTTAAACTATCGGCTTCATGTTTTAGGCTTCTTGAGCTTACCAAGTATGGGAATTCCTGGCAATGCAGGTTTGAAAGATCAACAGATGGCAATTGAGTGGGTTCATGAGAACATTAACAACTTCAATGGTGATGCAAACAACATTTGCTTGTTTGGTGAATCAGCTGGTGGTGCAAGTGTTCACATGCAAGTTCTCAATCCAAAATCGAGATCTTTGATTAAAAGTGCGATTTGTCAGAGTGGCTGTGCTCTTGGTGATTGGGCTTTACAGCGAGATGCTGTTGGATTATCGAGAAGACTTGCAAAATTTCTTGGATGTGAAAGTGACGATGATAATGAAATTTATCAAACTTTAATGAAAGCATCAGCTTCTGACTTGTTTCGATTGAGAACAAAACCACAAGATCGTGACGAAGCAAGAAGAAATTTAAATTTTGCTTTCAAACCTTGCATTGAACCTGAATCAGAAGACGCTTTCATGTCGAAGCATCCACTTGAGTTAATTAAAGTTCAAGAAAATCAAATTAACATTCCAATAATGTTCGGAACGACTGATAAAGATGGACTTGTGATGGTCGCTTATTACAAATATATGACGCAATTATTTAATCGTGATTATGTTAAATTAGTTCCAAGATCATTGAATATCAATCCCAATTCCCTTTCGGCTGTTCAACTTGGTGAAGAAATTAAAAGATTCTACTTTAAGGATGCAGCGATATGCGACGAGACGATTCCACAATTCATCGATCACATGACTGACTTTCATTTCTTGACTCCACAAACAATCGCAAACGAAGCTCATGCAAGATTTCAACGAAATGGAAAACAATTTTTGTATGAATTTCAGTTTGACGGTGAACTAAATCATTACAAGAAACTTCTTCAAATGGATGATATTCCTGGTGCTGGTCATGCTGATGAAATTTGTTATCTTTTCAAGTAACTCTCATGACATTCCAACTTTTTTATATCGTTAATTCATCAAACATTTCTTCTAGCCAAAGAAGCTTTCAAACAAAAATCGATCTCAATTCAAGAACGGGAAGAATGCGCAAAAACTTATGCAAACTTTGGTCAAATTTTGCTAAATATGGCGATCCAACACCAGATCACGACAATCCACTACCAATAAAATGGGATCATGTGAAGCCATTAATTAAAGATGAATTGAAAGTCGATTTAGATTACTTGATGATCAATGATGAATTCAAAATGGTTAAAAATATTAATAATCATCGAATGGAGTTCTGGCGACGAATTTATGAGAAATTCAACACGAGTTTTATTGTGTCAAAGCTTTAAATGATTTCAAATTTGTCAAAAGTGAATTTTCAATGAAAATTTGATTTAATAATAAAACTGAAATATGGAATTCGAGTTAAACTTTTTCATTTCTGTTTTGAGGGTCGGAAATTTAAAGAATTATTTATTACTTTAACTTTTAATTGGCTAAGAAACATGTTGCGATTGAAAACAGATCTATCAACATCTGTGTAAAAAGTTGTGTTTGATGCATGTAAATTAAACTTCCTTGTTTGAGAACTGATATGTACCACTTGTGCTTACATGAGTAATTCAAATTACAATTAGGGGTTCCCCCCAACCTTAAGTTTTCATTACAATGCAATGATGAAGATCGATACGGTCGAAAACAGTTGAAGACTGTTACAACTATAATTGTTATCGATATATGATTAATAACAATTTTTCATTCTTTTTAACACCATCTTCATTAACTGAAAGGATCCGAAACAGACAAGATTGATGCTTCTGTTTTTAGATAATTCTACATGTGCTTAAGTTCAAACGAACCTCATGCAAGTAACAAACAGATGATTATTTTGTACTGCCTTATAAAATTTATTTTAGTGACGTGTTTTATTGTTCATTTCGAAAACCAGACACGTATAACAGAAAAGGATTTTTCTACTAATGTCTGAGAAGAAATCATTAAAAATTTGAATGATTAAAATGTCGCTGCAGTTAATCAACTTAATTGTTGATTTATATTTTCAGTATTTGTGTCACGTAACATTTTCTTATTTCAAGAATGATACCACTTGTTTAATCAAAAGGCAAAAGCCTTCTTATTCGTCTTATTTAATAATTTCTTTGATACATTCAATTGTTCATGCCAAATAAATGACAAGCACACACTTAAACTTTACTAATGATAAGATCATGAGCGACAAACTTTAAAAATAAGTTTTTTTATGGAAATAAGTTGAGCAGATATCATAATTCAGACAAAATTATATGTCAATTCATGTCAGTAATTTAGTGACGACGAAGTACAAAAACCAATTGAACACGTTTGAAAAACGATCAATTTTCTGATTCCTTTTCATTAGGTATTTAAATAAAAGAAAAAATTATGAAACATGTCAAATTATTATCTGAAAAACAAAATCAATTATGAGAATTTTCTAGATTTGTAGCATTTTCACTTTATTACATAAACTGAAATCATTTTACAGGTCATTGGGATGATTCTATTTCATCTTTCTATTTTGGTTTTTTTGATTGTATGATGTCGTTCCATCCATTTAAAACACTGTTGAACGCGTTGACTAAACTTGTATCACCTTGACCAAGGCAAAGTGCATCTCCTTCTCTGTCAATAAATCCGTAGAATAAGTCGTAATAGTCATCGAAACTTGCTCCAACGAGATTTGCAAGAGAAGCAATAGCAGTGTCCGTGTACGAATAATAAGTAACCATGCAATTACTTGTCGTGTAGAATTCACCATTAAAATCGTCAAATTCGTCTCCGTTTGCAAATGACACAGCACTTAGTTCATTACTGCATTGAGCATTGAGATTTGCCAGTTTTTGAGCCGCCTCTTGCCAAATAGACGCTGCAGCCGCTACTACTGAAGCACATGGGTCTTCCGGCACAGGAACGCACACCTTCATTGCATCTAAGTGAAGATAGAAAAATTATTTCTATATTTAAATTTAAATAAAATAAAATTCTTCTCACCAACAGCAATGACAATTGTGAGAAGAACAAAAGTTAAAGTTTTCATCGCGTAGTTTATTTAGTTCTTCCAAAAATACTGAAACTGAAATTTTCTAGCAAAAACTCATCCTTTTATATGAAAAAAATTGAGCTTTAAATGGAACTTTGACGAGCTTTCAAAAGTTCTCTGGGAAATTATAACAAAAAATAAAAGCTCAAATTTAAGTTTCTTTCAAATTCACTTCTTTACTATTGTCGAGTCCTTCTGGTCCCAAAACCTTTTGAGATTATGTTAAGTGCGTGAGTATATTTAACGTAATTAGGTACGACTTTATTTAATATAATATTAGGAGATCAGACTTCTTGTATTTATGAATCTTTATTTCAGATTTGTACCAAAATGCACATAATATGGTAGTTGAACACGTAATTATTCATAAGGGATGAAATTAGTTTCCAATGTGAGAATTTTACTGACAAGTTAAAGTCAAATTTTCACGCGTAAATTATTGTAAAAAAACAGTAACAGATTTCAATCACATATATATAAATATGCTAGAGAAACATTCGTTCTACTTGTGCTTAGATGTCTTCAACACATTATTGGTAACTTTTTTAATTAATATGTATTGATGAAACAAGATATCGATAGAAATTGTTAAATTTTTGCCTTTTCTTTTGATCAAAAGAATGAGATGATTTAAAGTTATTGTTCATTCTTGCTTTCCTTCATTTACCTATATAAAATTTTTTTTTTTGACTTGTAGATTTTGAAAACAAGTCATTCATAAAACATAAGAAATTTTTAAGATTTTGTCTTCTTCACATTTGATTTCATTATTTTTCAACTCTTTTTATAAAATGATAGAAGGAGTTATGGCATGGTAATTTTTTTCATTTCAAGTCTAATACCACTTGTATAATAAAAACAGTTCAATATGATTCACACGTCTTATTTAAGTTCTTAGATACATTGAATTGTTCAAGACAAATAAATGACATGCATACACTTACTACTGATAAGATGAGCGACAAACTTTAAAAATAAGTTATTTAATGCAAATAAGTTAAGCAGATATCATAACTCTAACATCATTGTATGTCAAGTCATGTCAGCAATTTAGTAACGACGAAGTAGCAAAAAAAATGAACCGTTAATAAAACCATCAATTTTAAGATTCCTTTTCATTATTACAATATTTAAATAAAAGAAACATTATGAAACATGTCTAATTATTATCTGAAAAAATCAATTATGAATTTTTTTTAGTTTTGTAGCATTTTCACTTTATTAGATAAACTGATTACTCTTTTTGCTTGAATAATGTTGTCCCATCCACCTGCAACATTGGTGAACGCGTTGAGTAAACTTTCATCACCTTCAGCAAGACAAACTGCATCTCCTACTCTATCAGAGTTTTGGCAGATAAACTTATAATAGTTATCATAATTTGCTCCAATGATATTTGCAAGAGAAGCAATAAAATCTTCCTGGTACGACAAATGAGAAGTCGTGCAATTATTTGTCATGTAGAATTCTCTACTGAATGCATCAAATTCCTCTTCGTCTGCAAATGACACAGCACTTAGTTCATTACTGCAATCAGTATTGAGACTTGCCAGCATTTGAGCCGCCTCTTTCCAAATAGGCGCTGCAGCTAATATTACTGGTACGCACGGGTCTGGATGCGGCACAGGAACGCACACCTTCCTTGCATCTAAGTGAAGATAGAAAAATTACATTCTTAATTTATATTTTTAATAAAACAAAATTTTTCTCACCAACAGCAATGACAATTGCGACAAGAACAAAAGTTGAAGTTTTCATCGTGTAGTTCTTCCAAAACAACTTAAACTGAGACTTTTCTATCAAAAAGTCATCCTTTTATATGCATAAAACTGAGCTTTAAATGGAATGTTGATGAACTTTTTAAAAGTTCTCTGAGAAATTATAACAAAAAAAATAAATGAAAGCTCAACTTGAGAAATAAAGGAAACCTAATAACTGTTTAATGTATGAAGCAGTTGACTCTTAGTATAAAGTAGGCAAATGATGAACTTGAATGCTTATTTTGTTTTATTAAAAATTCAAAAGGTTTTTAATACCATTTGGTGAATCAGCTGGTGGTGCAAGTGTTCATATGCAAGTTCTCAATCCATGCTCATGGTGATTGCGCTTTACATCGAGATTCTGTCGGAGTATCAAGAAGACTTGCAAAGTTTCTGGATGTGAAAGTGACGACGATAATGAAAATTATCAAACTTTAATAAAAGGGTTGGAAATTTGAAGAATTATTTATTATTTTAACTTTTATTTAGCTAAGAAACATGTTGCGAATAAATAACCAAACTATCAACATCTGTGTAACCAAATGACGACAATACAATATCAACTGAAAAATTTGCAATTTTTGTGTTTTATGTGAGTTAGACTTCCCTGTTCGAGAACTGACACCACTTGTGCTTACTCGGGTCTAAAGATGAACATCATCAACAGATGAAGAAATTTTCAAGTATTTTTCCGAAAATATGCATGAGTAGTTCGAATTACGATTACGTGAACTCCAAACTTAAGTATGACGAATTAATTCATTCAAAATACGTCGAAAAAGTTTCATTATAACATTGATGAAGATCGAATTAAAGTTATGGGTTATTCGGTCGAAGACCGTTACAATTATTAGTTACTTCCTTCTCTTCATCATTGCAGATTTTTAACAGCAGCTTTTCATGCAAAGATGGTTCTTCATTAACTGAAAGGATCCAAAACAGACAAGATTGATGCTTCGGTTTTTAGATAATTCTACATGCGCTTAAATTCAAACGTTCCTCATGCAATAATAAAAAACAGATGATTATTTTGCAGTATACATATAAAATTTATTTCAGTGACGTGTTTTATTGTTCTTTTCGAAAACCAGACATGTGAAAGAAAAGGATTTTTTAATAATGTCTGAGAAGAAATCATTAAAAATTTGAATGATTAAAATGTCGCTGCAGTTAATCAACTAAATTGTTGATTTATATTTTCAGTATTTGTGTTTCACGTAACATTTTCTTAATTAAAACACTGAACACGAATACCGAACACTTTTTTAACTTATTAGTTTAACTTAAGTTAGTGATACTTATTACGTGTTTCAAAACAATTAAAGTATAACATTTTCTTATTTCAAGAATGATACCACTTGTTTAATCAAAAGACTTGAAAGCCTTCTTATACGTCTTATTTAAAGTTCTTTAATACATTCAATTGTTCATGCTAAATAAATGACAAGCACACACTTAAATTTTACTACTGATAAGATCATGAGGCACAAATTTTGTATAAACTTCGTGAAAATAAGTTATTTAATGTCAATAAGTTAAACAAATATCTATTATTCAGACATCACTATTTACCAACTCATGTCACTAATTTAGTGACGACGAAGTACCAAAAAAAAATTGAACACGTTAAAAAAGATGATCAATTTTCTGATTCCTTTTCAATATTCAAATAAAATATGAAACATGTGTGCGTTCCTGTGCCGGATGAAGACCCATGTGATGCATTAGTAGCAACTGCAATGTTTTTTTATTCAGATTCTGTCGACATGCTGATAGTCCTCAGTGCACAATGCAAAAATGAACTAAATGCTTTGTCATTTGCAAACGAAGAGGAATTTGATGCATTTAACGCTGAGTTCTACACTACAGGACATTGCATTAAAGAGTGAAATTAGTTTCCAAATGTTAGAATCTTACTGACAAGTTAAAGTCAAATTTTCATGCGTAAATTATTGTAAAAAAAGTAACAGACATCAAAAACATTTTATGTAAATATAGTAGACAAACATTCGTTCTATTTGTGCTTACGAGTCTTCAACACATTATTTGTAAGTTTTTAATATTATGTATTAATGTAAAAGATCGATAGAAATTGTTAAATTTATGAAACTTTAGGAAAAGTTATGAAATTCTGTAATTTTTCTTACTAAATGAATTACATCAATATTCAAGGGGGCAATTTGCTTCGTTGGTCTAAGTGACTAAACCACGGTTTTGTATCGAACGCGTTGCCAACNTTTATATAAAAAAATTGAGCTTTGAATGGAATGTTGATGAACTTTTTAAAAGTTCTCTGAGAAATTATAACAAAAAAAATAAATGAAAGCTCAACTTGAGAAATAAAGGAAACCTAATAACTGTTTAATGTATGAAGCAGTTGACTCTTAGTATAAAGTAGGCAAATGATGAACTTGAATGCTTATTTTGTTTTATTAAAAATTCAAAAGGTTTTTAATACCATTTGGTGAATCAGCTGGTGGTGCAAGTGTTCATATGCAAGTTCTCAATCCATGCTCATGGTGATTGCGCTTTACATCGAGATTCTGTCGGAGTATCAAGAAGACTTGCAAAGTTTCTGGATGTGAAAGTGACGACGATAATGAAAATTATCAAACTTTAATAAAAGGGTTGGAAATTTGAAGAATTATTTATTATTTTAACTTTTATTTAGCTAAGAAACATGTTGCGAATAAATAACCAAACTATCAACATCTGTGTAACCAAATGACGACAATACAATATCAACTGAAAAATTTGCAATTTTTGTGTTTTATGTGAGTTAGACTTCCCTGTTCGAGAACTGACACCACTTGTGCTTACTCGGGTCTAAAGATGAACATCATCAACAGATGAAGAAATTTTCAAGTATTTTTCCGAAAATATGCATGAGTAGTTCGAATTACGATTACGTGAACTCCAAACTTAAGTATGACGAATTAATTCATTCAAAATACGTCGAAAAAGTTTCATTATAACATTGATGAAGATCGAATTAAAGTTATGGGTTATTCGGTCGAAGACCGTTACAATTATTAGTTACTTCCTTCTCTTCATCATTGCAGATTTTTAACAGCAGCTTTTCATGCAAAGATGGTTCTTCATAAACTGAAAGGATCCAAAACAGACAAGATTGATGCTTCGGTTTTTAGATAATTCTACACGCGCTTAAATTCAAACGAAACTCATGCAAATAACAAACAGATGACAAATGATGTATACATAAGTATAAAAGAAAAAGAATTTTTAATATTTTGTCTTCTTTACATTTGATTTTTCAACTATCTTTATAAAATGGTTCGAGATGTTATGGCATGGCGTACGCACTGATGTCTGAAAAGAAATCGTTAAAAATTTGAATGATTAAAATGTCATAATAGATAATCAACTAAATTGTTAATTTATATTTTCTACGTATGTGTTCAAGAAGGACTGATGCCATCTGTATAATAAAAAGACTTGAAGAGCCTTCATACGTCTTATTTAAGTTCTTTGATACATTCAATTGCTCATGTCAAATAAATAACAAGCACACACTTAAACTTTACTAATGATAAGTTCATGAGCGAATTTTATATAAGCTTCGTGAAAATAAGTTATTTAATGCAAACTAGGTTGAGCAAATATCTATTCAAACATGATTATATGTCAATCGATGTCAGTAATTTAGTGACGACGAAGTACCAAAAAAATTGAACCGTTAATAAAATGATCAATTTTAAGATTCCTTTTCATTATTACATTATTTAAATAAAAAATGAAACAATCAATTATGAGATTTTTTTTGTTTTGTAGCATTTTCACTTTATTAAATAAATAAAATCATTCTACAGGTCATTGCAATGGGATGATTCAATTTCATCTTTTTATGCTGGCCTTTTTGATTGAATGATGTTGTTCCATCCATCTGCAACATTGGTGAATGCGATGAGTAAACTTTCATCACCTTCAGCAAGGCAAATTGCATCTCCTACTCTGTCAGACTGGTGGTTGATGTACTTAGAATAATCTTCAACACTTGCTCCAACGATACTTGCANTTACTAAATATATATTAATGTAACATGCATGGCTTGCTTTTTCAGCTCGATAAAAGAAAGACTCTTGTCTCACATACAAGAAATGAATTTTGTTATGTGGCATTTTCACTTTATTACATAAACTGAAATCATTCTACAGGTCATGGGGATGTTCAATTCGTCTTTCTATGCTGGTTTTTTTTAATTGAATGATGTTGTTCCATCCATCTGCAACATTGGTGAACGCGGTGAATGTACTTGTATCACCTTCAGCAAGGCAAATTGCATCTCCTACTCTGTCAGACTGGTGGGTGATGTACTTAGAATAATCTTCAACACTTGCTCCAACGATACTTGCAAGAGAAGCAATAAGATCTTCCTGATATGAAAATTGAGAAGTCATGCAATGATGACTAGTGTGGAATTCAGCATTAAATGTATCAAATTCCTCTCCGTTTGCAAATGACAAAGCACTTAGTTCATTACTGCAATCAGTATTGAGACTTGCCAGCATTTGAGCCACCTCTTTCCAAGTGGGCATTGCAGCCACTACTATTGCAGCACATGGGTCTTGATCCGGCACAGGAACGCACACCTTTCTTGCATCTAAGTAAAGATAGAAAATTAAATTCTATATTTGAACTTTAAATCAAACAAAATTCTTCCCACCAACAGCAATGACAATTGCGACAAGTACAAAAGTTAAAGTTTTCATCGTGTAGTTTATTGAGTTCTCCAAAAAAAAAATTGAACTGAAACTTTTCTATCAAAAAGTCATCCCTTTATATAAAAAAATTGAGCTTTGAATGGAATGTTGATGAACTTTTTAAAAGTTCTCTGAGAAATTATAACAAAAAAAAATAAATGAAAGCTCAACTTGAGAAATAATGGAAACCTAATGACTGTTTAATGTATGAAGCAGTTGATTCTTACGTATAAAGTAGGCAAATGTTTAACTTGAATGCTTATTTTATTTTATTAAACTTAAATTTTATTGAACTTATTCAGTGCATGATTTTTCTGAATTTTTCTATCTGAATTCTATTTCCTTATTTATTTTCCCTTGGAAACTTTTTTGGTCTATATAATTGAATGAGAACTTTTGTCGTTCATCAGCTATTGTGAATCATCAGATTTCAATTTAAAAAGCTTCGACCATTCATAAACATTCTAAGAATTGGAATGAAAATGAAAGAATTTTGAAAGAGTTTTCATGTGTCTCTGAATGGAATTCTAGTGACGAATTTATTGATATTGAAATTAAATTTCTATTTATTTCTTTATAATTTACACGATTAATGAAATCAAAGCTTTGCTTGTATGAATTCTTTGTTCCACTTTCTGTAAGCTTTTTTCCAGAATTCCATGCTTTCCTTATGTGGATTTTCAACCATCATCATCTCATCATCGATGATTAAATGATTTAAAGAAATGTCCTGAGTTTTATTTGTGATTGGTGCAATGGAAGTCCATTTAAAAGGCAGTGGATTGTTATAGTCTGGTGTTGGGTCGTCATATTTAGCGAAATTCGTCCACAACTTGCACATCGTTTCACGCATTTTCCATTCACGTGAATCTTTTTCCAAGTTAACACGATCAACCAATTCACCACCAAAGAGATGAAAAACATCGTCAGCATGTCCAGCAAATGGCAAATGATCCAACCGCATTTGTTTCTTCTGTAAATTAAGTCTCCCATCGAATCGAAACTCGAATAAGAATTGCTTAACTTCTGGTTGATATCGAGCATAAAGCTCGCTTGTTCTCATGATCGCAAATCTGTAATCGACATCCGTTCGAAGTCTCACAAGATCTTTAAGAGTTTCAATTGACAAATCCTTTCCATTGAGGTAAAATTGTTTAATTTCTTTAGCAAAAGCTTTCATTTCATTGTCAGATAAATTTCCTATTTTTCTTGGTACAAAGAGATAAGGCAATTTATTCATTAAGTCGAGTTTATTACGAGACAAAACTTTGGCTATTGAAGGCATTCCATCTCCATTTAAGGTACCGAACATCATTGGAATATTTATTTGGCCAGTTTGATCGATAATTGAATCAGTTGCAGATTTTGTTATCATTGCTTCATCCGACTCTGGTTCAATGACCGTTCTCCAAATGTATCTGACCCCCTGATCTTCTTCTTGCTCTGATAAAACTTTATCACTGTTTTCATACAAGTCTTTCGCTGATGCTGCCATTAAAGTATCGAAAACATCATCATATGATTCACTTTTACATCCAAGAACTTTTGCAAGTTTTATCGAAGTTTCTTCTTTCAGTCCCTGATAATTCCAATCATTCATTGCAGTTCCACTTTGACAGATTGCATTGTTAATAAATTTCCTTGATTTGGGATTTAAAATGTGGAAATCAACGCAAGCTGCACCTGAAGATTCGCCAAACAAACAAATCTTCTTTGGATCGCCATTGAAACTTGAAATATTTTCATAAACCCACTCCAAGGCCATTTGCTGATCTTTCATACCTGCATTGCCAGGAATTCCCTTACTCGGCATGTAAAGAAATCCCAAGACATGAAGACGATAATTCATCGTGACAATTATCACATTTTCCATCACGAGAAACTCGGGTGAATATCTTGAAAAGTACAAAGTTCTCTAATAAATCTTAAATTAAGATAAAAACTGATAAAGTACTCACAATTGCCTTGAATTTGAATCATATTTCAAGCCTCCACCGTGAATGTAAACCATGACAGCGAATTTTTCAGAAGATTTTCGATTTTCGGGTACATAAACATTTAAGTTTAAGCAATCTTCCGATCCAACATGCTTCTTTGTTATTGTTGACCTGTGGAAGCAAGCGTCACGTTCCTTCGTACAATCGATTTCGTCTTCTTCGAATTTCAACAACTTTTGTGGTGACTTGAATCTCAACTCATTAATCGGTGGTTTCGCGTAAGGAATTCCAGAAAATCTAAGAAATGATTTGCCATTTGGCAATTCTTCTCTACACCCACGCACAACTCCCTGACTCAATTTTATTTTTGTTGAAGTCATAGCGATGTGTTTGTATCAACGAAACAAACGAAACTGATAACATAAATTCTTACCTCACTACTCAAGAGAGTCGCAGTTTGTTACTTAATGTCAATAACGCGTCGACAAAATAAATTCAGCGTTATCAAAATATTTTTTTAAATTCGTTTATTTCTTTCTTTTTAATTTTTATTACTAAATCTGAGCGTTCATGTAATCTTTGTTCCATTTTCTATAAAGTTTCCTCCAAAAGTCCATTCGCGATTTATTGAGATTTCGAGACATTTTCATGTTGTCATTGATGACGAGATAACTGAAGTCAACTTCATTTTTATCGATGGGAGTCCATTTAAATGGCAAAGGATTATTGTGATCTGGTGTGGGGTCATTAAACTTGGCAAAATTTGTCCACAACTTGCACATCAATTGTCGCATTTTCGACTCACGTGAAATTTCGTCAAGTTCAATTTTGTCGGCTAATGAACCACCAAAAAGATAAAAAATATCGTCAGCATGTCCAGCAACTGGTAGATGACCCCAATTCATTCCTTTCTTTTGTAAATTTAATTTCCCGTCAAATTGAAATTCATAAAGAAATTGTTTCAATCCTGGCTGGTAACGAACGTTCAAATCATTTGCGATTGTTTGTGCAAACAAATAATCGACGTCAGTTCGAAGTCTTACGAAATCTTCAACATTTTCCATCGACAAATCATTGTCGTTCAAATAAAATTTCTTGATTTGTTGTGCAACTTTTTCAGCTTCTTCGCGAGATTCAATTTCCAGTGATCTCGGAATGATCGAAATGAAATTTTCATTAACAAATTTCAGTTTATTTCTTGAGATAATACTTGCAACGACAATTATTCCATCGCCATTGTTAGTTCCGAAGATGATGGGAAAGTTGATTTCTCCTGCTTGTTTCATCAAGGATTTTATTGACGATTCAGTTATGAAAGCATCGTCTGATTCTTCTTCTATCACCATTCGCCATTTGTTTCGAATCCAAACGTTTCGATCTTCTGTCGTCAGAACTTTATCACAATTATCGTACAAATCTTTCGTTGATGCTTTCATCAATGTTTCATAAACATCATCAATTTTATTACTTTTGCAGCCGAGAATAGAATTCTCGCTAAACTTCGAACAGTTTCTTCATTTTGTCCATAAAACGCCCAATCGTTTATCGCAGTTCCACTTTGACAAATTGCATTGTTAATGAACTTTCTTGATTTTGGATTCAGAACATGAAGATGAACACTTCCAGCTCCTCCAGACTCTCCAAATAAACAAATCTTCTGAGGATCTCCATTGAAAATTGAAATGTTTTCATGAATCCATTCTAAAGCCATTTGTTGATCCTTCAACCCTGCATTGCCGGGAATTCCCTTTTTTGGCAGCCACATGAATCCTAAGGCTTGAAGACGGTAATTAACTGTCACAACAATGACATTTTCCATCAGTAAATATTCTGGAGAGTATCTAAAATGTTAAAAATCATTAAAAGTTTTCCATTTTCGATTAGAACTTACAAATCTTTGGAGTTTGAGTCGTATTTGTATCCACCACCGTGAATGTAAACCATGACAGCGAGTTGTTCATTTGAATCTGTCTGTTCGGGTACATAAATATTAAGATTCAAACAATCTTCCGATCCCACATATTCCTTCTTTAATGTGCATTTGTGGAAGCAAGCGTCACGTTCTTTGGTGCAATCGATTTCGTCTTCTTCGAATTTCAACAACTTTTGTGGTGACTTAAATCTTAATTCATTGATCGGTGGTTTTGCATAAGGAATTCCAGAAAACCTAAGAAATGATTTGCCATTTGGCAATTCTTCTCTACACCCACGCACAACTCCTTGACTAACTGTGACAGTTTTCATTTCATGAAAAAATGATTTTGTTATGTTCCATAATTGTCTATGATGACGAAAAATCATTTCCTTGATTAAAGTTGCAGAAAAGTTAAGCTTTCAATTATTTTCAATAATCTTAAGAATTCCTCATTTAACAATTAAATATTTTCTTTGAAAATAAATGTAATTACATCACACACAGAATTTAAAAAGTATTTTCGAAATTGATTCACAACATAAATATTTTGGCGACCTTGGCAGATCATCTGATTTTATTTACAAACATTTCAAGCGTCGTTGTTCAGTGGAGTAGAATTTTTTTTGTATTTTTTCTTTCAGTTAAAGTTTCTAATGATCGGTTTGAGATTATCGCAGATAACATTGCTAATAATATTTTATGAGAAACACCCAAACAAAGGCATCAATTGTGAAAAATGACTGCCAGTTAATTCGCAAAAACTTATCAACGCTTGTTGCAAGTGAATATCCAACAAAAAAAAACTACCTACCTACTATTGCATAATTCCAAGCGAGTTAGGATTCAATTCTTTATCTCTATCAGCAATTTGAATAAAGAGAAAAAAAAATTTGATTGAGTATTTTTAATATATTTTTTATCTGAATTAGGCTTTTGCTTGGTTCAAGATTAACTTCATCAGATAGTGGTGGTAAATTGTTATCAATTGAACTTCATAATAAAGTAAAGAAATAATTTAAATTCACGTGAATTTTTAAACATGCTTCAGATTTTCCTTTTTTTTAACAGAGTTCTTAATTAATTTCATCATAAAAAATGTCATCATTTATTACAGAGTAAAGCAAGTAATGAAATATTTTAATTTATTTAAAAAGCTCTACCCAACTTTTTAACATTTGGGTTGCAACCCAACCGGTTGGTGTGATTTTACACAAATTTAACGGTTATGTAGGGAAGATCAAGTTTAGCATCCTTTAAATTAACGCCCAATCGGTTTGATAAGAACTTCGCATCCTGAAATTAGCCATTTTGAAATACTTATATTCTAAACTCGGTTCTTTTCATTCACTTTGATTTTCCTTTCACATAATAATGAATCTAAACTGTAAATTTTGTTATGATCGCGCCGGCCATGTGAATAGACCTGATTACATCTGCTTAATTGATTCATCTTCAAAGACGGAGATTTTGGAGCCCAACGTGATGATTCGAAAAATTAATGGAGATCATTTAGATGGAAAAAGTGACAAAGACGTCGAAGTGATTTGGTTTAAGCACGCAAAGGTCAACTACTTCCCTCATGGACTGAACGAAATTTTTCCTAATTTGAAAATTGTGAGAATTCAAGAATGTGGATTGAAATCATTAACACGAAAGGATTTGGTTGGACTAGAAAATACTGAGTCACTGTGGTGTGATGCCAACAACATCACTTCACTTCCAAACGATATGTTCCACAATATGAGCAAACTTATTTATATTGCATTCCAATTCAATGATTTACAGTTCATCTCTTCAGAACTTTTAACGCCAATATTCGAAAATGACTTACAAGTTGTGGATTTTAGTGGAAATCATTCCATTGATGCTTTCTATATTGCTGACTCATGTAATTATAGGCAATTATTTTGTGAAAATGAAGCTGATTCTGTAGCAGAGTTGATGGCCATGATTGATGAGCAATGTGATAAGCCAATAAACGATGAGCAAACGATCTCAAAAACAAAATTAAAAGTTTTGAAAACTGAGGAGTTCAAGGAGCTTTGGACGACTGGTTGTTTCTCGGATATCACGATTGTCACTGATACCAAGAAATTCAAAGCACATAAAGTTGTTCTAGCTGTTCAGAGTTCAATTTTGAAAAATGAGATGAAAAATCGACCATCTAATGCAATTCAAATGAAAAACGTAAATTCAGACATCGTGAAGGTTTTTCTGGAATTTCTCTACACCGATGAGGTAAAAAAAGAAGAAGTTTCAAATTTGCTGCAACTTTTCGCTCTCGCAACAAAGTATAAAGTCGAGAATTTGACGTCACTTGCTGAAAATATGATCGTGGATGATCTAAACGACGACAACGCCATTGAAATATTCGAACTTGCGTGTCGTTTCAATTCAAGTAGGATGAAAACTTCAGCATTTGAAGCCATTCAGTCGATAATTGATGAACCAGTAAAAGAAGAACTGATAAATCAACCAAAAGTTCTCAAAAAACTTGTTAAGGCCAAAAGAAACTTTGATTCCATGGTTAATAAATACAAGAAACATTAAATTCATTTTCCCTTCTTCAACCTGAATTAAATTCATTCCTACAAGGGCTTTGTTAATTTGATGAATAAATGAGATAAATAAAAGGAAATTTTCACTTTTTGAATCATAAAAAATGTCTTAAAATAAAACAGAAAATTTTAATTAAGTTAAGAAATATATTTAGATTTTTATTTGAGAGGCATTAATTTTATGTTTTAAACTTAATGACTTTTGGGGTTTATCAAACGATTGAACTGAGATTTTCAAATCTTCATCAAAACTGTTTGTAGGTAGGTAATTTTTTATATTATTATAGTCTTAAATGTTTATGCCAGCAACATTTTTTCAATGTCGATTCCGCTTTTAAACGCCTTTTGATGTTGTTATTTCGTGTTTCCTAAAAAATATTTCAAGCGTCGTCAAATGCAATAAATTTTTTATTTGATTTTCCTTTCCTTGAAGTAATCCCGTAACATGATTTAAGTAGATATTAGAATTTCATTCTATTGATTCGTAATTTTCATAGATCATATTAAAATATTAATTTTTATTAAAGAGTTGGTTAAATATTCTTCGATATTTTAAAAATATTTTTATAAATTTATTTAACAGAGTAAAAAGTATTACACGTATAGATTTATTACAGAAATATATTTTTATGAACATTTCCACAAGACAATTGCAAGATTTCCTCCGAAGAAAAGATACAAAATATTTTTGGTTTCATAAGACACTTCGAAGCCAAAACCTTCGCCCACACAAGCGTGCCAATATGTTCCAAACTTCTTATCCATAGCTTCTTTTATTGTTTTAGCGGCAAGTTCATAGTTTTGAGCATATTTCTCACAGGCTGTTGTAATCATATCGATAGCTTCGTTCTTCATTTCTTCCTGCATATCGGAATGCTAAAGAAAGAAAAGTTTTAGATTGGAAGGAGAATTTTATGGATGAATTAACGTTGTTTATTTGTTGCTGGCATGGAGACACAAACTCATTGTGATCAATTTTCTGAATTCAAGAACTTTTATGAATCAATAAAATCTTGAGAAAGACATCGCGAAATAAACGCGAGAATGTAATTTATAAACGACAACATTTGATAAATTGATTGAATGTGTTGAAAGGAAGCTATAAATCCGCTTACATGAGTCGTGCGATTGGAAATCGAATATAACATTTACACATGCAATCCGACGTCTCACAATTTTCCCTTTCCTATTATGTTGTGTGTCTCTTGCAATATTATTTTCCATTCGTCACACGAAATAATAATTTCGAAAATGGTTCGATGGGAAAATAAAACAAAAAACATGATTTAAGTAACTCACTTTGACGAGCGGATACACGTGAATAATTTTCTTGTCACCTTCACCACCTTCCTTTGGTTGATCATCCATTTCAATTTATTATCAATTAATAATAATTATTTCAATGTTAACTGAAAACTTATTTATTTGCACATTGAAATGCATTCGTTTCGATTGTTGCTTATTAAATGAAAATACAATTTAAACAGCACACTTTGATTCATCATTTTGCGCTTGCGTTAAGTTTACATTTCATTCTCACCCTTCGTATTGCTTTAGCTAATATCATCAAAATTTGTGCGAATTTCAAAGTCTCCGTTTCAGGGTAGAAAATGTTTGCAGAATATCGACGACATTGTTCAATTTACATACATATAGTTTATGTCTGTAACAAAAGGGGAAGCTAGAAGATATTTCTGAGAATATTCTTTTTCATGAGACACTCGACTATGAAGGTGTGGGTGGAAGTTCAAAAATGAAAAATATCAAACGATTTTTCTGACAATTAATAAACATTTTAGTCATGTAGATAAATATTTGCTGAAACCATTTTTAGAAATGCTGCTTTGAGGAATTTATTTAACGAACTCTGACGACCAAAATTTTTAATAAGGAAATCAGTTTTTTATTTTTCTAATTTTATTTGAAAGTAATCTTAAAACTCTTATTGACATTTTAAAAAAAGAGAAGAAAAATGAATTTAAGCGAAGACGTCTTCACGATCAGCGCCTGATCCACCTTCACCAGCATCTTCCAAGTTTGAGAAAAGTAAGAAATGTGCTGGTCGATGAACTTCGTGATAAAATTCCTTGGGATTCGACAGCATCAACTCATATTTCATGTTGGGATCGTGTCGTACGCCCATAAAGTTATAATTCCAACTGCCTTGTGTCGGCACCATGAAGAATCCAAGGAATTTATTCGACAATAACATTTGAACACGTTCATAGTGACTGGGCAAGTAACCTTTTGGATTATTCCCTTTGTCAGTGTTCTTATGTCCCCATTCAAAGCCTGATGGTGTCAATTTATAAGCCGTCAACGAACATGATCCAGGAGTAAAAGAACATGTGATGATTATCGTCTTCTCTCCATCCCATGTCGGATTCTCTGACATAACTTTCGCATGTGTGGTGATATCTTGTGGCGATAATTGCGGCAATTCATTCGGTTGTGTATGAATCCATCCAAGTGGTTCCATATCCTTCAGATATTGATGATTAGGAAGTGAATTGGGCAGATTGATGACTTGATGTGTTCCCCATTGTGGTGGCATCACAATGCACCGAATTTCCTTCACTTGTGGATTATCAGCTGGACTTACGCCGTATAAATAACCAGCAATTTGTGCACGTAAATCAGAAATTGTCACAAACTTCTTCAATATGTTTTTGGGAAGAATGTAAGTGTAACCAGTCTCTTTAATGTCATCAGAACTCACGTAAATGTGATTTGTTCGTAAATGTAAATTTGTAGCTGAAATTGCTCGAACTCGCCACTCAGTCTTCGAGCTGAAGCTTGTCGTTTCGTAATTTGATGTTGTTGATGTGATAATTTCATCCCCATGTTTGTTGGTTGTTCTTGTCGTTGTTGCCGTCAATTGTGATTGTTCCTTTGTTTGTTTCTCAATTTCAGCAATTTGTTGTCGTTGTGCTGATGGTGCTGAAATTTCCATACCAAGAATGATATCACGAATTTCTGATTGTGTCAATGAAGCGACATTCACGTTATTCTTCTTTCCGTAATCAGCCAGAATCAAATCTTTCAATTGAACTTCAACTTTAATCCATTCTTCATCAGCTAACGTAGGCCAAATGTGATGAGCTTCAGTAATTGTCGTCTTATCGGGTTTTAAAATAACTTTTGTTCTTTCAGTGTTGACATGAAGTGCACGAAGAATTAAAATAAGACGAGAGAATGCTGTGTAAGATGAGATTGTCTTCAACCAATCGTCGTACAAATTAAAGAGAACCATTTGCGGTTCTGTCGCTTTCAAAATCAAATCACCAAACTTCTCAACTTTCAAGCATGCCTGGAACGGTAACTGAAGTTCCGATCCTTTAATGACGATGTTAGGAAAGTCAAGTAAATGAACTTCAAGTGGATCCAACATTCCTTTACGTGTCACAATAATTTGTTTAGGTTGTTCTTCAACTGGCAATGAACGAATCAAAGCAGCAACTTCTTCAGCTGTTTTCCATTTTGCAAGCTGTCCGAGACGTTTCTGACCTGCCCATACTGACGTGTGAATAATCTTCAAGAAAAGTTGTCCCGTTCTTGGATTGAAGATGAAAATTGCGCCATTAATCGGCTTCGTTGTTAAATTTCCTTCAAATGTTTTGTGAATTGTGACACGATAAACATTTGTGTCGTCAACAAACCAAATAATTTGATTGCTGAACAATTCACCATAATTTTGCGATGACAAATACGGTTCGGTTGGTTCTGAACTGTACAACTGAAGAGCTTTTCTTATTCGTTCTCTCAACACATACAAAGCAGGATTTGCTTTCATTATCTTCGCCATTGCTTGTTGAATCAAAGGCTTACATCCTGGGAACCAATTGCCAAAAGCACTGTGAAGATTATAAGCTAAATCAATAGCAATTAAAACGCCAGTTGGTGATGGATAAATCGACATGTTGTCAGTCGTGTAATCGAGAAACTTTGCACGTGCGTAGCGTTCAACGTCATGTGAATCGTAATCACCCCAACGAAGCTGCACATCAAGCCAATATTTCTGTGTTGTTGTGTTGTCCATTGTATCTTTCGAGTCAGCGAGTAACGACGGTCTTGAAACATTCCATTTGTAAGCTGGGAAGAGAAGAATGTCAGCACATGATGAATTCATCTTGTATGACTTTCTCGGATGAATTGTCTCCTTTTGAACAGTTTCAATCTCAAGTGCATCAAGTTCTTGATCAAACACTTGACACAAATCCATCACAATCGATTCGTGAATCTTTTGCCATAAATGAGCCCGAAAGATTTGAATTAAAGAAATTTTCAACGTTGGAATCTTTCCATGCATGAAAATTCCTGTCAAATCAAGTTGCACTTGAAAACCAACATAAACATTTGCACGATTAATTGTTGGCGACCACCACAAAGTGAATCGACGATTGGGAATTTGATTTAAACCTGAACGTTGCGCATTTGTGAGTTTCTTGTACTTCATCGACTCTTCGAAGCCAGAAGCTTTCTCCCAGAACAAACCTTCCCATGTTGGGAAATAAGTTCCTTTAAACAAAGTATGCTCAAGAATTCCTTCAACGCCACCAAGTGCTTGAATCATATCTGTGCGATAATTATTTAAATTCCAAAGTTTTCCATCGTGTCTTTGATGTGTCCACCAGAATGGATTTTGTTTCAAAACTTGATATTGTTTGAACTAAAGAAATTAATTAAATGTTAGTTTTAAGAAATTAATAAAAAGATTTTCGGGAAATTCACCTCAGTTCGAATACGCCAACCTTTATCATAAGCTAATGTGTGACGATCTTTCTGGAAAAGTGTGTTAATACGAGGAATTCCACGATCCCAACTATCTTCTAAATCCTCCAATGTTAATCTACGACTTTGAGCATTTGCTTCTTGTCTTTTCAAAGCATATTCAGCCCAGACACGTTGCGAATCAATAAATTCACTTTCCCATGGTTGAATGTAACGATACAAGTTGGGAATTAATTGATCTTCGTCATGTGACATTCCTGTGAAAAGAAAAAGAGAAGAAAATTAGTTAAATGCAGCATCAAATGAAACCAGATGTCAATTTACCGGATCGGAAGTGAGTGATGCCTGTGTCAGTTTGTTTAGACCATCGTAAGTCACTTTGCGGAATTAAAACATGTCCCATTGACAACATTCCCAATCCACCTAATTCTTTTGGTGTGTAGAACACAACCGGAGGGAATCTCGAAGGCATTTTCGAGTTGAGACCAATCTTGATACGTGTTTGGATTTTATTCTCACATTTCACGAGTAAATCGAGAAGTTCTTGTGTATTGACAACAGATTCACGGAAATAAGTCATTAGACCAATCAGTGCAGTGTTCCATTTGTTGACAATCTTAGTAAATGTCGTCGAACCAGAAGCCATCAAAATTTGTCTTACTCGATTATGAAATCTGTTCAATGATTCGTCATCAACACGCAAGAAACATTGAGCAGTTCTTTCCTTCGTCACTTCATTCTGTAAATTCCAAACACCATCACGATGTGTAAACTCGTCATGTTGTGTGCGACATTTCGGAAGAATTCTGCATTCAAATCCACTCATGTTGAACAATAAGTTTGGATTGTCTTTGGAATAAACTGACACAAAAGTGTTGTCCCAATTTACTGTTGTTACTGATCGTGGTAAACGATTCTTTATGTCCCAGAATACAGCTCGACCTCTGGGAAAGAGAAAAGTTAAATTATCAACTTGAATTTGGAATCAAATAAGAAAATAAACTCACAAATTGACATCGTGCTTCATCAAGCGCATTCGTGCATCACGCGGCCAACATTTTTTATTGTTATAACCGACAATATTCTCATTGTTTGGATCAGGATGTTCTGTTAAATATCTTTGAATTAAATCTCTAGCTTCATCTGCAGAGAATCTGTCAATGGAAAAGGAAGAATAAAGAAATTAATGAAATTAATTTACATGCGACGTGATTGACGTTATTACGCCATCAGTTTCGTCTAACGTTGTGTTATGTTAACTTTAATCTTACCTGAAGAAAATGTGAATTCGATCGACATAACGACAATACAATCGAATTGGATGTGAAATTTCTGACGGAATATCTTGAAAAGTGAGGAAATCATTGGGCATTTGTGGCGGTCCAGCCATTTCGCTAGCTCTTTGTAAGCCAAGGACAAGAAGATCTAGCACAAGTCCATAATATTGCGTGATGAAAGATGCAAATTGAAGACCACGAATGATTCCATAACTGTTTGTATGATTCATATCCTTGTAATTGATGACAACATTATTCTTAGCTGTCATGTAATCAGCAATGTTGTGATCAACAATCAAACGAAGTAAACGATTCAACAATGTCAAGTCGATCTTTTCATAGAGTTTCTCGAACTTTGATTCCAACAAAACGTTGCACTCTCCTTCAGAAACTTCCCAAACATCTTGAAGATTGTTGACACCTAAAGAAAACAAAAATCTTTTAAACGATTTTGATATTTATAAGTTGAAACTAAAATTATTTTAAAAATGTTTTCATTCGTCGATTAAAGTCACCGTCAGAGTGAGGTTGAAACAAGGGATTAGTTTAGAATTTTAAAATCCACATGCCACAAATCTCACACTCACAGTGCTTACAAAGATATTATTCCAAAGACATTATTTATTCTAGCTTAGAAAAGTGAAAGATTTCTAAGTTGGAATTTGACAAGATGAAAATTTTACATGAGAATTGTAAAGTTAAGGAAATGTTGTCTCACCTTGACACCATTTGTAGGCAAGTAACGGTGGTGGTTCAGTGTCACTTGGCTTAATCCATGGTGGAAATAATCGTCGTTTGTCAGCTTCATACCACAAATATTGATCTAAATAAGCGTCTGTAATCTTCTCCAAAGGCTCAACATCATAAACCGGAATCAGATGACTGTACAAATCCATAAATTCAATGCCAGTCTCCTTAAATGCTCGCTGTGTCAATAAATGACGTTTAATTCGTGACAATGCTTCATGTGGATTATCATAAGCTTGTTCAATCAGGCCCAATTCTTCACGTTGACTCTGATTCAATCGTGATTTGACACTGTAAGCTTCCTTCAATCGTTCCAATGCAAGAATCAACAATTTTGTGTCGTGCTTGTAAGACAATGGTGGAAAAGGGATTGGAGCAAATCGTCGCGATTCCAACCAATGAACTGTTGTCGTGTAGATAGCAACAGCTTCTTCCGGTGAAATGTAAGGTCCGTCTTTAAGATAATTATGTTGTCTCTCTTGTTCAGCTTTCAAATACAAACGAGTTAATCTTCCCAAGTTCTTCTTGCAAACTGTTTTATCAACAGTTGCACCTCGTCGAATTCTTTCACGATTGTAATGTGCTGTGTTCGTCCACCAATCAGCTTTCATCTTCACGTAGCGTAAAATCATATTCTCAATTGGAATTGGTAAGCCGGGAACTTTCCATGGAATATTTGCTTTCCAACAACGCCAAGCTTCAGATAAATGTTGAAGAATTGTTCGAGCTTTGTTTTGTTTAATTCCTTCGGGCATCATGTCGACAATGTCATGCATAACTGAAGCTCTCAATTCAAGATCAAAATGAGATTCGACGCGTTGTTTTGTGACAGTTTTAGCGACGCCTTTGCTATGACGACCTTCAAATTGACGTGACAAAAGATTTCCAAGCCATCTTTCAAGCAGCGGCGTGATTCCACGCATGAAAAACAACCAGACTCGCCATCCCGGTGCCCAAAAGCCACAACCAGGACCTTTTCCAACTGGACCAGTATTAAATCGATAATAAATCAAATGTTTGAGATCCTTGCACATTCTGATTTGTCTCATGAGTTTATATTTATAACGATACATTCCAGTTAATTGTCCAACATGTGCAAAGATGTATTGAAGACCATCAGCCAATTGAAATGCATCAACATTATTCAAACGATATTGAACATGTGAATCGATGATTAATTTTGTTAAACGAAGAATTTCACGACACAAATGAAAAGCTAAAGAAGATTAAAGAAAAGTTTTTCATTTTAAATTATTTACAATAAACATCAACAACTCACCATTTCCAAAACGTGATTTCTTTCTCTCCTTCGTTGTTAAAGTCTTGACAGGTTTCAAGTTGAAATTGTAATCAAGATGAAGATAATTTAAATTCTTACGATGAATAAGTAAATTAAGCATGTTGTAACCTTGTCGACAGACTTGCAAACCAGCTTCAACCCAATCAAGAGTCGTTGCTTGGAAGAACTTTGTTGCCTTAAATGATCTGAACAGATATCTTTTCTTTTGTGGTTTCGGTCGTCGATGTTTCAAAGCATTCAGAACGTAATATTTCAAAAGCTTTTGATAACTGACACGAACTTTCACTGGATGACCTGGTGGGCAATGCTCCTTGTACCAGCCTTTAACTAATGGAATGTCATGAGCACGACGACATCGACCTGATCTTAAATTGAATGGTCGCGGTGCCCATAAAAGTGCAATTCCATTTGCTGTATTATCCGAATAGAGCGGCGTGTCTTGCAAGAATGGCTGAACATCATCAGGAAGAATAAATTCTTCTTCATCATCTGGCAATGGATCGACCGACTTGACACCATGACGATGTGCAATAGGATTGATTAAAGGATCGAAATAAAATGCTGGTAAGTCAGGATCTTCTGTTTTGATGTAAACAACATTTGGTGTGTGATACCTGAGATAGTAAGAAATAAAATTGATCAGAAAAACAATTTAAATTATTTAATTATTTTGTATGTGAATCTCAGCGCCTGAAAACCATTTTTAAGGTAATCAGAAAATGGTAATTCACACGATTATCGAACTTTTAGGAAGGATTTACGTCGCGTTTTTGTAGTTTTGCTTCTTAATCAAATCAATCTATCACTAAATGGAGTGACAAGCTTAAGCTTTAAATACTTGTCGGAGGTTTATTTTAGTGAATATTTAAATTGATTTTTGTTTCATAAGTCAACTTACCATGAAAGATGAACAAAGAGTGGCATGTTGTTGTATAAATACGGAAAAGCAATCCGATATTCAGTCCTGACAGGTTGTCTGATAATAATTTTGTTAATATCATTAAACTCATTCCAATCTTCATCTCCCAAGTTGTGATCCTTGATGAGTGGTTCAAATTTAGGTCCGCCGGGAATTGCCATGTTGAGAGCTTTTGCTGTGAAGAAACTCTTCGGATCAAATAGATAAAAGAAGTTGTCATCAACCAGATCAGTCAACAATTGATTAGCTAAGCGATAAAGTGTTGCCATTTGTGGAAGTGTCAAATTCCATTTGCGGAATGTTGATCCATTGATGTATCTAAGAAAAAAAATAAGAAATTTGAACATAAATTTATTAACATAAAGTGAAGTAATAAAATGAAATCTTACGGAGTTCCAATCAAATTTTTTTGTTCATAAAACCAGTCATAAATACTTGAATCTTCTTCAGAATCTAAATCAATTTGGATTGCTTCTAATGGTTCAACATCAAGAACATTATCAGCGTAATCAAGCGGAGGTTCTTCATCGTCAAATGGTGGGAATCTCATTCGCTTGAAATGACGACGATCTCTCTTCTCACGTCGCATCATAATCCACATTGTTCCCCATTGTGCAATATAAACTGGCTCAATCACCCAAGGAATCTCATTGACAAATGTTATAGCGCCTGTAATGTGATAGAGAACTGGAACATCTCGAATTTGCTCCCATGGCATTGGCATGTTCTCGAGAAGTTTCATAACAGCATGCGGCATATACTTTAAAGCACCCAAATAAACTCTTTTATCATGTCGGTACTTTCTGCTTGTCATATCTCCATGATCTCTGATAATTTTACGAACATGTTCAGCCGGCATTGCTTCCTTTTGAGCTGTAAGTAAATTAAAAATATTAGGTAGTTGAAAAGTTAAAACATGAAATGAAATATTTACCATCAACAAATCCATATTTTCGCTTTTCAGCAAATCTTTTCGTTTGAAGTTGTTGCCATTTTTGTGACTTTTCAAATAGTTTTTCTTCATTGATGATTTCCGGCTTTTGGGGTGGTGGAGCGCCAAAGTTTCCCATTCCTTGTACCGGTGGTATTTGAATCTGAGTTGCAGCTAATTGTTGAGCGTGCATTTGTTGTGCCATCATTGCTTGTTGTTGAGCAAGATATTGTTGAGCTGCCCAGGGATTAGCTGATGGCGGCATCCCATGTGGGAGCATGTAAGGATTCATCCTTAATTATACTGAAAATAAATATTTTCGTTGAGGTTAATTAATGATTTAATAATAATTCCATTAATTCAAGTTTCATTTCGTGGAAAAATGGATAATTTATAAATGAATAAACTTTTTCATGATAGATTAAAACATTTAACTTGAAAACGTTTCAAATCATAGACAATTTTTTTTTCAAAAATTTTAATCGACTAAAACTTGAATACTTCATCATATTTTATACCAGTTTAATATTTAACTTACAGGTTTTGTTATTATTAATCAATTGATTTAAGTTTTGATGCTTGAAAGTTATTATTACAGTTGAAATTAAGAAATGAAGTCTGCTTATTATTTTCCGCTTGTGTTTTCTTTTCCTTTTGCGTCTTTCAATGTAAAAATGCAGAAAATTGATGCAAACTCTTTGCCACGGCTCAAAAGATGCAAAAATAAAGAAAATTTTGATAAAAACAATTTTCTGTAAAATTTATAAAAATGTTTAAAAAATTAAAAGATAAAATAGCTGAAGAGGTGAAACAATCACCAGCAAGATTCCAAGAAATCATAAATTCTGCTCAAGTATGTTTGAAGTTACAGATTGTTAAGAAAATTAATAATTAAGGGAGTGGAACTAAAAAAAAAAACAAATTGAATTAGTCAATGTCAATAAACTTTTACAATCTGTTTGTTTATTTAGACAATATTTTAAGGTGAAGACTTTGTTTCAAATTATTCCATTTACACTTACAGGCAGCTGTTAGCTCAGCTAATTCGAGTAATTCAGACGAAAGTGGAAGTGCGAATCAAAGCAATGAAAACTCGTCATCAGCAAATGAAAATTTTTTCTCACTCACGGAAGATGACACACCTCAGAACAGTCCCATGAAAACAATTCCTTTGAATAGTTCTTCCACACCAAGTAGCAGCAAATTAATGAATGTTGATCTTCACACGCCATCAACACAAAATAATTCGCTGAATAACGGGACACAACAAAGAACCAGAAAACTTTCAAATTCATCTATGGCCAGTGACATTTCGTTTAGACTTCCGCACTATGAACATCAACCAGTAAGCTTAATTTATTTTATCATTGTTTATAAAATTCTTTTATAAAATTAATTTTTCTAGATTTATCATTTACAATCAGATTGGGAATCGGCAAGTGAAGCTGAAGATTCGGGAGTGTCGTCAGTTGGAGCTCAATTGGAACAAATAAGTAAAGATCAAATATATCAAGCATATCGAAATTCCCTCACAAAATATCAAAAATATCGTGGAAAGTATACAGAGCTTGCGAGAAAGTATCGCGATTTGGAGAAGGACAATGCAAAAGCAAGACAAGTATTAGTAGAGACACAAGATAAAGCATTAAGAAGAATAAGTGAGCTTAGAGAGCAATGTCAATTAGAACAGCAAGCAAAAGCTCATCTTGAAAGTGCGTTGAGACTTGAAATGGACGATCTGCAGTGCGTCGTTCAAACACTTCGAACTAAACTTGAATTGATTGGCGAAAATCCTGACAAAGTTCTCAATGGTTCATCATCGAAAGAAGAAAGTCTTATCAATTTCTCTAGTGATGGTGGCGAAACAACAAACACAACAAATGAACTCATCAGCAATCTTGAGCAGGAACTTAAAGATTATAAAGAAAAGTATAATGAAATGTCGCAACAAAACGAAAAAGCAGTCACAGAATTGTCAGAACTTCTTGAAAAATCAAAGAAAGAAATCCAAGAATTAAAACAACGTGAAGAAGAAAGCACAATTACAATTGCTGAGAATAAATTGATGATTCATTCAGAACTGGAAAACAAAGAATCGGAAGTGAAGAAGTTACGTGAAAAAATCAATAAGATGGAAAGCAATGAAAGTGCAATAAATCAAGAATTAAAAGAAGTTAAAGAAAAACTAAATAAGCAAACACATGACTTAGACATGGTGCAGAAAGACAAAATAAAGCTTGAAGATCGCCTTAAAGAAGTCTTTGAAGAGAAGAAAACCGTCAATAACGAACTCAAAGAAATGAAAGATAAGATTGAAAAAGTAAATAATAAGTTCAAAGAGCTTTCTGAAGACAAAACATCATTACAATCGCAAAATGAACTACTTCATGTTGAAATTAAAAAATGTAAAGATGAAATGAATGAATTACAACGACAGAAATCTTTGTTAACGGAAGAAATTAAAAATATTAAAATTGTTAATGAAAATTCGGAATCGGAGGCAATTATATCACTCCAAGAGTCGATGAAAGGTTCAGTGATGGAGCTTGAGAAGAAGATTAGTGATTTGAATGGAATAATTAATGAGAAGACCTCGGAAATCACTTCACTTACTAAAACAAATAGCGAGATGTTGAAAAAAGTTAGTGAATTGGAGAAGGAAACAGTTTTAATGACCAACGATCGTGACACTTGCCGAACGAAAATCGATTCATTGAAGAATGAAAAACGAGATTACGAGAAAACATTGGAACGAGAAATTCGAGAGAAAAATGAATTGAAGACACAAGTAACAAATATTCTTCAAGAAATTGGACGCTTAGAAGAACAACTGAAAGAAGTTCGAACATCACATTCGTCAATTCAGTCTGAGAAACAAAAACTTGAAGAAAAGATTGAAAGGATTCAACGACAGCATAATGAAGCAAAAATGAAATTAGAAAAAGATCAGACACACAAATGGCAAACAAAAATGAAAGAACTTGAAACGAAATTGCATGAAATTGAATGTGAAAATTCACAATTAGCAGAGAAAAATTGTTTACTGGAAGAAAGTTCGAGGAGAAATTCTGATGAGCTTAAAAGGCTACAATCAAACCTCACTGACAGTCAGAGTGTTGTTCAAGAAGAGCACAATCGGTTAGTGGAAACATCAAGAGAACTTGAAGAAAGAATCAAAACGTTAACTGATCAGCTAACGCAATGCACTGGTGATCATGCAAAACTTTATGATGAGAAAGAACAACTCGATCATCAATATCGTTCACTACAAGATGACAATGAAACTAAGGAAAAGGAGAAATTATGTTTGATGGAAGATGTTAAAACTTTACAACAAGAATCGAACTCATTGAAAGCTAAAATTACGCAACTGGAAAGTGAAAAAGTGAACTTAACTGAATGTTGTGACAATTTAAGAGTTGTCGTTGATAACATAAAAAAAGAGAATGAAGCAATGATTAAAACTCGCGATGAACTGCAAAAAGCTTGTGAAAATATGAAAGTTGAATTTGATAAGATTAACGGATTGAAGCAACGTTGCGAGGAACAAATGGAAAGTGTTAAGCGAGATAATAAAAATCTAGCTGAGAAAAATAAATCTTTGTCGAATGAACTCGAATCGATAAGCACGAAGAATCAAAATCGCTTGACAGAACTTGAAAATTTATTGAAACAAACACACGACGAGAAACAATCATTGACAGAGTCGTTGAATAAGAACGCAACGGACATTGAAAAGAAAATGGAAAATTATGAGGAAATTAAGATTCAAAATGAATATTTGAGCACGCTTGTGAAGCAACTTGAAGCTGATATGAGTAAATCTCAAGAAGAAAAAATTGGCATGAATGAGAAAATTGCTAAAAATCTTGAGAACGAAATGATCCGTGAAGAAAAGATTCAAGAACTTTCAAGATTACTGGATGAGCGAGAAGAAGCTGTGAGGACTTTACAGGAACTTGAAACTGCAGTGTCAATTACCAACAAGGAACTTGAGTCACTTAACAAGGATCTTCTGACAAAGATTAACAAACTTGAAGCTCAAATTAACAAGCAACGTGATTATCAACAAATTAAGGATGAAAATTCAACACTGAAAATTCAGAAAAATGAATTAGCAGAGAAACTTCAAGTCATTAGCAAAGAAAAGGAAAATTTATTGACTTCTATGAAGAGCCTTGAAGAAAAACATGAAACTGAATTGAAAACCTTAAATGATCAAAGAGAAAGTTTCGTTGCTGAAAAAGTTAACCAGGAAACAGAATCAATTAATAAAATAAAGAATTTAGAAGATCAGTTGAAGAACGTCAGTGATTATGAAGAAATTAAGCATCGTAATGAACTTCTTCAACAAGATATTATAAAATTGAACGAAAAACTATCAAACAATGAATCAGTAAAGGATTCAGAAATTAATTCGATTAAGAAATCACTACAGGATATCACGAAAGAAGTTGAAATACTTAAAGAAGACAAAGTGCGATTAGAAAAAGAGATTGAGAGTAGTCGAAGTATTATTCAAGACTTGAATAAAGATTTTGAAGAATATCAGAAGGAAATTGAGACTTTGAAGGAAGATAAAGCAACTTTGATTACCGAAGTTGAGAATGCTAATTTGAAAGTTGCTTCGGAAAGTGAATTAAAGTCATCGAAACCTTCAGATCGTTATGAAGCCTTAACAAATGAAAATTATAAACTACAAGAAGCAAATCGCGAGTTGCTTGAGAAACTCGAAAACTTAGAGAAAACCAGTGACAGGAAAATCTCCGACATGACTCAAGAAATTGAAGAATTAATTGACAACTCAAAGCACTACACTCATATCAATTCAGAATTCAACGAACTTAAGAACAAATATGACCAACTTGTGAGTGAGAAGTCAAAAGATGAAATGAATGGAAACTTAATCCAAGATTCGTCTGAACTTTCTGTAATAAAATCTGAGCGAGATGAATTGTCAGATAAACTGAAAAAAATCATGGGAGAAGTTGAAGAAGTTTCCAATAAAAATCTTTTCTTAGAACAGAAAGTTGAAAATTATTTGATTCTTGAGCAATCAAATGAACGTTTGAAGCTTACAAATGATAAACTTTCAAGACAATTGGATGAGACTTTAGTAAGTTTTGATTCTTCCATTCCATTTATTGTTCAATATCGAATATTTCTTTACTTTCAAGGTTTCAATGCATCATCATGAGGGCATTCAAGCGAATACTGAGTTTGAATATCTCAGGAATATTCTATTCCAGGTAAAGCTTTAACTTCCCCTTTCCCAAAAAAATCTTTCCTTAAATTAATTTTTCTTTGTTTAGTATTTAAGCGGTCATGTCAATTCTAATGGCACGACACTTGTTAAAGTGATTGCTGCAGTTTTAAAGTTTACGCCACAACAAACGCAATTGGTGCTTGAGAAGGAAAATCAAAGGCATACTTTGGTAAGCTGTTCACTCATTTTTAATTTAACTATTTCAATTAATTTCTTTTTTTGTTTATTTTCGCAGTTGGGATCGATTAACAATCTTCTATAGCAGGAGATTAACAACATCAACAAAACATTTTTCTAATAAAATTCTTCGACATCGTCCTACCTAGTTAGTTAATCTTCAGATAACCACATTAAAATATGAGCTAGCTAATTAATTTGAACTAATATTATTACTTTCCTCTATAAATCTTTTAAAAAAGTTATTAAAATTTAAATATATTTAGATGTGCAAGTTAGTGAGTCACACGGAAACCTTTTTCATATTCAATGCCACGCGATGCCAAAATATTTGGATGTTTTATACATAAATTGAACGATAATAATTATGTGCTAATATGCCATGTTTAAAGCGTGTGTGTGTGTTTTATAAAATATAAAAATTGAGAGAGATTTGAATTTCTTTTTCTTAATTTTGTTATGTGGTTGAAGATTTAGATAAAAAATTGATTTTAATTCGTTTCATTTTAATCTTAACTCAATATGCAGCTTTCAATTCTTAATAAGAATTATTGTAGATATTATTTAATTGAGACTTCAATAACTTTATAGTTAGGTATCTAAATAATAAACAATCATATTTTAAAATTAGTTCTTCTTTTAATCCAATTTTAATCTTGATCATCAAGATTATTAATTAATAAGAAATTATTTTAAATTAAGTGCCCAATAGCGCATGCAGCAATTCAACGTTCTATGTTCTAATGTTTGCTTGAAAATTTATTCATTATTTATAATTTTGTTGAATTAAATTGTGAGCAAGAAAAATACTAATGAAAGGAAAATAAATATGTTTGGAAAATCAACATTAGATGGAGTTTTTTTTAAAAGAAAAACATGATCTATTTCAATTGACATTTCATGCTTATAAGGAACAAACATAAAAACCCCACAGATTCCTAAACTGTCAAAAACAATGATCTTCAAATCTTTTCTCCTGACCTTTGATTTTTATTGTCTGAAAATGAAGAAAATGAATAATTTCGAATAATTTAAAGCCTTTTGCAAATATCAACATCTATTAAAAGACAATGTAATATTATATTTAAATTCTGTTTATTTTAAGTCACTTTGTTTCTATTTCCCTTATTATCTGTTTTATAAGAACTTTGAAAATTTAAAGATCATTTGAAAATTTCTCATAAGTTTAAAAATTCATTGGAAGATCATACTTAATATACAATAATAGGTAATTATTTTAGAATTGAGAATATCAAAAGATTAGGTCATATCAGTTACTACTCAAGAAATTCAAAAATGAACTCGAATATGGATTGACTTTCGGTGAGGTTGTTGCCTCTGGATCGTCAGGATCGCCTTCAAACGACACTTCTCCATTCCATGTCAAATTTTCAACGTTTTCTTCACGAAAATAAACTTGACTGTTAGTTTTGTACTTAGTGTTTGATGATGCTGTAGCTGCAGGCGTTGAACTACGAGAATTTTGTTGCTTCAAAACATTCTCATCGACATTTTGTGAAGATTCCGACTCATGACCATTTGTACTATGTTGCTTGGGACTTTTATTTGAAGTTTCATTTCTCATCAAACCATTTGACGCTTGACCTTTCTTGCTTCTCAATTCTTGCGGTGAAAGCTTCTTTTGAGGAGACGTTGGTGGTGTGGAAACTTTCGATGGGGAACTTTTCTGATGATATTTCGATGAATTTCTTGTTGGAGTTGACGGTAAAGAATCTGGTTTTTTAATTTGTAATTTAAGATTTCTTTGTGTATGAGATTGTTTTGGAGAGTCATCAGGTTTCTTGGTAATTGTCATTTGCCCAAGGGAAGCTCGAACTTTGCTAGTTGCATTAACTTTCTTATCATCAACATGGTTGGAAGGCTTCGCATTTACTTTATCGTCTTCGATTAGAAAAGCCTTATACATTTTCTCAAGCGAATCACCAATATTAGTAAAATTACTATAATAAAGATCAAGCGTCATGATCAGAAATGCTTTCGTCTTCGATGTCAATGAATTAATCTCAATAAGACATTTACGAATGTTAAACAAAGTCTGCTCAATATCAGTCTTATGACGTGTTTTAAGAAGATTCCCATTGAGTGTAATCTTAAAAGATTTAAATTTGTAAATTTCCATAAAGAAATCAATGAAATAAATCTCACCTGAGAGAGAATAATTTTCGCAAATTCGTCAGTTTTAAGATGAAAAATATTTCTTAATTCCTTTTCGAGCTCAACATTAATTATACTTAAGAGAGATTTTCCAATTATATTGATTGGAATTCCGCCAGAGAGTCTTGCTTTGTTGAAATATTCGCCATGAAGACGAACTGAATTATAAAATTTACTTAAATTATCACGCTTGAAGTTATCGGCATTTTGATTATTTTTCTGAAGAATCGAAATAGTTGCATGTCGTAAGTTTTTTCCATCAGCAGTGAATGATTCCAATTGTCGAGAGGTTACAACAGCTACAAAACTCAAAATAAATTCCTCACTAATTAAACATCGACAGTTGAACATTTCAAAAATTTCACTGCAATTAAATTATTTTAATTAAAATTTATCAAAAATTTTTCATTAATTACATACCTAAGTATCTTTTCATCCTTTACTATTGTACGAAATTTTTCACTTATCGTCCTTAATTTCAACGTTTGCATGATTGCGTCACCATTGCAATCGACATCACTAATGAGATCACAAATCTCCTCAAATATTTCTTTGTTGCTATGATGCATTTTTATAAACGCGACTTGTTGTTTAGTTCGAAATATTAAATATCACGTTTACAGTACAACACACTACTGGTGCTCGATTTAAGCAGCTGACACACGGTTGGTTATTGAACTGGTTTTGAAGCACGTGTAAAAAATCCTTGAACAGCTTGTTGTTTTTCTCTCTTTCCTTTTTATTTTTTCAACAAGTGGCTACGACTTCTTTCTTCTTTATCTACCTACATAGGTAGGTAGTTGTTTCTAATGTTATTATGTGAAACTCACTCTCAACGTAGAATTCAAAGCAGAAAATTTTTGTGATGATGTTGACTCTCACTCAAAAGAGAAACCACAAATGATTCATCGCTTTATTTTCAACTTATGCTTTAAAGAATGTTACTTATGGAAGACAAACATCAACTTTATCCTTCAAAAATACACCAAACAAGTTTGAAATATATTTTAATAAGATTTATTTTACTTTTTTATTTTTGATTACGCACTCAAAGCGTATCAGAATGTTTAGTAGTTGTAGTAATTTTTATCAGTTTACAATCGTTAACAAGTCACGTTATAATTATTTATTACACTACACAATTGTTTTTATTTAACATCTAATGCTATTAATTTATATTTTAGTGTTTACAAAGTTGCTTGTAATAAAGCCACAAAGAAAGTCTCTTACAAACGACAATCAAAAATGAAATGAGCGAACGTTGAAATTTTTATGTTTATTCACAACGTAAACTGACGTAAACGCTTGCGTAAACGGGTCATGAGAGACAAAAGAGAGTCGCTTGCGTCTGAAATTCATGATGGAACATGTTGAATCTGAAACAAATGTTACTTAAAATTGAAATTTAACTCTACTGTATTACACCAAAATGGGAGATGTTTTTGTTTATTTTTTGTGACTTTACAGAGGAAATAATTAAATTTGTTTACTTACCCCGGGGATATGATTTAAATTCTAATTGTCGTACGATTTTCAATAATTCATTCAATTTTATAATAAACGATTTATGCGTTTATTTGTTAAGATTTGTTTTCCCTGTTCTGCGTGGTTCGAAGCTCCAACGAAACTTTTAAAAAGCTTGTGCAGGAAGATAGTAAAATTATTTATTGAATTTATAAACTAAGTTTATTTAAAATGACATTTATCTGATATTTATTCAAAAGCCTTATTAGGTATATCTTTCGATAATTGGGAAGTGATTTTTAGAGTCAAACACAACATTTTTTTAAAAATACATTTTTTCAAGAATACATTTCTATAGATATTCCATTTTTTACATTAGATAAGTTGAAATGAATTGCTCCATACAATAAACAGTTATTAGGTTTCCATTATTTCCAAAGTTGAGCGTTTCTTTTTTTGTTATAATTTCGCAGAAAACTTTTGAAAAGCTCGTCAACATTCCGTTCAAAGCTCAATTTTTTGTATATAAAAGGATGACTTTTTGATAGAAAAGTTTCAGTTTAATTATTTTTGGAAGAACTCAATAAACTACACGATGAAAACTTTAACTTTTGTACTTGTCGCAATTGTCATTGCTGTTGGTGAGAAGAATTTTGTTTTATTTAAAATTTAAATATAGAAATATTTTTTTAATCCTCACTTAGATGCAAGGAAGGTGTGCGTTCCTGTGCCGGATGAAGACCCATGTGCTGCAATAGTAGAGGCTGCAATGCCTATTTGGCAAGAGACGGCTCAAATGTTGGCAAATCTCAATATTGAATGCAGTAATGAACTAAGTGCTTTGTCATTTGCAAACGGAGACGAATTTGATGCATTTAATGGTGAATTCTACACTACAGGACATTGCATGACTTCTTATAATTCATACACGGACAGTGCTATTACTTCTCTTGGAAATATCGTTGGAGCAAGTTATAATGACTATTACGACTTATTCTTCGCCTACTCTGAAAGTGTAGGAGATGCACTTTGCCTTGCTCAAGGTGATGCAAGTTTAGTCAACGCGTTCAACAGTGTTGTAGAAGGATGGAATAACATCATACAATCAAAAAAACCAGGACCAGCATAAGAAGATGAAATTGAATCATCCCAATGACCTGTAGAATGATTTCAGTTTATTTAATAAAGTGAAAATGCTACAAAACTATAAAATTCTCTTAGATAATTTTTTTTCAGATTAATTAGACATGTTTCATATTTTATTTGAATAATTAAAAGGAATCAGAAAATTGTTGGGTTTTTTAAACGTGTTCAAATTTTTTGGTACTTCGTCGTCACTAAATTACTGACATGACTTGACATATAATAATGTCTGGATAAAAGATATCTGTTGAACTTATACATAAAATACTTTACATAAAATAAGTTATTTTCACGAAGCATAAATAAAATTTGCCGCTCATGATCTTATCACTAGTAAAGTTTAAGTGTGTACTTTTCATTTATTTGTCATAAAGAAGAGCTTAAGTAAGATGTATGAAGCCTTTTGATTAAACAAGTGGTTCAATTCTGCAACGTAAGAAAAAATTACCTTGAACACAAAAAACAAATAGAGTTATTGATGTAATTTGGACACTGATCAATTGTGGACATATCTAATTTGGACATCTAAGATATCAATTTTTAGGCGTTAAAATTTATTTTTCAACATAAAAAAAAATATTTCCTGAAAGTTTTATTAACAAATTTCATTATAGGCTACTCAATGGGCCTTGAAATAAGTTTAATTCCGCAAAATAATTTAATTAATTTCATGAAAAAAAATCTGTTTCGAAAACCGCCATTTTTTCTTCTCGCTTCAAATGTTTAAGAAGCGAAAAATAACATTACTTTTAATCATTTTATGATTTCAAATACACAAAAAGATAGCAGATTATGTGCAGAAGTGAACTGATGAAAAAAAATTTGACAATAGTTTGTATTTAATTAACTATTAAATAAATAGCTCATATATTTTTCAGATCAAATGTGGACACACAATTTTTATATGGATCCACATTTGAAAATTTAACGATGAAATAATTTTCAAAAAGTGAGCATTCCTAAAATAATTAAAATTATCGATTTAAAACATCGGAATTACCTACATCTTAAACATAAATTATAATCAATTAAATGTACCATCGCAATATTTTTTTTAATTTCCTAGCATTTTTATTTTTTTCAATACATATGACTTTTTTTTTTCAAACGTTGTTGTCGAGTTTAAACACTGTCCACAAACGATCGAGCAATTGTCCACATTTGATTTTACATGTCCAAATTAGATTTTTACGTTTCACTTTCGTGTGCCGAAAGTTTACATCGCATATTTTTTCTCTAAATAGCAATCAACTCTTGCTAAGTTGATTGATATTTTAAAACCCTAAAAATAGGAAATTCTTAAATTTTTTACTCTACTGAAAATATAAATTAACAATTTAATTGATTAACTGATGCAAAGTTTTAATAATATCGATGTATGACGATTTCTTTTAAGCTATAAGTGCGTATTCCATGCCACATCTCCTTACATCATTTTATAAAGATAGTCGAAAATCAAATGTAAAGAAAACAAAATATTGAAAATTCCTTTTCTTTTATAAATGTCTGGTTTTCGAAATGAACAATAAAACGCGTCATTATCATGTCAATAAATTTAATAAGTATGACAGTACAAAATAATCATCTGTTTGTTACTTGCATGAGGTTCGTTTAAATTTAAGCACATGTAGAATTAACTGAAAACAAAAGCATCAATCTTGTCTCTTTTGGATCCTTTCAGTTATTGAAGAAAAGGCTTTGCATGAAAAGGTGCTGTTAAAAAACTGCACTGATGAATAGAACTGAGTCAGTTTATTTGAAATTAAATGAAATGGACGAATGAACAATTATTTAAAATTATCTCGCTAACAATTAGATGTAGCAAAGCTTTTGATCAAAAGAAAAGGCAAAAATTTAACAATTTCTATCGATGATGTCTTGTTTCATCAATGTATAATATGTAATTGAAAACATTGCTAATAATATGATGAAGACATGTAAGCACACGTAGAACGAATGTTTGTCTAGTATATTTACATAAAATGTGTTTGAAGTCTGTTACTAGTTTTATACAATAATTTACGCGTGAAAATTTGACTTTAACTTGTCAGTAAGATTCTTACATTGGAAAATAATTTCACCTTTTATGAATAATTTAGTTTTCATGATTCTTAGAGTCAACACAACATTTTTCATTCACTATGTAATCTCTCTTTTTCTCCTTGATACATTTATTAATTCGATACTCTGCGCCTTAAATTTGTTTACCTCTGTTCTATATCTCAAACAGAAATGACCCGCAACAGAAATTATGGTGTTGTAAAAATGGAACACATGTTGCTTCTAATTTAAAAATTTATTTAAAAATTCATTTAAATTTCTATAGATATTTCATTTATTACTTGAGATATGTTGAAATGAATTGCTCCATACACTAAACAATTACTAAATGTTCAATATTGCACATCAACATTCCATTTTTTGTATATAAAAGGATGAGTTCTTGATAGAAAGTCTCAGTTTAATTATTTTTGGAAAACTCAATAAATTACAAGATGAAAACTTTAACTTTTGTACTTCTCGCAATTGTCATTGCTGTTGGTGAGAAGAATTTTTTTTTATTTAAAATTTAAACGTAGAATTATGTAGAATGTAATTTTTCTATCTTCACTTAGATGCAAGAAACGTTCCTGTGCAAAATCAAGACCCATGTGCTTCAGCAATAGTGGCGGCAATGCCTATTTGGAAAAAGGCGGCTGAAATGATAGCAAATCTCAATACTGAATGCAATAATGAACTAAGCGCCTTGTCATTTGCAAACGTAGCGGAATTTATTGAATTTTATAGAGAATTCTACACTATACATCATTGCACGACTTCTTATTTTTCATACAAGCAAAATATTATTGCTCTTCTTGCATTTATCGTTGGAGCAAGTGTTGAAGATTATTCCAAGTATATCAACCACCAATCTAACAGAGTAGGAGATGCACTTTGCCTTGCTGAAGGTGATAAAAGTTTATTCAACGCGTTCACCAATGTTGCAGATGGATGGAACAACATTATACAATGGGAAAATCCAAAATTAAAGGAAGAAATTGAATCATACCACTGACCTGTAGAATGATTTCAGTTTATGTAATAAAGTGAAAATGCCACAAAACGAAAAAGGCATAAAAAAATTCATTTCTTGTATGTGAGACAAGAGTCTTTCTTTATCGACCTGAAAAAGCAAGTTATTATGAAATTCTGTAATTTTTCTTACTAAATGAATATTGATGTCATCATCATCAGATCAAGGACAGGCACCTATAGGCCAATCCTGGCCATATATAGGAACCACCATCAAATGCCGAAGGCATTTTGAGGGCAATGGTCATAAGTGGCACGTGAAAATGACAACATTACTCAATTTCATTGAAATTATTTTGTGCTGACTATTCACTACCGACCGTTTTGCATCCACCCAAGGTCTTTTCTAGAAAGTAGCCTTGGGCTGTTTTTACCATCATTTGACGATAGAGTGTTTCATCTTCAACTTCGTTTCGCTAGAGATTCTAAGCCTGAATATAATCTTCATTGTTCGAATTGAATAACAATTCGAGACAAAGAGATATTTCAGCACTATTTTTCATCCCAGCGAAAACTTAGTTAAAGACAAAACTGTTTAAGGGGCGAAGTATCTAAACTTCTGAAAACCTCAGATCTACATGACCACCACCAGTCTCGAACCGGCCGCGCCGTTGGCAACATTTAACAATTTCTATCGATCTTTTACATTAATACATAATATTAAAAACTTACAAATAATGTGTTGAAGACTCGTAAGCACAAATAGAACGAATGTTTGTCTACTATATTTACATAAAATGTTTTTTTACAATAATTTACGCATGAAAANTATTAAGGGATAAATATAAGCGGTTTGGAATAAATAAGCTGAGATTTAAATAACTCAAACTGAGAATGTTGTTAAAGATTGTGATGACAAATTTGTTTTATGATGTTACCCTTTGGAATGATTTCCAAATATTTATCGGTAAAGACGGTTGAATAAAGAAAAATCTTTCATCTTGAACATGAGTTTTCCACTCGATATTTGTCTCCGACATTTTGACACTTCGTGAACTTATGTGGCTGTTCAACATAAGGAATAAAGTTTTCGTAAATAAACGAGAAAAACAACAAGCCATAAATCTATGAATTAATTCACAACAATTTTTCTTGTTCCAGTTTGTTGGCGAAAATGTGAAAAACTGTGGAAAAAAAGCATATTTCTTTTACGGTTATATATTGGAATATTATGGCAAAACAAAACATCTGCTTATTCCAAAGACTAACTTTTGTCTGAAAGATCAAACCGTGAAAATGTATGATAAAAGTCGCTGAATTTATTTACGTTTCTTTCCATTGTTTTTCTTCTTTTATTATTTTTCATCATAGCAGCAAAATTTTTCTTTTTCATAGTTGAAAGAATTTTGTTGTGAGGCAATTGATTGATAATGTAAACGATTTCCATCTTCAGAATCATTAGATATGATAATGACTTCGGTTCTAGTCGATGATTGATTTGAATTTTTATCATCGCCTTTGTGCATTAGAGTGAAACATTCAAGAGCCTTTCCTGTTTGTTTGAACTTTTGCTGCATAATTTGTAAGTCAATTTTCTTTATTATTACAAGGAAATTCAATGACTTCAGAAATATTTCAATGCGTGAAAATCACCCCAAAGCATCACCATTCACCACAATTTTTCACAGTTGAACGAATCGAGAAATCGAGATGAACTGTTCATAGATGGGCAAGGAACGTCTTGCGCTACTTTGGAGGAATCTGGGTTCCACCAGCGCAAAAAATTTTGGTGGACGTGATACTACTTGTAGCGCAAAAAAAATTGGAGGATGTGATACTTCCACGTAGCGCAAAAAAAAAATGGGGAAGTGATACTACTTGTAGCGCAAACGGTTCCGGCGCTACTTTTTTGCGCTTCCGCTACTTGAATATTTATTTTGAAATAAATTAAAAGATTCTTCTTAAATAATGATATTAATCAATTATTTTAAGTGAAAATGAGAAAAGGAAATGATTTGGGCAAACATAAANCACTTTGCCTTGCTGAAGGTGATAAAAGTTTATTCAACGCGTTCACCAATGTTGCAGATGGATGGAACAACATTATACAATGGGAAAATCCAAAATTAAAGGAAGAAATTGAATCATACCACTGACCTGTAGAATGATTTCAGTTTATGTAATAAAGTGAAAATGCCACAAAACGAAAAAGGCATAAAAAAATTCATTTCTTGTATGTGAGACAAGAGTCTTTCTTTTATCGACCTGAAAAAGCAAGTTATTATGAAATTCTGTAATTTTTCTTACTAAATGAATATTGATGTCATCATCATCAGATCAAGGACAGGCACCTATAGGCCAATCCTGGCCATATATAGGAACCACCATCAAATGCCGAAGGCATTTTGAGGGCAATGGTCATAAGTGGCACGTGAAAATGACAACATTACTCAATTTCATTGAAATTATTTTGTGCTGACTATTCACTACCGACCGTTTTGCATCCACCCAAGGTCTTTTCTAGAAAGTAGCCTTGGGCTGTTTTTACCATCATTTGACGATAGAGTGTTTCATCTTCAACTTCGTTTCGCTAGAGATTCTAAGCCTGAATATAATCTTCATTGTTCGAATTGAATAACAATTCGAGACAAAGAGATATTTCAGCACTATTTTTCATCCCAGCGAAAACTTAGTTAAAGACAAAACTGATTAAGGGGCGAAGTATCTAAACTTCTGAAAACCTCAGATCTACATGACCACCACCAGTCTCGAACCGGCCGCGCCGTTGGCAACATTTAACAATTTCTATCGATCTTTTACATTAATACATAATATTAAAAACTTACAAATAATGTGTTGAAGACTCGTAAGCACAAATAGAACGAATGTTTGTCTACTATATTTACATAAAATGTTTTTGATGTCTGTTACTTTTTTTACAATAATTTACGCATGAAAATTTGACTTTAACTTGTCAGTAAGATTCTAACATTTGGAAACTAATTTCACTCTTTAATGCAATGTCCTGTAGTGTAGAACTCAGCGTTAAATGCATCAAATTCCTCTTCGTTTGCAAATGACAAAGCATTTAGTTCATTTTTGCATTGTGCACTGAGGACTATCAGCATGTCGACAGAATCTGAATAAAAAAACATTGCAGTTGCTACTAATGCATCACATGGGTCTTCATCCGGCACAGGAACGCACACATGTTTCATATTTTATTTGAATATTGAAAAGGAATCAGAAAATTGATCATCTTTTTTAACGTGTTCAATTTTTTTTTGGTACTTCGTCGTCACTAAATTAGTGACATGAGTTGGTAAATAGTGATGTCTGAATAATAGATATTTGTTTAACTTATTGACATTAAATAACTTATTTTCACGAAGTTTATACAAAATTTGTGCCTCATGATCTTATCAGTAGTAAAATTTAAGTGTGTGCTTGTCATTTATTTAGCATGAACAATTGAATGTATTAAAGAACTTTAAATAAGACGTATAAGAAGGCTTTCAAGTCTTTTGATTAAACAAGTGGTATCATTCTTGAAATAAGAAAATGTTATACTTTAATTGTTTTGAAACACGTAATAAGTATCACTAACTTAAGTTAAACTAATAAGTTAAAAAAGTGTTCGGTATTCGTGTTCAGTGTTTTAATTAAGAAAATGTTACGTGAAACACAAATACTGAAAATATAAATCAACAATTTAGTTGATTAACTGCAGCGACATTTTAATCATTCAAATTTTTAATGATTTCTTCTCAGACATTATTAAAAAATCCTTTTCTTTCACATGTCTGGTTTTCGAAAAGAACAATAAAACACGTCACTGAAATAAATTTTATATGTATACTGCAAAATAATCATCTGTTTTTTATTATTGCATGAGGAACGTTTGAATTTAAGCGCATGTAGAATTATCTAAAAACCGAAGCATCAATCTTGTCTGTTTTGGATCCTTTCAGTTAATGAAGAACCATCTTTGCATGAAAAGCTGCTGTTAAAAATCTGCAATGATGAAGAGACATAGATGGGCAAGGAACGTCTTGCGCTACTTTGGAGGAATCTGGGTTCCACTAGCGCAAAAAATTTTGGTGGACGTGATACTTCCACCAGCGCAAAAAAAATTGGGGGATGTGATACTTCCACGTAGCGCAAAAAAAAGAGGGGGATGTGATACTACTTGTAGCGCAAACGGTTCCGGCGCTACTTTTTTGCGCTTCCGCTACTTGAATATTTATTTTGAAATAAATTAATCGACTCTTCTTAAATAATGATATTAATCAATTATTTTAAGTGAAAATGAGAACAGTAAATGATTTGGGCAAACATAAATATAGATTTCCCAAACAATTTTCCAAATTTTCCCAAACAATTTTCCAAATTTTCCCAAGCATTTTTCCGAGTTTTATCAGCGATTTGTTTTGAGAAAACTCTGAAAATTTATCGGAAAAGCTCGGAAAATTGCTTGGAAAAACTTATAAAATTGTTTGGGAAAATATGGAAAATTGTTTGGGAAATCTATATTTATGTTTGCCCAAATCAGTTCCTGTTCTCATTTTCACTTAAAATAATTGATTAAAGAACAAAATCTAATAAGAATCTTTTATTTTATTTGAAAATAAATATTCAAGTAGCGGAAGCGCAAAAAAGTAGCGCCGGAACCGTTTGCGCTACAAGTAGTAGATATCACTTCCCCTTTTTTTTTTGCGCTACGTGGAAGTATCACATCCTCCATTTGTTTTTGCGCTGGTGGAAGTATCACTTCCTCACATTTTGCGCTACGTGGTAGTACTGCAAAAAAATGGTTACGCAAGACATTTTTTGCAGTAAAGTACGCTACCAGCGCAAGACATGCCCATCTCTGTGAAGAGAAGCAAGTAATTAATAATTGTAACAGTCTTCGACCGAATAACCCATAACTTTAATTCGATCTTCATCAATGTTAATAAAACTTTTTCGACGTATTTTGAATGAATTAATTCGTCATACTTAAGTTTGGAGTTCACCTAATCTTAATTCGAACTACTCATGCATATTTTCGGAAAAATACTTGAAAATTTCTTCATCTGATGATGATGTTCATCTTTAGACCCGAGTAAGCACAAGTGGTATCAGGTCTCGAATAAGGAAGTCTAACTCACATCAAACACAAAAATTGCAAATGTTTCAGTTGATATTGTATTGTCGTCATTTGGTTACACAGATGTTGATGATTCTGTTATTTATTCGCTATGTAGCTGTAGGTATCACTTTTAATAAATTTTTTCATTGAAAATTTCCTTTTGACAAATTTAAATCATTTATCAATTGCTCCATGCATTAAAAAAATTTTTTTGTTATAGGTAATTTCGCAGAGAACTTTTAAGAAGCTCGTCAAAATTCCATTTAAAGCACAATTTTATATTACCTATAAAAGGATGAGTTTTTGAAAAAAAAACAGTATCAGCCTAAGGATTTTTGGAAGAACTTAATAAACTACACGATGAAAGCTTTAACATTTGTACTTGTCGCAATTGTCATTGCTGTTGATAAGAAAATTTTTATTTTATTTAAAATTTAAATCAACTTGATTTTTTAACAGCTTCTTTATTTTTGAATTAGTTTTAGCTAAAACCGATTGGAAACTTAGAGACTCAACTGTATGTTGTCTGCATATCATTTTATTTTCTCCTGTTCTCGCATATGTAAGTAGGTATTCGAAGTAAAACTTCCATTATGGAAGTATCGAAATATTAAGTCGATGAACACAATATTTAAATTTTCCTTGCCTTCATTTCAGTGTGAAAGAGTAAATAATAAATAAACAAAAGAGTCATCAGAATCAGATAGTGACGAAGAATGAAATCAAAGAGAATCCAAGAAGTGGAAAGTTACTTTTCTACAGAAATGAGTAAATTTTCTGAAAATGTTATTACAAAGTATATAAAGGCAGACTTTCAACTAAACTTATTCAATGTTAAAATACCTAACTGGTGATATTTACTCTTTTAGACAAAAAATCCAAACAGAAAGTTAGCAGATTGCTTCCCAACTAAAACTTTGATCAACTTAGATTCTTCTGAAGATGTAGAATATGTGTTGAACGCAGAACGAATTCCTCGGCGGAAACTAAGTTCAACTTCATCATCCACAAATGTTTATTATTTTTTGGTCAAAAAAGCTTTTATTCGGGTGCGGCTTCTTTTCGCTGTCTTCGCATTGTCCTCTCGTTACGCCGTCTGATTTCAAAGTTATCGTATTCAGAACTGTCAGTTGATGTGAAATAAGGATCCATATCACTTTTCTGGTCTTTTAGTTACACTCTTATAGTTCGCGCTTTTATTCGAGTCGTGCTCTTATTCGAGTTTTTCGATCGAATTTTAAGCCGCAGGGCATTTTTCAAGCAAAATTCGAATAAAAGCTAGCGGCTTATGTTCGGGTTAAGACAGTAGTCTTCACAACAAAATCGTCATAAACTATCTAATTTCTCATGAAGCGAAAACCTATTTAAATAAATTTTATGAATCTCGTGTTAAAACGAGTGGAGATTCGACAGCAGTTGAACTTCCTTACAGCATCAACAACATAGAGAATGACCAGGAAAAGACTAAAATATTCATGATTTATCAAGTAATAAATAATGCGATTTTAATTTATTCGCCAAAAAATAATTTTTTATCTCAATTTAGCAGCTAGAACTAAAGTAAGCAATGGCTATAAAGATCTATATGCCTTAATTAAATAAATAGGAAGATATGTAATTCAGTTACAAAACAAGAATTTTAAAAAAATCATGAACTTTAAATCAAATCAATTTATTCCATTTTTCTTGAAATTTTTATAAACAATCAAAAGAAACAAAACAAAAATTAAGTGTACAATATTTTCAATAAATTCTTTTAAGAGTTGTAGCAAAACTGAAATGAATCTGAAAAATTTTAATGAACCATAATGTAAAAACATAAGATCACAAGTGAAAATGAGATAATAAAAAATTATGAAAAATGATATTCAAAAAATAAAATTAAGAAAATTTATTAGATTTGTGTCTGAAATTCGAAGATATGAAAGATGTTTAGAAAAATATCTTCGAGGACAGAGATAAACAATATTGTGTGATAGATTAGATAATGGATTAAAAAATGCATTTTTAATAACTTTCATATACACACTAAAATTGCAAAAGAAGTAAGAAACATTCAATTTTTTTTGTTTTATCCTAACGGCCATGGTTATCCGGAGGATTAAAGAAATCCCAATGATGATGATGAACTGATTTATCACCCATTCCCATTAGAATGAGTCCTGCTACAATAATGATCAAAATAACTAATGCAAGATGCAAGTCACGCTTATTTTCATCTTTACTGCTTGCTCTCAAAATTTCCATTAATTGTCCACCCGATTCTTTTAATGCATTTCCGCAAGCACGTATAAATTGACTTCCTGCTCCCAACACAGATTGATCGCTTGAAGTTCCACCTCGACTTTTAGTTCTTTGACCTTTCTGATAATCTTCTTCCGACGTTGAATCTCTTTTCCTATTCTGATGACGACGACGTCTTTGTGGCACTGACTGATGATGAACGGCATCTTCTTCTGAATTGTCTCTCAGTTGATAAAAAGCTGGCGGTACTGCTATATAATTAAATTCCGTTGGTAAAGGAGGTCTTACTGGTGCATTTTCATCGTCAGCAACTCTTTGCGGTTGTTGTGAAGGGTCATGTTGCTTATGTTGTTCGACACGTTCAGCATTTCTTACTCTCTCGACTATCTCTTCTATAAAGCCAGGAGGGAACTCTATTGGCTTATCGTCACTTGTTATATTGTGACTAGATTTGCACTCAAGTTCGTTTGTAACTATTGTGTTGCTATCGATTTCTGATGCAACTATTCTTCCTGCTTGAAGTGAATGAACGCTAAGGTTATCGATCTCAAGATTAGGAAGATGAAGGCGATTTGATAATTGATTACCATGGAAATCACTCTGCACTTGTTCGAGTGCTGAAAATTCTTCTTGATGTGTCTGATTTTCATGCGGTGATAACATTTTTGAATCATTTTGTGTTCCATCAACTCTTGAACTCTCCTTAATCTCATTTGTTTTCTCTGCGGTTTCAATATTTGATTTTCTTCTTGGTGGTGGCAAAGGGGGAGCTTGTAGTGCTTCTATCTCGTCTTTCACTTCTTCAACAACGTTATCATTTGACGTTTTTATCAAATCAACTTCGTCTCTCGCACTATTCATAACAGATTCAATCATTTCTTCAATTTTTCTTTGCATGTCTCTGTCGAAATATTCGTCATCTTTTTCTTTATCGCCAGCAACGTCTTCTTGGTCATTTGGTGTTTGTTCTGAATCCAAATTTAAATCATCTTGAGGTATGATATTCAAAGTAATGTTAGTTGGCTCGTTTTGTTGAATCGTCGGTTCATTTATGATGTTCACGAGTTCGAAATTATTATTCACATCGAGAGCTTCAGTTGTTTGTTCAATTAAATTTGACTCCTCTTCACTTGGGGGTCTTCCAAAGTCATCATAAGTTATTGGATGAATAAAAAGTCCTGCCTCAGTTAATGTTTGTTCTTCATTATTAAACATAATTGGTGATGATTTCTTTTGTTCAACTAAAACCGCTAAAAGCAGAAAAAAAAGTTAAGAAAATTTCGGCAATTATAAATCTTGTGACCTACCAGAAGGCGTAATTGGTCTGCTTAATGATCTAGAACGATCTCCAGATGCTTTTGAACGTTCTGATAATGAACGCTGACTTGAATCTCTAAATCTCTGTATTCCACGTGAAAGATTTTCAGCCTCAGCTAATTGCCGAGCTCTTTCAATTTCAGCTTCTTGTTCTTCTTTCAAAATATCTTCTAAAGTTTTCATTTTGCCATTAGAAGTTAAAAATTCATCGCCGAGGTCGATGTCAATGTTTTCATCTTCATCGTCATCACATATAAATTCTTCATCAGGCACGGGATCGGTTTGGGTTGAGACTTCAACTTCAATAACTTTATCAGGTTCTGATAAATCTGAGTCTTGTCGGGGCAAAGATGCACTTGCAAATGGTTCACTTTCATGCACGTCATGTATGTTTTCAAGAAAAACATTTTCAGTGTCTGTTTCGATTGTTAACGATTCAATTACTTTTTCAGCGCCATCATCTTTATCAAATTTGTTATCATCATTATTGCCATCATCTTTTTTGTTCTTTTTATTTTCTCGTTTAGGTCGTGGTGGGGGTGGTAATGGCCTGTCCTTCATTTTCTTCACAATTTCTCCAGATTTTAGACGTTGGTGAACAATGCTATTGTCGTTATTATCCAATATTTCTTCATAATCATCATCGTCATTTTTAATAGTTCTATAAAGAAAGAAAGTTTCGTTTTCTCATTTAATTTTGCTGCTTTTATTAACTTTCATTTATCCAATGAATGAAATACTTTTTAAAGAAGAATAATAAAATATTACTTTGAAATTTCAACTAAGCTGCCTGTTGATTTTGTTCGTGGCGGTTTACTTGGAATTATTGTGCTGTAATTACGAACAGGTCTATGGGGTGGTGTATCACCGTCTCGTTTCATATGCGGCATTGTTGCAAATTGTCTTTCCCCTAAGGATTTTGTTGAGCGCTTACGACGAACAGGTCGTGATGGGGTTTCTTTTCTTACTAGTGCATAACTTTCAAAAAAAAAGGAAGAAGAAAGTAATAAAAAGTTAGGAATGTGGGGATGAGTGATTGGATTATACAAGCTTACCCATTTTCTTTATCTTGATTATGGAAAGCGGTAAAACCTTCAACGGAATCTTTCTTAAAAGATTCCGCATCGTCCAAAGTATGTGCAGATATTTCTGAACGTGACCTAGTACGTCGTGGTGTAGGTGTGGGTGTAGTGAAATATTCCTCTTGTGCTAAAGGAACATATTTTTGTTGAGATTGAAAAACTGTGATCTAAAATAATTTTGTTGTTAAGTTAAAATAGATGAAAAAGTATTCATAAAAGAGATTCCTAGCAGATTAAATTCTTTGTGAACTTACATTTTGTTCTGCCAACGGTGTTTTGTCGGTAATGCTTTCATTTCGTACCGCAACGAATGGCTGGAAGGCTCGAATTTTTTTCTTTTTTCGGCGACGTGGAGGCGTAGGTGGAACAGGCAAATTTGATAAATTGTATTCCAAGTCGTTGTCAAAATCATCTTTTGCCAAGATCAAATCGGGATGCTCTAAACCTTTTAAGATTTGTTGTCGGTAATACGAATCTTGTTCACTTAAGTCATCGATAATTTCATCTCCAACATCGAAAGAGTCTCCAACCAGCTCATCGCGATTTAAATCGATATCCTCTTCAGCATCTCCTTCAGTGCTAAAGCTTTTGGTTTGATGACGGCCTTGTTGCGCTTCAGGAAAGGTTTTATAAAATTCTTTAAAGCCTAAAGTATTTTCACGATTCCACTTGTTATCATCTTCACCATCGTCTTCTTGATTTTTTTTATTCTTACGCTTTAGTGACCTGATGGGTTTGTCTGGTATAAAATCGCTTTTCTTTTCATCATATTTTCCCATTTTTGACAAAGCGTTATCTTCGGGTGAACTCAAACCTTCTTTGATGGCTGAACTGATGTAATCACCAATATGAATTTCATTTGAAATTCTATTTTCTCTCAGAAAGTAATCATCTTCTTCATCCAAAATTCCTTTACGTCGTCGAGTTTCTGAACTTCCGCTGCTCTGAGTTTCTTGATTCGTTTGTGGGGTGTAGGAACGATTTAAATCAGATTCGTTCTTATAATAATCTAAAGCATATTTTTCAGAATCATCGAATTTCAAAGCATTTGGCTCATGAAATTCATCTGTTACGTCCTTGTTTAACATTCCACTCCAAAGCATTTTGTCATCATCAGAACTTTGTCTTTCTACAGCGGATTTCTTGTATCTTTCTTGAGCCATCAGATGAATCTCGTGATTTTCGTTTTCCATATCATCGAGTTGTTTTTGTTCCTCTGACAACAAACGTTTAACAATTTCAAAATCTTCTCTTTCTTCAGTTGATCGATCATAATCTAATCTCATTCGTCTTTCAATTGAAGACTCTCGATCAATTTCAGATTCGCTGTGGAACTGTTGATATTTTTCACTATCTTGATGATATTCAGGCCAGCGACTTGCTACGGGTCCCCTTTGCGTGAAAGTCTCTGTAACTCTCTTAAATTCAACTATTGGAGGTGATTCAGATCGAACACTTTGATCGCTTCGTTCGGGTAATTTTTGTTTCTTAAATTTGTCTCTGATCATACGAGGATAAGTTCCAAAATGGAAACGTTTCTTTGTTGGTTCAGCTGTAGCAATTTCAGGCGTTGTAAATGATTCCGAATCATTTGTTGCAGATTCTTCTTTTAATGACTTACTTCTACCCAACTTGCGGAACCTCGCAAATCTTTCTCCAATCTTTAATTCAGGCAAGCTTGGACGCTCCGAGGGTACTTCCGATGAAGAAATCTCGTCAGGTTTATTTGATTGCGATTTTTTAAATTTCGGCAAGGACGGCTTTTTAATGTTCTTTGCAAAATTGGGCATTTTGAAGGTTTTGGACTTGGACTGAGGTTTAGGTTGAACAGTCACTGTCTCAACAACTTCAGATTCTGTAAACATTTCCACGTCAGCAGTCATCTCTTCGTCTTCTTTCGCCACCTCTGCAGCAACAGGTTTTTCCTTTGGTTTTCTTTTCATTTTACTACCCAGCGATGACTTCAACATGCCTGCTTGAGCTTTAATCTTTTTGTGAAGATTTTTTCCTTGTTCTTGAGCACTGGTTATAATATTTCTCTTTTTTGGCAATTCTCTGGTTACTGGGCCTTCATCAATAATAACAGCTTCCTCAAAAGTGTTTTCCTGATGAACATGGGTTTCATCATCAACTATTGGGGCAATTTCCTGTTTGAAAAATCTGTTTTCGATTTCGTTTTGGAAATCTTGCGCGCTTATATTATCTTCACTGTCTTCAGTTGGAGTACGTAAGAGTTTCTTGTCAGAATTTTGTGTATCGGGTTGATCAAGGTCGGTAACATTTTCGTTGGGATCTGAAATTGGCTCATACTCGTGATCACTGAAAGCGAAGAAAAAAAAAGAGTTAAAATTAGTTTATATAACGTAAACATGTAGATTCTTAATTATTTAAATATTTTGTATAAAATGTGAGAATATCAGCCGGAAGACTAACAATTGGTAGACTTTAAAATGAATAAATTCTTGTTAGGTATTTGATATTATTTTTCGAGTTTTCAACCACACTAAGATGAATGTATGCGAGTGAAAATTGAAGAAATAAATAAACATATGAATACANAGAGAAAGCAAGACGCTTTATGTGGGGCCTTTTAGAGTTCATCATCATCATCATCAGAGTAGGGAGTGCACGACTGTACACTAAAGCGATTAAGAATACAGGAATATAAATTCCAACTTGTTTCGCTCCCTTTGTCTCATCACCTGAATGATGAAGGTTCCACTTTCAGTAGCGTTCCACAGGATTGTATATTCCTGAATACTCTTCATTGTTCATATTTGACAAATTTATATTTTTATCAAATTTGATACAAAGAGACATTTCAGTTTATTATATCCTAGTGAAAAATTCCACTTTAAATGAAACAGGGGCGAAGTATCTAAACTTCTGAAAACCTCAGCCCAAGTGACCACCACCGAGAATGGAACCAGGATCGTACCGATTAGTGAATCGATACGAATTCTGATACAAATCCGATGGCACAGACACTTAGGCCAATGAAGCAATTTGTTAGGTATTTGATATTATTTTTCGAGTTTTCAACCACACTAAGATGAATGTATGCGAGTGAAAATTGAAGAAATAAATAAACATATGAATACACAAATAAACACATCGACAATAGATATCTGCGTTTGAATCTTTAAATGTTTTCAGTATTTATAGAAACATTTTTGTGACATTTTCTCTTACCGACTATCATGCATTCGTTCCAATTTTTGCATTCGGTCTCGAATGGGAAATACCATTGGAGACATTCTATGATATTGATCAAAATTGGGATTATCATTTGAATTGACATTTGAAGACTTTCCATAATCAAAACTAACTGTTTTAGTCATTTTTGTAGATGTTCGAATATCTGCTGACGAGCCTTGCAAAGACGGTGCTTGAGATTTAGACTTTGGTCGATATTTGTTTAGTAAAGTCGATGTCGAATAACGATCTAAACTTTTTTGACTACTAAATTGTCCTTTTTTCATAGTATATGGAGAAGTGACATTTGATTGAACAATTGAGGTCGTCGCAAAACTAGAACCAGTCGTTGGAAAATCTCTTCGATAGTTTTCTATTTCTATTGAGGGAACATTTTTACCATCAAAAGTTATTGACTGATTTATTTGACGCAAACTTTCATTTTCTTTGTTATTTGAATATCGATATTCTTCACTTTGAATTGAATTATTCGTATCAGCATAATAATCGGGTACGGATGACTTTCCGAAACTTAAAACACTTCCAGACAATTTCTCTTCCTCTGCTGTGCTTTCAAGATTATTGTGCTTAGAGCAATAAATTGGCTTTTCAATTTCACCCGCACGAGAAGGTGGTCGAGATCCAATGGGATTTATTCGCTCAGGAATCAAAGAATCAGTTTGATAAAACTGACATGCACATCGCACTTCAAGAGGCGCAGCATGGGAACTTTCTGCTCTAGAGCGGGATAAAGGTTTCTTATGGGGAACTGCACCAAGGGATGATGATCGTAATCGTGAATTCATTGAACGTTAAAAATTAAGTTTTCTTTTTTAATGACACTGACGCTAAATAAACCTTTAGCGCTTCTTTGTTCATTGATTAAAATGAAAATATTTATTGTTAATAAAGTCAATGTCCTTATGTAATCCGTTCACTGAGTGTTCTAGCTTCAATATTTTCTTTTATATTTCATTTAATTTTGTTTGAAATTTCAATTCTATTTATAGATATTTTTCTCATCACTTTTCTTTTAAGGTGTTAGTTGAACCAAAATTCTGGATTTAATTTTTTTATTCATCTGATGACTTCTTGTACTGAATTTCGTATGAATCACTTCTCCAATAAATATTTAAAGAACATAATTTAAGAAAATAAAATGAAGAAGAAACAAAAGAGCAAAAATTGAAAGAATCGATCTTCACGTCGCCATATTTCAAATGAAACTGAGGAGCAATGTGAAAAGTTAAATATAAATTTGAGAAATTCCCAGTAAATAAGAGCTTTATTATTCTACATCGTTAATATGATCATAAGTTTCAACTCACGAGAGAAGAAAACTCTTTTTCAGTTTCACATTTTCTTTTCAATGAGATTTTCATTTGTGTTAAAGAACTTTCAAGTAGATTTGGTTCACCCGGCAATCAATTCGCATATCTTTATATTTGTCTGTTTCATCTCATTCTGATTTTACTTTCCTATACAGTTAACTCTTAATAATAAATATTTGAAGGGACCGAAAATTAATGTTTTATCGAGTGAAATTTCAAATCGAGGAAATTTCGTTCCAGATTTTGACCCATATGCAGTTTAATATCGAGTGAAATTTCTTATCGAAAGCCTTTCTTATCAAGAGTTGACTGTATTAAGGCTGTGAAATACATATTAGCAATTTTAAAAATTTCAATACGATGAATTATGAGCCACAATCTTTTTGAAGTAATGTCTAAGCTTTATATAAATTCTCATTTTATAAGTATTTCATTACATGATTATGATTTATGTTTTCTGGCATTAAAAAGAAGATTACAACCAATGTCATACATATTAAGAAAAATTTATTATCTTCATAATTAATATTGAATATTAAATTTATTTTTATGTCAAATCAAACAAAGTTATCCATTTATTGGGTAAAAAGAAGCACTTCATCATTATCTGCAATATGGGAAGCAAATGTTAATGCGACTTCGAAGTTTGGAATGTTTTTTGAAAATAGGACGATCCTTAAAAAAATTTCTGAAAATTTGATTTTAGTATTTGTTAGACTTGTAATTTCTTGGAAAAAAACATAAATTTTGATAAAAAAGTGATACCAACCTCATTTTTGACCAGCGAGAATTTATTTTTTTCGAACTTTCTTGTGGAAGTTTTACAAAAACATCTTCTTTCACAATTTGACAAGAATCGTCTTGAGGTTTCGACGGAGATTGTTTCAAAGTTTTGTCATTATTTTTATTTTCCTCTATCGATAAGTTTGTTTCCTTAGACTCATCTTTAATTTTATTCACATCTTCAATTAAAGTTGTGCTTATGTCTGAACCATCATTCTTTAAACTTTCTATTTCTCTATCAACTGAAGAATCGTCAAACGATTTTTTCTTGTTATCGCTTGTTTCACTTTCTTCAGCAAGAATCGATAATTGAGTTTTTCTATCTTCATCTGAAGATGTCGAATCAATTGAAGATATCGGAGCAAGAAGATGTAAATGTTTAATATGCACATCTGAAATTTCTTCGATTTTTTCTTCTTTATCTTCATCGGATATTTGTTTTTCTAATTCTTCGATTCTTGGAATTTTTTTCGCAAGTTCTTGACGGTATTTTTCATCTTGAGTTGTCAAAGATTTTCTTATGCTATTGTTGATGTCCTTAGAAAATTCATCGAAAATGGGATCGATTTTACGGTTTGACATTGAATCATTTCCTGGTATTTCATGTTCTTCGGTGACACCCTCAGACGTGACTTTAGAAAGATTTTTTTCGATTGATGTTTCATCCAACTCTTTGGCATGAGTGATTTCTTCAGAAATTTCTTGGCGAAGCTTCTCGTCATGAACGCTTAAAGATCTTCGAATCCTTTTATTCAATTCACGAGAGAACTCATCAAACACTGGATCAATTTCACCTGGTTTTGGCTCTAATCTAGGATCTTCTTCAAAACTAGCTCGTTCAACATGTTCATTATCGGACGTGATTTTAGAGATTAAATTTTCAATTTTTGTTTCGACAGCTGAAAGCGTAGTCGAATTCTCTTCGTCTTCATGCTCAGTTGATTTTTGTTTTTTCATCTTTTTATTTTTTTTAGAAATTTTTTTATCATTATCGTCTTGATTTTCTTGACTTGACAAATGCGTCTCTAACATTTTAATTTGTGGGATTTCTTCGGCAAAATCTTGACGAGTTTTTTCGTCATGAACACTCAAAGATCTTCGTATTCGTTTATTTAATTCTCTCGAAAACTCATCAAAAACTGGATCAATTTCACCTGGTTGAGGCTTTCTTTCCAACTTTTCATCATGTTCAAAAGCGACACGCTCAACATTCTCTTTATCAGATGTAATCCTAGAAATATATTCCTCTATATCTTCATACACATGGTCTCGTTTCTTTGATGTGCCATCTTTAGAGTGTGATGAGCTTCCACTGATTGAAATTTCATGAGATTCGACGGTACTCTCTCTTTGTTCGTTATCACTTTGCTCCTTTTGTTCATTTGTTTGTGAAATATTTTCTTTGCTATCATCAGATAGAGGAAGATCAATGATCTCGTCAGGCTTCACCATAACATTTTCAGCTTTCTTACGCTTCCGATTTTCCATAGGTGACTCATCAAGCTCGAGAATTTCTAAAGAGTCTTCACTATCTTGTTTAACAACATAGGATGTAATTTCACGATGCTGAGATTTTGGCGACTCTTTAAGTTTTAAAATTTTCAATTCATCATTAAGAGCGAGGTCATTCTTAGAAACAGGAATTTTTTTGATGGATGGTTTGCTTGACTTTACCTTCTTAAACTGCTGATCTGCCATTTTCTTGATCTTTTGCAAAGGATTTTTAATTTTCTTCTTCAACGATCCTGAATCAAACTTCGATTCTTTTGGTTTAATATTTTCCGCAATATTTTTGGAACCTTTCAAAATGCTTTTAGGCGATTTTTGTTCATCTAAAATTTTTTCATTGTCTTCAAAAGTTTCAGATGGTTCGGCGTCATCTTTATTAATCGCTTTTTCACCTCCTTCAGCTTCTTGATCCGATAAATCTTGAATATAATTTTCGGTCTCTTTCACTTCTATTTCGTCTTGAATGCGAACCTTCTTTTGGGATTTTGGAGTTCCTGATTCTGAATCGAAATGTTTCCTTGAAGATCTTGGAGAGTGTTTATAGTTTAAAATAATCTCTGGCTCTTCATTATCACCCAATGGTTGTTTGTAAAGATGTGTCCAAGGATAACCACCCTTTAAACAAAATATAAAAATAAATCAGACATTAATAAAATTTTGATCTCTTTTTGTATTGATGTACAGCGAAGACAATTTCTTTTAAGGAACGCAACGGTATAGTTGGAGGTACATACATCATCACCACTTACTTGTTCCTTAGATTTCTTAACGTCTTCCCATAAATATGTAGGAATTGGTACTGGAGGCTTTTGTTCATCTTCACTCACCAATGCTTCACTCGACAATGCTTCAGATATTTTGTCATTTGACAAATCGCCAGGAGTTGAGCTTTCGTTATTTTCGATGTGAAGCGGTTTTTCTTGAATTTCCGTGATTGATACTTTAAGGTCTTGAGGCTTGACTTCAATATTTTCAGTGTTTGAAATTAATTCTATAGGTTTCGTAGATACTTGAGGTTTAATTTCAATTTCAATTGATGCCTGAGTTATTTTTGGCTTGAAAATGTTCTCAGCAAACTCGCTTTTCTGCTGGGATTCTGGTTGAAATGAAGCAATTTCAAAACTTTTATTTGAATCTGAAAATGGTTTTATATCTGACGAAATCTGCTGATCAGTTTCTTTCTCATCGACAAGCCCAGTTTCTCCAGAAGTTTTAATATTTTCACTGTCTTTCGATTGTTCTGCAGCAATTTCTAATGGAAGTTCAATTTCCAACGGTTTAGCTTCTTGTAAAATTTGCTCTATTTCATGATCAATTTCGTCTGTGCTTTCTTCAGATAATTTTTTAAATTTTAAAGGCACAACTTTCTCAAACTCATCGTCTATATTCACATCAGAATTTTTCCCAGGCTCATTTTGCGAGGCAATGACATCTTCATTGTCACTTTCACTGGCCTCACTTTTAATATCAATTACTTCAGTATTTTTATCAGCCACAATGTTATCATCCTTTTTCTCTTCAAGCTTTTCAACTTCACAAATTAAATTCTCTTGCTGAGTTGCCACTGGTGCTTCTGTTCGTGTTGCGCTCGGCAGCGAAACTAAAAATAAATTTCGAAGTAGATAATTATTTTAATAAAAAAACTATCATTAAATAGAATACTGTTGAGAGAAAAGTCTCTTCTTTTATCTCATATTGTTTATTACTCATTCATTAGCATTAAAATGGGGACAAATTAAACTTCAACATTTTTCTTATTAATTTGAGTATATTTTCATACCCATACCAACACAAAAACTTATTACAGATAGTAAAGATCATATTTCTCTAGCTAATTTCAAAGATAAGTTTTCTTTCAACAATTAATTACCATATCGATTAAGTACGCTTAAATATAAATAAACCATTCCGTAAGTCCAATATTATGATCGAAATTATCTTAGTTTAAATAAATACATTAGGTGTTAATGGATGATAATACTTTGAAGACTAAAGTAATGATTGAAGGCTACTGACTTTAATTCGTTCGTTCACTACCGTTTCATTATTTTTATATTCGTTATCAATGAACGAATAGAGAATTTAAAGACCCGACACTCATTTGACGATTTATGATAACTGACACGTTCAGAAAAGTTTGCGCAACAATTTTTTTTTCTATTTTTGTTATAGATATGTGCCAAGTTTCCAGTTTCTGTGTTGATGTGATATTTAACATTTATTCGTTAATTTTTCTGCTTTTCTCCTCAAATTGTTCGTCTTCTGACAACTTTGTTTGTAAGTTATTACATTTGAAATGATGAATATTAGACACACAAAACTTGAACTTAGTCATGAAGGATAGAAAAGTATTGTATGTACATTGTTATGAAATTATTTAAATATTTATTACCTATTGTACTTTATAATCTAATCATTTATGAAACTTTACGGTATTCCTACGCAATCATGCGAAAACAGAGGTTTGGTGAATTAAGTTTCGATTAATAATATTAATATGACATAGTTCAATTTCAAAAATACTTCCAATTTCATTCAGAAAACTTTTAAATATTTAGTTCTATTGACTAAGCAAATAAAAATAAAAGAAAGTTTCGTCTAGTCAAAATGGAACAAAAACCGAAACAACCAACTTGTTTTCAGAGAAAATTTACGCTAGCAAATATATTTTTGGCTTTTTTATTTTAGTTTTCTTTTCTAAAAATGCAAAATATTAATTTTTTTTAAAGAAGTTTTAAAAATATTTGGATAAATGTTTGGATGCTGTTGACAATATCGTTCCCTGAAATTGCCCCAATAAATTATTTATGACATCTTGTAAAATTCATCTTTCATTTACTTTCATCCACGCACTGTCCTTATCAGAAGGACTCATTCTAGATAAAAAAAAGTCAGTTGCCATGATTGTAAGTGCAGTAATTAAATATTCAGACAGTTAATCCATTTTCTTAAATGCTCAAAATATTTTTAAATGTTTCAATCTAACTGGAATAGTCTATAAGTATTTTCATTTTTACTTCATTTCATCCCGTAAATAACATGAAAAACGCTAGCATCCAAATTTATAAATAAACACATTGAATTTTTTTGGCAAAGATTTTTTGTGCTGTTGTTGCGTACACTTTTATTTATATGATTTGATTTAAAGTCTTATGTACTATTTAGACGTTCTGTGTTACATAAAAATTTGTTAACCATTGCACTGGAAAGGTGTTAATTGCATACGCACTCAAGAAAATGTGTCACAACATAATACTCATAATGTTGGAAGTAAATATGTTGATATGTAATAAACAAACGTCCTTGTGAAACATAACGAATTTACATTTATGATAAATCGACAAAATGTAGCATTAATGTAAATACTTTACGGTAAATATTCTCAGTCAACTTTGCTGATTTTTCTTTAAAGAAATCTTTAAGATGGTTCGCAATATTTTATTTATAGACACACTCACTTCACTAACGTCGACTAAAGTTGAATTCATTTTTTGTCACGTCAGTTTAATTCTCTACTGATTCACACGTATTTTTTAAAATTTAGCAATGGTAATAATCTGAATTTAATTCTTAATTTATATTTATGAAATAAATTGCATCCATGATAAATAAATCTTTGAAGTTGATAACAAATGCGGAATAGATAGATACGTAAATTATCAAGCTTAATCATATTTTCTTACCTTCTGCTTTTCCATTTTCATCCATTTCATAAATTCGTTTTAAATTAAATTTTCTTTATTATTGATCTCTTATTTTATCTTTGTAATAATTCATTTCTTTTTGATATTGCTGTATCAATCATTCACAAGCGAAACTCGTATGTGGAGAAGCCTTGAGTTTCATAGAGATTCACTGAATAATCTTTTGCTATTTTCTTTTTTTATACACTTTTTGAAGAAAAAAATTTCCATTCCACTCGTAGGCAATTTCATAAAAAAATTGGATTAATTTTACACCATTCATACAACTATACAAGAAATGCAACTGATCGAAGCAGATCGATGTGTTCACATTTATCTATTATACCGACATTAACAAAAATAAAAATATACTGAATGCAATTTAAAATTCGGAAGGATTTCTTGACGAATGAATTTCACTCGAATAATTCGTTCGTTTTGCGAGAGAGTTTAAACAAGAATTGACTTGAAAAACTGTGAAATGAAAACTCTGTGTTGCTCTTATAACGAAGCAATGATGATTTTCTTTTTCTTAATAGAAAAGACGATCACAGACATATTTTTATAATTCGATTCGATTCGAACATACAGAAACAACGGACGAGAATTGACTGACGCGTTTTTTCTTTTAAATATTTTTAAACTAAAGTTTACACAATATTTTCACAAATGGTCGTTATGTCTTCGTAGCAAGCCCTACTATTTACTTACTAGGTAGCTTTCCTTGAGTAAATGGAAAATATTTTTGTTTTAGAAAACTGCAATTATGTGGCTTTGACATATCGATGGCAAAACTTTTAAAATCAGGAGTACTGTAAAAAGTCTTCTTCTAAATTTATTAATTCAAGCATATTAAATTTATTATCAATTCTTTTATTTGTCATGAAATAAATAATTCGTATTCAACACTGTTTACAAAAAATAATAAAATTTTCATACATTTCTATTGAAGTTAACTGAAATTTCCCAATCGGTTTAAGTTTTGAATATTTCATTCGTATCGGTTTTGTTTACAAAAATATCGAAATTTTGAAATTATCTCAGAAATTCTAAATTATAAATAAGTTAATAATATTTAAATAAAAATTTATGATCAAGTAAAATGTCTCTCTATAAATCAAGGTAAATCTTTAGTTAAGAGTAAACATTTTGTGAATTCATTGAAATAGGTAATTTTGTTGTTTCGCATAGGCTAAAAGAAATTGAAAATATTCTGGGTGAAAAGGATATTGACAAGAAAGCATTATGCAGTTTCATTCATAATGGTATACCTGAGTGTAAGAAATACAGGCCGATATGTTGGAAGATTTTGTTTAATTATTTGCCACTCCAAAAAAATCGTTGGGAACATCACCTTTTAAGACAAAGAAACAATTACAAGAATCTCATTATGGAGTTTGTAATTCCTCCGGGAATTAAAGATGTTGATTTATCTGTTGATCATCCTTTAAGTGATGGCCCTGATTCTACATGGAGCACTTTCTTCAAGGAAAATGAGACTTTTCTTCTTCAAATAGATCGAGATGTTCGAAGACTTCTTCCCGATATTTCATTTTTCCAAGAGCCAACGAAGTTTCCTTGTGAAATAGTTGTAAACAGTGATAGTGATATACGCCTCCATTCTAGGTTTGTAGTTTAAATCAAATATAAATTCAAAACATATTAAAATGCATTGATTAAATATTGCAATAGGGTTGCCCCAAAACAACTTAGTTATGCAAATGTTGAACGAAAGGGACTTGGAATAACAAAGGTAATTAAATATAGCATTAAGTAAATATGAGAAGAGATTTTCTCTATATTTTTTTTTATTTCGTTAATTAACTTTTTTTTAAATGGAAGCATGAGTAAATCTAGAGAAAATCTCTAAACTATCTTCATAACATTTTAATACCAAGTAGAACAAAGGGATTTAATGAAATTGCTTTTCTTTCTCTATCCAAAAATCACATAAATAATCACATATAAAAATAAAACTAATATTTTTTGTATTTTTTAATGCTTTCCAAATAAATAACAAATTTTTACAGCAAGTGAGTAAGGAAATTTACTCAATGCATAATTTTTTAAAATCATCTTGTAATTAATTTTTTGTTCGATGTTTCCAGATAAATCTCATATTGAAACGTGCAGCTGAGAGTTACAGTGCTATGGAGAAAGGAAAGGAAGCAAACTGGGAAGTCGTTGAGAGAATTCTTTTCATTTATGCAAAATTAAATCCAGGTCAAGGTTACGTTCAAGGAATGAATGAAATTATCGGTCCAATATATTATGTATTTGCTTCCAACGAAGACCATGCAGAATATGCGGAAGCTGATTGCTTTTGGTGTTTTACAGCTTTGATGAGTGAAATACGAGATTTTTTTATAAAATCCTTAGACGAGTCCGAAAATGGGATCAGGGGAATGATGAACAAATTGTCGAAACTTTTAGAAGAAAAAGACATTCATGTTTACAAAAGACTTCAGGAACAGGGCATTTTTCCCCAGTATTACAGTTTTCGATGGCTCACCTTACTTTTAAGTCAGGAATTTCCTTTGCCTGATGTACTGAGATTGTGGGACTCAATTCTAGCTGATGAAAATAGATTCGAATATCTCATATACATATGCTGTGCTATGATAATCATTATTCGTGATCAACTACTTGAAAATGATTTCGAGCATAATGTCAAAATACTTCAAAACTTTCCTTCTATAGATGTAAATTTTGTGCTACAACGTGCAATCCAATTACGAGAATCATAGCAAGTTGCTTTTCTCGATAATCAGCGGTTTCACAAAAATTTAAATTCTTAGAAGAGAAACGTTAATTTTCGTTTAACACAAAAGTCTTAATGATTTACAAGAATATCATAACGTTATCGTGACTCAGCCTTGTCAACAACACAATCAACTGAGGCGTAAAATATTAATTAAATGAGCTCTTTGTATTTCTAAGTAGAATGATTTAATTGAAAACTCTTGAGAAACTTTTTATATTAATTTTTCTATGATAAATATCTCGCTATTACCAACATAATAGAATACCGAAAACTTTATTTTCTTTTGAAATTCAGTTTATTACTTAACTACAAAATATTCAAAGTCAAAAGATTAAACTCAAACCTTATAAAAGTCAAAAAATCAAAACTCTATTTTTCAGAATGATTTGAATGAAGTGGAATGAAAACTCGACAAACCTGAAGAAAACATAAATTTTACACACATTTTTGACAGCAGTACAAAAGTTTAAGCTGCTTTCTCAGTACTTAGTTCAATTATCCTTCGTTTCTAGTTTTAAACGAAACATGCTTGGATGATAAACGAGAAACAATTAATTAAACTTATACATGTAAAAAACAAAACGAATTAATTTCTAATATTTACCAATAAAACAATTTTAAAACTCAGTTCACAAATCGACTTTAATATGACTTTTATCATTTATTTTAGATGGTTTTCTTTTGTTTCGAATTATTTTAATGAAGGCTTCCATGACGATCCCAAAGATTATTATAATAAAGCTTTTGAATTTTATATTATGTTTATTTCTTTTTTATATAGATATTTAAATATCTATTGCTGTAAGTGAACTCTGTAAAACAAAAGATTTTCCATAATTTTTTTAATCTTTTTATTCGTTTTCTCTCCCTTCGTTTTCTGCTTGACATCGTCAAGTTTATTCTTATCCATATTTTATGAAAATCAATAAATATTTCTGTATAGATATTTTGTGTAAGATGTAGAAGTCCAGAGCGTGTTAAATTTCATCATAGAAATACCATTGAATATAGAAAATACAAATGATAATAAATTTGAATAGTTAATTTATATTAAAATATTTCTTTATCTCAGATAACAAAAGATTTTGAATCCAACAGCTCAGTTTTAAAGTCTTGTGGCATGACAACAATAATAGATACAGAAGTTGTTCTTATCCGTTTTAATCCGTTCATTCATGAAAGATATTTTTATCTTCCAAGCTTAACAGATTATGTCGACCTTGTTATTGATAAACACGTACGCATCTTCAATATATTTCTACTTTTTATGATTGACTACTGTCACATCTATACATGATGAAAATCATTTTATTATGAAAATAACATTTGATTATTTATTTGACTGTAACACTGAACTAAATGGATAATCCCTAATTCCATAAAAAATATTTCATAAACATGATTTTAGTAAAAATAAATATTCTGTAAAACTTTTAATTCATTGGAGGCTCGAACATCGAGTATTACTAAAATGAAGTTCTTATCAAAAAAATTTTATTATTCAATATTTCATTTGAATTTCACATCTTTCAAATCCAAGGACACTTTAGCGCTTGCAATAATTCAGAAGCATAGGCAAGAATTAAAAATGATAATCAATAATCTTTATGTCATTTTTGATTAATAACATCATTTTTAGATTCATCAAAGTTAATCATAGCAACATAAATTTGAATCAGAGCTGTTTGAAAATTTATTTTTGAGATTCTAATCTATTCCAGTTAAGAATCTTAGTTTTTCTTCAAATTTCAATCAACTTAATGGAAACTTTTCTTTAACCTAAGGAACCGTTTTTCCCTTTTTCATCAAAAAAATAAATCTACACCATTTTTTTAAGATCTTGATTAGATATTTGTCATGTTGATGACACGCGCAATGTAAAAAGATTTAAAGGAAACATGTTAAAATTGTAAAAAAAGGCATAAAATAAAAAATCATATTCCAACTACGTGATGGGAAGTTAAAGTGAAATTGGTCATGCTTTGTTATCATTTGTTAGACTCTTGAAAACTTTTACTATTTATTTCGTTTGCTACGTTATCAAATTAATTTTTGCTGTGCATTTAAAACGAAATTGGATATGTAACTTTTAACAACTTTAGTTGGATGCATTAGTATTCAAAGGATTCTGCAATTTCAAATAAATGAGTTTATGAATAGAGATCAGAGCAATTGACTATCATAATTGAATAAAATGTTTATCAAAGCATTATTGATTGCTATTTTTTTCTATTTTATAGAATCTAGAATATTTAATGCGCTATTTAAATCGATAAAATGCTCAGTCCCACATCAAGAAGGTGCCAGACAGTATAAAGTTTTTCTCAATATGGAGAGGCTTTAAAGCTATCAATTATTTTCACTAAGGTTTTCGATATTGAATTTCAATTGCGAAAGTAATCAATGCAAAAATATGACCTATCATTACTAAATAAAAAGCTCCTTGAAGCATTCTTAAGTTGAGAGCTGTTTGTTCTTTTTCATCCGCTGTTTTCGCTTTGCTGCCCATGCTATCTTCACCATTCATTTTTCCTTCAATTTTTCCATTTTCTTGGTCGGCATTTTTCTTTTCTCCTCCACTTAGATCCATCGGCATGCTTTGATACATTTTTTTATATTCATCGTTTGTTATTTTATCAAGAATTCCGCCTTCAAAAAGTTTCATCAAACTGCTCAAAAAGAAAAGAAAGGAAAACTATAGCAACAAATCTTAGCTCATTCCAAAAAATTTTCATTACTTTTCATTCAAGCTGTCCAGAAATAAGCATCCCTTTTGTAAAGATATTGCAGAATATCTTGTGAAAAGTTTTTCCGACAGTTGGAAGTTTTTGATTCCAAACCGTTTCATGTTAAAGAGAAGCGTTTGGCGTCCGGCAAACACAACAGTGCTATCTTTATTTAACAACACTTGAACCCCTTCCTCAACTGAGTTCAGAAGATAAGTTGAATTGCTTCCTTGATGTACCATTCTATTGTACAATCGATTCATAATTCCAATACCATTTTTAAGAATGTTGTGTGAAGCCGAATTTGTTTCGACTAAAAGCTTATAACTTTCACTTTTATTCAAAACATGTTCCAATCTTTGCAGAGTATTGATTGGCAGTTCTTTGGATGGTCGCGCTAATTGAGATGTGAGTTGTGCCGAATATAAATCGCTCAAGACATAAGTGGATGAAAGCCATAGAATTATTGAAAATAATCGAACTGAATTATTGTCATAAGGAAAATTAGCTGCTGGAAAAAGGAATTGTTCATTAAAGAAATTTCTGTTACGTGAGATGATTACGAACGTTGTCGAAGAAAAATGTGACATGTAAACCATACACAGAGGCTTAGCAATCCATCTTGTTCCAATATTCTTGCATGTTTTTTACGCTTCCCATCGATTTTCATGGAAAATATCTCTCGAGTATAAATCATTTTGCCATATGAATTTGAATATTTTTGTTTCTTCTTTCTCTTCTTGAGCTTTTCTAAAATTACAACCATAAAATATAAAATAGGACCAACAATAACAACAGTAAAGACAAGTGGGGGCCAAACGCTTGCATCAAAGGGATAAACTAATGCAAATGCTTCGCTGATCCTCCGGGGCGCGTGAGTTAAAAATGCCCCAGAATCGGGGAGTGTTAAGAATGAAAATTCGATTTCCTGCAATTTTTCGCTAGTTATTACAGTATCGCCAAACAAAAGATCAGCTTCCTAAATGGAAAATAAAAAATGAGTATGAGTGACGTGTTTATTTTGTATCAGAAAACATATTTTTCATTACTCGATTCTGTAGCATTTTCAAACCGAGCTCGTGGGGTTGCGTAATATTATCTGAAGAAATTATTGACTTTACATCGATATATTTAAATTTAAAGTTCATTTTTTCTGATAGAATTTCTAGAAGTGAATGATCTCTGCCTGATATGTCAAGTGATATATCAGAATCATTTTGAGGCATCTGGAATTGGTCAATCAAATCATCGCCGCTTTCATTCAAGTTTTTGTACGAGATAAAAGTCCATGGGGGTCTCTAAAATCAACCCGAATAATGATTGATGGAGTGATTGATTTATTACGTGTCCCACAACTCACATGAATTATTGGCACAATGAAGACACGCTTGTTGAAGTTCTTATATATATTTTTCATATCTGGTAGGATTGGTTCAGCATTTAGTCCCAAATTGTTGCCATCAAACCAATTAACAAGTTTCATATTCCCATCATTTGCCGATGATGCTTGATTGTAGTAGATCCTATAAACGAATTTTCTCGGGTTCGTTATCATAACAGTTCGAAGTGGCTCTTGTAAGTTTAAGTGTTCATGATTTTTAGGTAGTTTTTTAACGTTCCAAAAAAACACGTATAGACTGAGACGATGTGCTAAATTCCGCGCATGAATCTGAAAGAAGAAAACTCAATTTCTTTTTATAAAAAATGTATTCTTAAAGATTACTTCTGGTATCAGAACTTTTGGATCGTGGAAAACCAATCCAGTTACTTCCAATGACCCTAACAGATTAGTTTCTATAAACTTAAAGAACTTTTCTTTCTCATTGAAAATACAAGTTTGTAGGCCACGTTTACTTAACTGCATAACTAATTCATTAACAAGAATTGAGTTTCTTGCATCCATATTGAAAATTGTTAAAGGGCCTGATAGTTTCAGCCCATGTGATATATCGGAAAGAGCTAGATAAATATAAGAATAAAGATGTAAGTAGGTAAATATTATTCTTCTGATATCTATTTAGTTATTGTAGAGAAAAGAAAGATTCTCCTTTTTCTATCGATTATTTATTTTTTTTTCTGCTCTTATGACAAAGTTTCTCACCTACAGTCGCATGGTGCGATGTGTTTTCACTATTATCATTCTGAAAAGAGATAACTGGTAAAGGAATTATTATTATTCCTAGAAAAAAATACTTTAGCATGACTTCTGTGAAAACAAAATGTGTATGAGTGTTTACTGTCTGTAGGTTTGTCTTGAATTGAACGGTTTCTAGCAAATTTTTTCTCTTCCTAAAAATAACTTCCCATGTTGAAAGCTTAATTGTTAAAAATGTTAAGGTTGTAAAAGCTGCCTATCAATTCTGCTTGTTAAAAATAAAAGGCTGTTTCAATCAAAACTTATAATTACAGAATAAATTTTGTTGTTGCTAACTAAGGAAACTTTTGAAGGTTTCGTATATAATTAATTCACAACAATTTTCTTATGATAACTTTTCTGTTGGTTTTTTTAAATTTCCTTAAGTTACAATTATGAATTTAAATCACATATTCGAAAACAAACAAACATTTAGCATTTAATTTAGAATGTAGACACATACTCACCTTTTTATTCTAATTTTACTTCTTTTACTGAACTTAAAATTAGGAAGTTTCAACCAAATGTCATAAATCTTTTTCTTAAATCACTGGTGAATGAATAATTAAAGACTTTTGTCCCGAGTTTTCTTTTCTTGAAATAATGAATTTTGGAATTCCTTATTTCAGAACAAACAGCAATTTGACACTCGATTAAATACCCTTGCTCGTTAGTAATGTTTCGCAAAACGCATAACATTATTTGAAGAGATTAAGAGCTTTGAGGCGCTTATCTCAACTAAAACAGACATTTATAAATAAAAGCTGCTTTATGTTTAGAACTCAAGCATATCAAATATGTATAAGTATGAATGCTTCATTATTGTTGTTATCTTTAATGCATGACAAAAGTTCACAATTAAATATCACTCATACATAATTAAAAATCTAATTATCTAATCTTACTGCGCTTCACTAGTTTGTTATTTTCTTTTGTCTTATTATTAATTAAAACTTTAAAGCAATAAATAATTAAAGATCCACTTCACAATTTTATCGATGAATTGATTTTTTCATACAATATCTAGTTGGTAATTTTAATGAAACGTGTTGTAAGTTTATTGAGATTTTGCAACGATTTCAAACTGTTGTCCCAAAATTATATGAAAACTTCATTAAAATTCGTTTAAACAAAATTAAAAAAGTACAAAATAAGTTAATGACAATAAACGAGAACCCAATTAAAATTAATAGAAGTCGAGTCGTCAATTCATTAAAACACAATTTAAATACTTTGAAATATTAACTTTCCTAAAATTTTCCACTTCCTGCCCAAAACGCTTGATTTATTCTTTTATGTTTAATCCATCAAGGAAAACTTTTTCGATAGATGATTTTTAAGAGCTAAAGTGTGTTTTTATTCATAGGAAAAATGATTGTCTTCTGTTGTACTAAAGACCTTTTTTTCTTTTTTTGTTAAAACAGCAGATCTTGACGATTCAAAAATGGGAGGAAATAAATTTTATATAAGTGAAATTCTCTTGGTAAATTAAGTGGAAAAATATCTTTACTTACATAATCATTTATTCATTCAATCATTCATCAAAAATTGAAACAATATTCATGTCATTCTGTATCTCAAATTTTTTAATGCTCATGTGAAACATACTTCAATATTTTAAGCAGATATTAGAAAAATATTTTATTCATGAGGTAAAAATGAAACAATGAAAACTGATAGAAAGGTATTGTGTGGGCACATATATTACTGTCTTTAATGTTTTTTTATGTCAATTATGATATATTTACATAGAAGGATAAATAATGGATTTTTTTGAACTTTCTTTTATTTCTTAAGTAGAAAAAAAAGTTGGCAGTTTAATTTTCTCAATCAGCGTTGCTTACATGTATGATGAAAGAAATATTCTTTATGAAGTGTGCATTAATATTTATGTTTTTATAATTGTATAAAAAAAGGTTTCAAAAACAAATATTTCTACTAACGTTGAGGTTTATTTTCAATCACTCCACTTCAGAAATGAAGCATGTTTGTATCTGTTTTGGATTAGATGTGAATTTGTATCATGTTATGAACTTTTAGTGTTATTTGTCTTATTTTGAGTTGTGAAACCGCAAACAAATTTTTGGATATCCCATATAATTGTTTGATGGTATCTAATTTCATCGTAATCTGAATAAGATTGATTATGCCATACATACATATGAGTCTAAAAAAACCAAACGTGATACTGTTGAATGGGCATCAAACTGGACACCTGCTGTAAAAAATAAAATACTTTGCTCCCAAATAAAGTGAACTTTTTAATTATGCACCTTCCAGCATGATCATAAAAATTATCAAGAGAGTTACATAATTGCCTATCACAAAAGAGACATACATAAATTTACATAGCATAAGCCAGATTCATTTTGGAGAGATGGAATATAAAAAAATCTAATAAAACATCAACCTTATTTTTTATTCTTTCATTTTGCATTTCAATTTCAAATGATTCCATTATATTCTTCCTCTGAAGAATCGTATGAAGTTGTAGCTTTACAAATGTACGGAAATTATGCACTCGACTAAGGCTTTAAGCAAATCTTTCCATTTCACATCGCATGCATTTGAATAAGTACTTACATTTGTACAGTATTGTATTCATGTAGATAATGTTTTATGATCAGATATGAATAGTCATTTTTACTCTTACTCGATGGGATAAAAGGCAAAACAAATTCACAACAGATAACAGATTATTTCTATTTTTATTCAAATTTCCTATGAAAACTCAAGTTGTATTATTTTCTATGGTCCTTGAACAGCTTTGTTTTTAAAATTATTTATTTCATTCAAATAAATAAAAAGAAATTTTTCAAGCGATGTTTTTTAATTCGAACCTCCAAGCAAACCAAAATATCATTAAAATGTTTAGGATTAATAATCGAATTTTGCAAACTGCTAAATTTCCATAAGTACATTTTATAATGAATGTATATGCAGTGTTGATAAAAATACTTATCTGAAAAGATAAACAAAACCTTTATAAATGTGACCTGGCCTTATACAAATTTATAAAATTCATTAACCTTTTACACAAGTGGACTTAAACTTTTTTGCAGTCACTCACATTTTTCTTAATATTTACTTATGTTACCTACATATAATAATTATATGGATCCACTTTTGAACATTAAAACCTTTTTTAGGGGGGAAAGGAAAATTTACGTTGTCAGTAAACTTCTTTCTTGCTAATATACCAAACTATTAAAATGTATTATTATACCCTTCAAGCTTAGATAATAATCTAATAACTCAGGGCAAACTTTGTTGTTCAGTTATTATCTTCTTAGAAATCTGCTTGGCGTTATAAATTTTAACAGTCGTTAAACGAGGTAAAACTTTCCATAAATAATGTAAGCACAAACAAATTGTCGTCTTGTATGAAAGGATATATTTGCAGAAAAAAGGCCCAATGTAATTAAGGAACAACGCTTTGATTGAAATAACTTGTCAAAAGCGTTGACAAAGCAAGAACATCCAGCATTCCAATGATAACAGATGAAGCAGATGAAACAGTGAAACATGGAACGAAAATATCATCATTCAGCAATTTTTGAACAATTTCAAATTTCATATTGGAAAATCCAATGGAAGGTTTTCCAATTTCCTGCCACAATGATGTTCGCTTCGTACAATTTTCTGTTTTTGTTCCTTATCATGAAAAATTCTTCTTTCAGTGTTCTCTTACGTGCGGTGATGACAGGAAATACATTTTTTCCATAGCAAATTCTTTGTGATTAGAAACATAATGTGACAAATACAAAAAAGGATACATTTGTTATGAAGATATATTTTGTCGTGAATTAATTAACTTAATAAATTCGGGTTGGTTATGTGCTAAAATAATTATCAAAAAATCAAAGAGTGGAAACAAAAAATAAAAATCAAGAAATCCTAAACACGTTTAAACATAAGTCAACGTACAAATTATAATTTAGATAATTTTTAATAAAAACTCGTCTTGTAAACATCCATTTCCTCTTGTACGGTATTCATCTGGAAACGAAAAGATTGATTGTCGTTAATCATTGACATTTGCTTCTTTTTTTTCGTTATCAAGCGAGCGTGAAACATCCTCTATTTCAATTTTCAAAAACACATTTAAAGATGAATCATACGAAGAGATTCCGCTTTAATTTCAGTCTTTAAATATTACCCTAAAGCATAACAAGATTTAATAAAATTTTACCCACGATTAATATGAGGCGTGTATAAAATTGAATTATTCTTATTATAAAAGTTATGTGGTGTATCTTAAAATAAATTTGAATTTGGTTTGCTTGACGAGGAACAAGTTAAAAATGTGAAGAAGTCATGTAACCATTAAACCACACAAACATTTCCTTTAACATCATTCTCTAGATCTGAACAGAATTTACTTGAACAATGTCATCATACCCATTAAATAGTCACATATACATATATATGTGAAACATAAAACATAACTTAACTCAGCGACGTATACGATATGTTTCAAAGGAGACAATGAAATGTTATCAATCTTCAAATAATACAATACTTTTTATGTTTATCATTAGGAAATCAGCCAAATTTAGCTTGTAAAAACATGTAAAAATATGGCAGAAAAAAGATAATAAATATATGTTATGAGAATTTTTCATGTCAGTGTTATCCAAGGGCTTCTTCGTAGCATGTTTGATTGGACAGACAAATATGGATAACCGTAAAATAAAGTGAAACATACATAATTTAGGAATGTTTGTGTATAATTGATGTCATATCTTGCTACTAAAAAAGAATCATCAATCGCTTCGTGGTGATAAACGAAAAACGTGTGGACGAGAAATTGTGAAAATCATGAAGAATTAAACTGAACAAAGGATTAAAGTGAGAAAACAGTATAAAGAATTTAATTAAATATAGATCGTGAAAACTTTATTGACTCGAATAATGACTTAGACTGTTTTACCAAATTCAAACTTGCTATTGGATTCTTAAGTGACAATGACAAGACGGTTATAAGCTTTCCCCAAAAGATTTAGATATCGATGCAGTTGTAATAAAAAAATAAAAGGTTAATAGAATCATAAAAAAATAAAAATAAATTACATTATGTTTATACTTTTATGGTTGATTTTTGATGTTCAGTACGGAAATGACCTTGAAATTCGTGAAATGGTCATAATATATTCTTGTGCAAATGTTTATCTAAATGGATATATCACCTTGGTTTCGGTACCTTTTTTAAAATGAAAAGTTATTTTAGGACAACTTTCTTATACACTTTCCAGTACAACCTTAAAAAAGATTAAAAAAATCAAGCAGATACTTAACAACTTTTATATAATTTTATGTACTTTATTTGTGACGTTTTTTGCAACAACTTTAGTGTGAATTTATTTCTGCAATTAAGTTGTTTTGCGATAATAAAAAATGTACGTAGGCTTAACATATGAGTTGTCATGTATTAAAGCTTGGAAATTTTGAATATTTTCTACATGATTCAATATATGCTTCGATACAAGCTTTAGAAATATTCATTTTAATAAAATTATTTATACTGAGAATACTCTTGAGAGCGTTTCGACATTTTTAAAGGCTTCATTTCTTACTTCTTCATTTCGCATTTCTTTTTTTCTGCTTTTAATAGACATCAGTTATTCATCTATCTATAGAAAAGCAAAATTTGTCTGTTTTCGATCTTTAATATGTGACCTTAAATTTGATAAACATTTTTGACGAATTGTTTATTTATGATATATTTTTGGTTCCGATAAGACTAAATTGTCACTAAGAAGTTTTATTAGCAAACTGTCAATACGATTGATTATTGTCATTATAGAATGTTTACCTCATAATAATGAATAATGACTCATCATTAGAAAATATGAGAAGCCCATACACCGGAAGATGAGAAAGGCGTGACTGAGCTTATGACATTCAGTTTTGATTTGTCTATTAATAGAAAAATTAGCATTAACTCTAACTTCAAAGCAACTATAATATAGAAAATGCAAAATATGAATGACTTTCTATAGACTGAAAAGCTGGAGATTCAGAAAATTCGTTTACGACAATATTTCAAAATTTAACATCTCCATCGATTGATATCTTTCTCAGTTCTTTAATTTTTCAAAGTCTTATTTATTGTATTCATCTGACCTGTCAAACGCACTTGTCTTCAGCTATTTCCTCATGAATGGTTTCGAAAAGAAGATATTGAGTCAAGTATTACTTGGCTTAGATGCTTCGCAATATGATGGATGTTTTGATTGATTCAATGAAAAAGAAATCAAAGTTCACCATAATATTTGTATTGAATAATTTTCATATCTCTATTTGTATATTTTGATTTAATGTTTATGAATGTATGCATATAGTTGTATATTACAGTTTCTTATTCTTTTATATTAAAGTTCGGTACTAAACTGTTTGTATCTGCATTGAAATATTAATGATATGTAAATCTGATAAATCGTGAACATATTTTCAAAAAGTTTTAAAGTGCTCTTCCAAAGCTTGAAAAATCTTCAATTAATCAACAGATCAATTTTTATTTTTACTTGAGCGACGAATAAAGAAACATAAAACTTTTAAAGCTGCTTTCAATTTATTTTGGCAATCTCGTCATTTTTCTCGCAAGTTATTTATATTTTCATATTATGAGTGAAGCTGGGAATTTACATTTTTTAAAAATAAATCCAATTCAGTGCATTTTGAAGCTTAATCTTTATATCTTAATGTTCAACATATTAGACGTTCTGAATAAACACAACAAGTGTTTTAACAGTCATAAAAACTTGGAAAAGCATTAAGTAGGAGGAAAATAAGAATGCTGTGTAAGGAAGCAAAAATTTTATCTTTAAATAGTTTTGAGATTCTTCTGATCTCTCTTTAACTCGATAATATCTGAATATATATTTAAAAACTTACTTATGTATTTACTTAAATATTCCTTAGATACCCAAGTCTTTAAAAATAATATCATTGACGAGATTTAAGCAATCCGAGATAAAAGATATCCATCTACAGTAATTTATTTTTCCGGTTTTTCATTCATAATGTCGTTTTTTCCCTTCTGCTTAAATGATAACGCCAATAAAATTAAATTCAGCTGAGATTATTTTTGTGACTAAATTTTAGCTCTAGCGGGTGAACAGAGATTATGGAAAATAAATCTAAGCTGCGAATTATTTTGTCAAAATTTAGCATCAGCTGTAAGAACAGATTTCATGACCTTCTTTAGAGGGTGCTATTTTTTCCGTGAATCTGTAATGAAAAAGAGAATTTATAGTTTTCCCTTCATAGACATATTTTTTTCTCTTAAATACTTGAGTATTACGTGCTGGGCGAGAAAGCTATTCATCGTTGAAAGAGATAAGACTTTGTCGCACATTCCCTGAATTCATTCTAATGAGGTGATCTGCATTCAAAAAAGGTAAAAGAAGTATTTCTTAAGAGTCGAATTGGTGCTGAAATAACAGCTTACGTAAGGCATGTTCACGCGATTTGAAGATCGATATTCCTAAAATGAATATGAATACATACATCTACATAAATATGTCTACATATATATTCAGAATAAAATGTACGACTATGCGTTAGAAGAAAGGAATTGTCAAAACGCAATTTGCTTTAGGTTGAGAAAATGTGATTGTTTAAGCTTTTAAATATAAACAGAATTTTCTTCCATCAAACATTATTATGTACTTACAAACATATTTTCAAATAGACGTGTCAAGGGTATATGATGTGACGCCGATGTTAGCAAATATCTTTTTCTCTTTCCGATGTGAGAGCAAAAGCTCAAACAAAGCCTTTGTATAAATAACAAGGTTTTATCTTAAAAAATCATATGAAAAATCATACACTTCAAAAAATTTCTTTCCAATGCAACATACTTAACATGGATTGGATTACTTGACTGATTTGACAAAACCATATTTTGTTGGAAATTTGTTGTCAAGGTTCAATGTGAGAATTTTCTAATCCACACTTTTGTAATTTCAAGAAAAAAAGAATTCATTGTGTCAAGGAGATAAATTTGTTTTGCTTTTTGTCATATTTTCGACTTCTGAGTATTGAGTTTACTAATAGAATTCACAACCTGAATTAAAAATACCTTTTTCTTAATCAGTTATGACTTAGATAATTTGCTGACTGACCGAAAACTTTTCTACAAATTTAGTCAAACAATTTTCTACGTTGACGTAGAATTTTGCCTAATCCTTTAGCTCGTTGGCAATATCAAATATTTGTAAGTTATGTGCATATTTATACTTATACACATATATTGATCATTTCTTATTTGCATATTTACATAAATACATAAACAACATTTATGTATTCACGACATTAATGGAGGAATATTGAGTAGATATTAAACTTTTCAATTTTCATATTTGTCTAGTCTGAAAAGTTTTATTTAAATATAAATGCAAGTATCGATGCTTAAACTTTGTACAAGTTTAAATAGAAACAGAAATCTCTGAAGTAAAAGGAATAGAAACGCTTATTGACTAACATTGTGATATTATCAAATCTTCGACTCTTTTGAAAACGTTCACCAAACCAAATTTTTTAAAGACAAACGCGAATCAGCATTTCAGTTTGAGTCGAGCATACCCTTACGTTAAAAATTTCTTTTTCATGTAGAAAATGAAATATTGAAATGAAAAGTTTTTCTGTCAATAAAACATTTTAAGTGAAATGAAGCAAAATTAAAACTCGGATAAGCATTCAAGCAAAAGCTCATAGGATCAATCCGTTTGATTTAAATATATTTAGATGAATAAAGTAATCGCATTTAAATGTTATGGAACTTAAAATAACATTCCTCTTTAGATAAAACTATTTGATAAACATTTTCATGTTAGATATTTTGTTCTTGTCAGCAGACTCCAATTAATCTTATAAAAGTACTCCTAAGTTCTAATTTAGTCCAACACCTTAATAACTTTCTCAGAAAGAAGGCTTACATTATCTCAAATAGATAGAAATGATACAATTTTTCGTGCTGTTCAACAACTTTCTTCACTTCAGCTTTATTATAAGTTGAAGTTCTGGACTTAATGAGACCTGACACTAATACTTCCTACGGTCGGAATTACACGTACTGCGGTTGTTAGCAATAATGCGCTACTATAATCTGTTCAAGTGTAGAAAGGCAATTTTTATCTGACTGAACTTTTTTTCAAAAATCTTCCTTTTGCTTCACATAAATTGCAAACACATCGCAAAGAGATCTTTTCAAGTTTTGATAATTAATTCCGTTCTATTAACTTTTATTGCAGACCGCCATTGACAAAACTTAGGAAAATATTTCCAGCAAGCTGTGCATTTGAAATTTCAACAATTTATGTTAAATATCTGCTTTAATGGAATGTTGTCAAGATTCTGAAAGTTGTTTTAATTGCAAGTAACGTCAAATTTAATTGTGTGAGAAAGATTTTCCAACATTTGCTATTGTGTTGGATACTTAATTGAAATGTTTTCCATTCTTTCATTCACAGATGTAGGTCTGAAATCTGAAACATGAGCCTGTTCGCTTTGATAGCTAAGTCATATTTACCTATGGAATAAACGACAAAGTGTCATTTGATCAAGAGTTAGCCATGACTATTATGACATTAAACAATTATTCGTCACTCCAGGGGTCAGATGACGCAAAGCACGATGGTTGTGAAAAGCCGCAACAGGTCATGTACGAAAGTGTGTTTGGAATTTCTCTCGCAATGCCACAATGGGAAGCGATAGGAACTGCTGTTATATTGTCACTCATAATTGTGATCACCATTGTGGGAAACATTCTCGTAATCCTGTCAGTGTTTACATACAAACCCTTAAGAATTGTTCAGAACTTTTTCATCGTGTCACTTGCTGTCGCTGATTTAACTGTTGCAATTTTGGTTCTGCCATTTAATGTCGCCTATTCAATAAGGGGACGTTGGGATTTCGGCATTCATACGTGTAAAATGTGGTTGACAAGTGATGTTTTATGCTGCACAGCATCGATATTAAATTTATGTGCCATTGCTTTGGACAGATATTGGGCAATAACAGATCCAATAAACTACGCTCAAAAACGAACAGTGGAACGTGTGTTGATTCTCATATTAGGTGTTTGGGTGTTGTCTCTGGTTATTAGTTCACCACCTTTAATAGGTTGGAATGATTGGCCAGATCACTTTGATCCCGACACACCATGTCAGCTAACTTCAAATCAAGGCTACGTTATATATTCAAGTCTAGGATCTTTTTTTATTCCACTTATCATCATGACTATTGTATACATCGAGATATATGTTGCAACACGTAGAAGATTAAGAGAACGCGCAAAGGCATCTAAAATCAATGCAATGACTTTAAAAAGTGCTACGACTATTCAAGTTGTTGATCCAACCACAAATAATTCTGGTTCTGGTGAACGCGAACGTGAATCAATAAGTAGTGAGCTCAATCACAACGACCTACCGGGAGCTTCCGATGGAAGCCTTACTTCGAAAGACATTAAGCGGAAGAAAAAGAAAGATAAAAAGAAAATGACAAAAGATTCTATCAAGGATCTCAAAGACAAACAGAACATTCATTTACCCATTTCCGATGAGAATTCTGTTACTGATGTTCACGAGCATGAGCATGAGCATAACAACAAGAAAGAAAACGATACCGAAATAGAAAATTCTGTGATTGATATAGATAAAAATAAAATTAAGTTAAAAAAAAATCCTAATAATAATAACAATAGTTTAGCGTGCAACAAAAAATGCGGCGCTGTGTATCAGTTTATAGAAGAAAAACAGAAAATATCTTTAAGTAAAGAAAGACGAGCGGCTCGAACGCTAGGAATTATTATGGGTGAGTTATTGTTATAAGTTTATGATGAAATTTCTATCAACGTTGAATCGAAGATTTTCTACAGCGAAAATATGTTTGGCTAAAATCTATTTCTGAATATTTTTTTAAAGGAAACTTCGAATTTATGAAATATCTAGATAATAAGAAATGCTTACAAAATCCTAAGAGGACGATGAAAAATTCTATCTACACAACATCATTTAAAATTTTCTTGTAGATATATTTTATTGACACTCAATATATAAAATAAGCTTTTTAATAGCAATGACTTTCGAATTTCATTTATACCGACCATTTATTAAATCTAATTTTATAAATTGTGGTTCAATGCAACAGCTTGTAACAGTGTAAAAAATAAAACTTTATCACGTTTTCTTTCATTCTAATTAAGTATTCTAAGAAGAAAAGCTTTTAAAGGATTTTTCAAACTGGTTTTTTATACAAATGACTTATAATTTATAACATCTCTTATTTGGATGTGTAATAATTCACATGAATGATGATGGCGTTTTCAAATTTTGATTTTTTTTTATTAATCGATGATATTCGAAGGCAAGTCACGCACAACCATCAAATCATTTTATTTTGATTTTCTCATATATTGTCATAAATCTGAAGGTGAAAAACGTTTGACGTATTAGCAGGCCTCTTTCATGGTAGATTCATGATAGCTTAAAGTCAATTTTTTTTCTGTTTATTACCAACATACTTGCCTACATATATGCTATCAAAGAGTGTCAATGTTTAGGTATTTTTTTAAGGACTTTAAATAATTTCATGCATTATATTGAATACACTAACTGAGATAGACTTGATTGCAAACAATTTTAATTATCTCACGATTCGAAATTTCTTTGATGACTCTTTTTATCAAAAAATTTGATTCCTATTTTATGCTTCGACTCCTTTTTCATTCAAATCTTCTTTTTTTTCAGGTGTTTTTGTAGTTTGTTGGCTCCCATTTTTCCTCA
>CVRI01000042.1:1035337-1059275 GCA_900005825.1 Clunio marinus | reverse complement strand
TATATAAATACATAGGTAGCTACTAGCTATGGTTGATGAAAATATTTGGAAAATTTTTATGCCACAAGCAATATGGAATCGATTTTCATAATTCAATTTTTTATATAAATTCCAATCACAACCTAAAGGAAAGGAAAGCCTAATCGAATATTTGTTGAGGAAAGCTTGAGGTAATATTTTTTTGCACTGAAAATGTATTGAAATTATTCACGATGATATTTATATTAGGATTCCTGAGCGTCATTTATCTCACTTTCGGTCTCAGCATATGGAAACATATTGCAGATAATAGTCATACAATAAACAGTTTTTCAATTTTCTAAGTCTCGTCACGTTTTTCCTGTCTTATTCATGCTTTCACATGCTTTGACTTCTACTAATGTCGAAAATGTTTTCAATCACTTAGGTAAGCATGCAACTATGCAGTCAGTTGTTAGTTACATTAAAAAGCAATTGAATGAAGTGGAAATATAAATACTAAAAGAACTACCTTGGAATATTAACATGTACAAAGCAATGATTGATTTGCTAAGGCCCAGTTATGTATGTGATGAACAGTTTGTAGTTTCTTAATTTTCTTAATTGACATCAGTTATGCTTCTATATTTCGATAATGTAATTAAATCCTCCGTCTTATTTTTTTTTATAGATATTTGTAATCAAATAATCTTAAAGGTAAATAAATTTAGAGGCCAGAATGTATTTTTTTAACATGAACTCGACTCCGCAATATGTACATACATATAAAAGTAGTAAGAAAACTAACCTTTAACTTAATAGCACAATAGAATTTGAAAATATTATGTTTTGTTGCTATTTTATCATCTCTTCATTACTCCACAAAAGAACTTACCCACCTTTAAGAAATTAATATCTTTTGATATGCAGAAATATGAAGTTTTTGATGTTTTATATTTATAACTTTTAAGGTTTGTGATATCATATCAAATTCCGATTCATGGTTGCTTATTTTGACATAAAATGTATGTTTATATACATACAAGGTTTGTTATTATTTAAAAATGGAGAAGTGAAAGATGTGTCGACATTCAATCTTCTTCATGTGTTAAGATATTTATAGAAATATACGTTCATGTTTTCGAGTCGTAAAATTTTAATATCAGGTCTGCTAACTTGCAACAAAATTATCTCATAAAAAGTAAAATAGATTCTATGCTAATAAACTTGTTTCCTAAATCATTTATTTTTGTATATAAGAAATTTTGAGGCGATGGGATTTGATGGTATCGAAATTTATTGAAAATACTTGGGAAATAAAAGATAAATCAACCGAAATGTTGTTGGGAAATACAAAAAGTTTCCTAATAACGCATGTGAAACTGCTCCTCTTTATATTTAGCTTTAAATTTAAACACTTTTATGATTGCTTCGAAACAATACATTCACACTGCTTAGTTACCAGCAACTCTCATTTCTCGAAGCTCATTAGGAAAATTATAAAAGCATGTAGCTCGACTGTTCATTAACAATTTTAAGGAAAATGAAACGGCAGTAGGTCTTCTACACATTAATCCTTAAATTCTCCACTCGATGATTCTTCTAATCTGGGAATATTTTCCCTTTTCTGATATACAATTTTAAGGAACTTGTTAACATAAGGGAATTATAATCTCATAAAATTTTCATAACTTACATGGGTAACAAAGATGAGAGATTATGACTAATGCTATAAATAGATTAGCAGCTTTTGAAAACGACTGAATTCCAATATGAATCATAAAATTATTTGTAATTTGTTTACAGTAAAAATGAATTTTTTTTAGATTCTTGCGGTGATAAAAATTTATGATAAATATTGAATAATTTTTGTAAATGTTCAACTTAATAATCATTAAAACAAAACGTTGTAAGATTGTGATAGTGATTCATATTTCTAGATAATGAATATTTGATGTTACTTTAATATAAGTAACACAAGTAGGTATTTCAATCCTTTTCCCCTCTTTATTACTTTTATTTTTCATTTATGCTTCTACTGTGAAACTACATTTTCCTCTCCTTTGAATCTGATTGTCGACAATGCTCTTTAAATAATTTCCATAGAGAGACAAGCTAAGAAATTCTTTTCATTTCAAAACCAGACATCAAATTCATCTTTAAAATTATCATCTCGTATCTTCTTTAAGAAGAAATAAATATGGTTAATCGAAGAATCCCTAAAAAATAAATTGAAGAATCAATATTTCATTCAAAAGATTTTTTTCACGTCATTAATCAAGTTTCGATATTTAATAGGTCTCATTATAAAACGCAGTTATTTAATATAGTTTGTTTATATTCGAAGATTAATTATACAGTGAATTTGCGACGATGATTGAAGAGACCGTGTAATGTATTTTTGAAGGGAGAAAAATGTCTCGTTCTATCGAGAAATTGCGTACTATCAAGACTGCTCATATCGAAGTTCATTGTTTTTAAAAATTATACAATAAGATTCTTTTAATCTTTAGATTTGAAGAAATCTTCGACTTTTTGGGACACACAATATAGAAAATTTAAACTTTTTTACTCAAACATCAACAAAGGAACATAATTAATTATTTTTAGATTTCAAGGCAGCATAAATAATACAAGGACTATGATTTGGAATAAAAGGACAATGCTAAAGACAGAGGGGATATTGTTCTGAATAATAGAAAAACCTTTTTGGACTCCTAGATAAAGCAGAGCGAATGACATTTCAAAAGTGCTTTTATTTTATTTCTTTGTTTCGTGATAAACCTCTTTAATCAAAGGAAGATTCAGAATTGAAAAAGATTTATCACATTTCAAACAATCTTGAACCTTGTATAGATAATACAAATCTACATTTAAAAGAAAAAAATTGGTATTTTAGAATGTTAAGAAAAATCTATCACGATACGATAACATTCTTCAATTTTAAAATATTTAAAACATCTTGAAAGAATCGGTAAACAAAAAATCCATTTTTAAAGTTATTTATAAATTAGTAGGTAGCGTTTGTAAGGAGAGAAAGGGACTGAAAAGGTCATATTTATCGACAAATGTAATTATTGTAATTCTCACTTTCACTCAATTTTCTTGCTCTTTTAAATCTAAAAACCTTAACAATATTTCAATTAAAACGTATCATGTTGCCGCCGCGTGAACAATGAATTCATTTTTCAGAATATTCGAAGACAGATTGTTCTTGATCACTTAAGGATTAAATAAAATCAAAAGTCAAATTAATTAATAGAGCAATTCAATATAAAATTCATTGTTTGAACATATATTAAGACATAAAGAAGAAATTTAAAGTTCAAAATAGATAAATGATAAATTAACAATCAGAATATAAGTAAAAATCATTGATAGCAAACGTGTAAGTTTGAAGCAACAACAAAGACTAATATTTGGAAAAAAAAATCACGAGCTGGAATTGGAATATTTGGAAAATTTATTCCAGTCTGGAAGTTTCTACATTTTCAAAAAAAAAACAGAATTGAATAAACTTTCTAGTATAAATATTGTATCTTGATAAAGTGAACAATTTCTGCTTCTTGACAGATAACACGATTGCACTGAGAATATCTTGATATGTTGAGCAATATATCTTGGATAATCTCTTCTGTAATATAAAGTTGTAACCAAAGTTTTAATCTGTTTCATATGATTCTAAAAAGAGATTTTATTTTAACGATTTAATAAAAAGTTTACATTAACAGCGACAATTTCTGATACTTGATTTTTCATCATTTTTAATATTTTTTATCTCGTTTTTGAAAAGATTCGTTATTTAAGTTTTATGAAGCTCCTGTTTGTGTAAATGATTACCAATTGTATAATAAAAATGCGTATAATTTCTACATCTTTTATTTAAAAAATTTCAATGACTGAAACCAGATTTTTGAATATTTCTACGACTTGAACAACAGACTGAGTTTTTCACACTTTCCACTTCAATTATTTAGCACTTTGATAGTGCTTTTTTAGCTATTATTGTACACATTTGTACGCATGTGACCTTTTCACAAAAAATGTATTTTAAGAGGATTCCCTTATGTCCATGAACATATCTGAATATAAAATCAGGAAAAAGATCCTTTTCTCCTTTAAGGAAACTTTAGTCTAGTTTTGTTTCAATATTTCCAATACATCGCATAAATCCGCACATCACATGAAATTTTTAATTCCCATCGTGTAGCTCAATCAAACTCAATAAAACGTGACAATACTTTTTATACATGGAAGAATCTGAACTACTCAAATCGCATTATTTTCATATTATTGTTGACGTTTTAGGTCAAAGTTTTGTTGTTAAAATTAATATCAGAAATTTTTTATCTTATTTTTTAAACATTGTAGGAAAAGAATCTTTTAAAGTCGAATTTATGTTGTAATAAATAAGAGAATGAAAAATTATTCAAAAGTTGTACAAACAGCTAAAATTCTAAATTTCTGAATATTTCATGAGAATTTCTGAATAATAAATAAGATTGTACTGATTGTGTTTAGATGCTATCAGTTTTTACATAAGTTCGAACATTTCTGACCAATGAGTTGCAAACAGAATTGACATGCTGGAGAATTTGTTTGCAAGAATATTTTATTGAATCGAATACAAGCTGATAAAGGTAGATGTTGTTGACGGATGGACCAAATTAAAATCAGGATTTATTCAGCATAAAATGAATACGAACAGATTCTAACCACAACTATGGAAAACTCAGTGACAAAGAAAGCGAACCCAAATGTCCTCAATAAGGTTGATGAAGTGTGAACGAAATATATGATTCGAGTTTTTCTCACTTTTATGAGTATGTGCAAAGAAATATTTCATCATTGTAAGAGAATTCGATAAATGTGACAGATTTTATTTGTTTGCAATGTATTTTTATCAGCACATACCTTTTTCAGATGTTATTCTGTAAGAATCACAGGAAATACAGTTTATTAGAATATCTTGGTAAAATAACAATCTACTGAACGTCAACTATAAGTTTAAATGAGTTCAAAATGGGGTTGATTGAAATAATTAAGAGAAGAAAACATCGAAAGCTAAATTATTCACTTCAGGAAGCTCATGAATAATTCTTGATTAAGACAAAAGTTCGCTTTACACAATATAACAAAAAGTTCTTTATAATTTGCAATTATAATTCTGAAAACAGCTTGAAAAGGCGTGTAAGAGTTAAAAAGTATTTTTCTAATAATGATTTAGATGTAGATTATTTCGAATGCTTAATACTTAAAATCTTATTTCTGAGAATTTTTGATTTGATGTTGATTTATCTAACAACAGATCTACATTTACTTATTCAGACGAAGTTTGTCTTCTTAATATAATTCCAGTTTATCTTGGAAAATGGAAAACATCAACAGGTCGTTTTGAATTTTTCAAATTTTCACATATTTTGTTCATTTTAAATCATTTTCTTCAACCTAGTCAAAAATATTTTTCTCGCAAAATTAAAAAATAAAATTTTGTAATTTTAACGTAGCAATTGAGAAATGTTTTCATTACTTTAAAGCTTCAAATTTCTACCTTTCAATTTTAAGAAAATTACTTTGGAAATTTAAGTGTAGAATTATTAAGATTAATATTTAAAATCAGAAATTTTCTTTACGTATAGTTGTAGGTATTTAGCCTCGAAGCTTTTCGGTAAATAGTTGAGTTAAAACTCAGTAATAAAGTTGGGTAAAAACTTTCGCTCCACAGATTCTCATGTAAAACAAAGCTTCAAATACTGACATTCATTGCTTAACTCCCACAGGTAGTTAACAACATCAAATTTTGCTCAACATCAAGTTCAGTGAGATTCGTGAATGAAGCCTGCCTATAAGTCTTCAAAGCACTTTTCATAACTTATGAGCAGAAATCAAATTTCATTTCCCTAATGCAGCAATCTCACCAATTTTTGTGATTCATTTATTATTCATTCATTTTTTAAATAACTAATATTTGTTCTACAGTTTTTTGGAGAAAGAAAGATTGCTTTAAATATCTAATTGAAGAAGAATATGAAGAATTTCCTATAAAAGTATTAAATAAACTTATGTTGAACCATAAAATGCTATTTTTGGATTGTTAGACGTATTAAAAAGGATTAAAAAATTGTGCTAATTATTTTGGCAGTGTTCTAATGTTTATTTCTGATGACTATCTGCTTTCAGTAAACAAATATTTCCAAATGGTTCTTGAAATTTAAACCCCATTATGAAAGGATTTATAATCAATAATTTTGTAAAACAGTTCTTAGAAACTACTTTTCTTTTTAAAAATATTAACCCTTTCTGTTGATGTTAATCTCGAGTGATGTTGAAAATTGATCAAGATTTTTATGTTTGTTAAATCTTCTATGTGGAGTTTCTTATATATCTTTTAGTTCATTGAAAAAAAATTAAAAGGACATTCTAAACACATAAACTATTATTAATGTTTAACAAAGTTGCGCACAAGAAATGAACCAGGAATTTATAAATATTTAAAATCTTCTGAGTTTGACTCTGCTTTTGAAGGTAGAATTCTGTCACAATGAGGGAATCAAATTACACAACCTTTAATCATTATAAGGATATAAAAGTCACTTGGTAGTATAAAACACGTCTGATACTTAAAGCTCAACAATAAATTGATTGAAGGAAATTTCAATCGATGAATTGGAAAACCCAACAAAACAAAACCTTTTTTAACCAGCATTTTCACTGTCCCTAAGCTTTTTGGAGTCCCTTCGTAACCCTGCTTTAACACGTCATTAATCAAATTATTATTATACAAAGTTTTGACAAAAATGATATCACAGAAGGTTATAATGTCGAAATTCAAGTTTTTTAATGGTTTTTGCAAGAGTTTCTATTCGGAAATAATCAAAAATGAATGAAATAATATGAAACGTATTTTTCAGATTTTAGTTTCTCCTAAAATGTTCGATATTTATATATTTAAATATTCTGCAATTAAGAATAAGTTTCTAAAATGTTTTTTGTCATCTTCCATGGTCTTCCTTTACGACAACATCATTTGATTTAATTTATTTATTTATTCTGCCAAATAATGTATCTATGTAGACATTTTCACCTTTTTCACCTTACTTTGTATGTTCTGAAAGCACAAAAGAAAGTTAGTTTTTATTGTATTTAGAAAGTTCAATGATTTATCGAGGTCAAACCCATAAATGAACAATTAATAACTTTTTAAGCCATTCAGAGATAATATGTGAGGTTTTTTCTTTATCATCGTGAGTTAGTTTATCAAAATTTGTATGATTTCATGAAAACATGAATTTAACGGAATGCTTTCGTGAAAGTTTTTTTTAGATCTTCGTTCATGAAACTTTCATCTAGTAAAATATTTTCTTCAAAAATAAGAAATTCTAAGGATATTGCACTTTTTTATCTTTCAGTTGGAAGTAAGAACATTAAAAGTTAATGATGTCGTTTCAAGATTTTATGCCAATGGAAATAATTAAATTGGTAGCTGAGGGCATTTAAATGGCAAAAAAGCACTGAATAAGGAAAGGAAAATACAAGGTTTCATTAGAGAAACCATGAATAAAACATTTAAATAATAAACAAAAGGAATTAATTGCCTAAGCCCCCTCTCGAAATTATCACAAGCTAATTTAAGGTGACCGCTTCTCAATTATGTTGAAGAATGCTTTTAAAATACTCATGAATGATTTTAATGTCCCTGTCATTTTAGGTGAACTTAAGTAGCATAAGCTAAAAAACAATCCTAGAATTTCAGAGTTTCACCTAGCAGAACTATTAGGAGTTCAGATTACGTTGTGTTTCTATAGCAATAATTTTCCTTGTGCTTCACTTGACGAGTTAATAATTTCTTTTGGGTAGAGTAAATTTCCTTGAAGAAGCAAACAATCTCAAGTGTTCCAATGCAAAAGACTAGTCGATGTCAATCACGCTACTTATTTATGCACTGATAGACTTTCATTGTTGCTTTGTAGATTGTTGTCATGTACAACCGCCTATTCCAACAAGAACCCCATTGAATCATCAACTAGTATGAATAATAAACGTTGCTACCAGCATAAAGATACACAGTATGAACTCTGACGTAAAGCTTATATTTTTAAATCTTTCACAGCTGCTTTCATAGAAATTTTTTTTTTCATTTTCTATACTTCACCATGTTTTAAATCTATAGAAATTTACGGAAGTAGACTAAAGAGAGCTTATGTTTTTAATTCAACAGAGAGCTTTCATGTGTATGAAAATATCGTTCAAAGTGTCACCATGCTTGATTCCACAATTATGAAAATTATTGAGAATAATAAAACGTTAGCCTTTTGTTTCTCAATTAGATGTGGAAAAGAATTCCTCAAATTCTTCCACTAACTGTAATGTTTTGTATATTCAAATAGCAGTGATTATTATTTTCAAAGAATTTCGTAGAAAATTCACGATTCATGAACGTTTAAACAGATCATAAACTCGTCAGTAAATTCTATTTCCACGAAGCATCATCTGTGCCTTCGTGTTGTATATTTTGTATGAGTAAGGAGTTAACAGATATCTTTCGAAATCCTCACGGCTTAAAATTTTTAACCATCTAGTGGATTATTGAAGTTGTGCCCTGGAACAATTAAAAAGGTCTGTGAGCGAATCCTTTTTTTATATTCTCTAAGCTGTATAAATTATGAATATTAATATTTGTTTAAGTCCTGTTTTGAAATCTCTTTAACACTTTGATAGAATAATTAGAAATCATCGGTAAATTAAAGAATTAAAGCATATGTTTCAGAAATAGCTACAATATGCGTGTTGCTTTTCTATTAAATATTTATCAACAAACTTTGCTCCTACTGGTACAAAACAGATAAATTTATGACAGTGCCATCATAAAAGTCCATCAACGGTCTGTATTTGTACAAAAATAAGAATTGAAAAAACTTTTATTGCTGTCATCATTAAATAATATAAATGTACATTTACTGGAAGAAATCAAGTGTATCTAAATCAAAAAGTTTGAGCTTTTTCTTGTTGGTCTCCTTCAGGTTTTGGACTTTATCATTTCCCTTGAGAATTGTCACAATCTGTTCATCATATTCAAATTATTTTTAAAAAAGAATAACTAAACATAAAAAAAGAAACAAATTTCTTGCAAGCTTCAAAATGTCAGAAGATTTTATTAAAATTTCACTGTAGATTAAAAGCAGAGAAACTTTTTCAATCTCTGGGAAGTTTTTCTTCCTTCCTTCTTAATAAGATTTTTGATGACTTAAAAAGTTCGTTCCCTATTGAACAATTAGATTATAAAAGGCAATTTCAATGTTGTGCTTTGGTGCATAAAAGTACAGAAAGTTTGGGTTGATATAATTATTACCCTGTAATGATTTTATAGATATTTAGAAAGTGCACTTAATTTTTTATCTTTTCTTCTAATACGAATCAAATATTTTTCTGTCTTACATAATTATAAAAATTTTTGAGTTAATAACAAAATACTTCTTTTTCGTTCTATCCATAATTAAATGCTGAGTGAAGAAGGAATAGAATGAAGTGAAAGAGGAAAAGAAAAAGTTCTCAATTTTAGAGACTTATGGTTGGATGCATGGCTTGAGTAACGAACCATTAGAAGGGAAGGAAATTCAATTATGGTAACGAGTGGAAAACATTTTGCCAACGACTTAACTTAAAACTAATTGCTTTTTTGTACCGTCAGCTTTTGTCGTTTAATATAGCATAATATGTTGACCCATAGGAATGATGCGAATCCCATATAGACAACTCTAAATTGTGGCGGAACAATCAAAAAGTTGATAGTTTGAGCCGGAAGCCAAAACACACACGACCGTTGAAAGGTTGAAAGAAATTTTTTTTGACACTCGTCGAACGGATGCTTTTGCATCTCCATTAACGACATTCCCGTATAAAACAGCACCAGCAAGATAGGCGTTAAAATAAATTGATCCAGAAGTAATTTCCGCACAATTATTTTACGCGTAGTTCCAGGAAACGTTCGGTCGAGCCACTTGTACCAGTTGAATAAAATCGGAGAATAAATAAAAGTACCCATGACGGCATAACGACCAAGTGTTGGCTTGTCAATATCTTGCGGTATTTTGCTCTATAATAAATATTAATGAGGATATGAACTTACGCCGCATAAGGTGTCAGAAGGAAATTTATTGCTTAGCTAGAAAATGTTGCTTAAGAAATAAACATCCATAAGTCATCACTTACGAGAAATTTTTTCATTATTGTCTGTTGTGAGAGTTCGGCACCCTGCAGAGAAAAATAATCTAAATAATAAGGACCTTAAAATATTCTTTGTCTCATGAAATTGAATTTTCATCTTAAATCATCTTTTCGAATGAAATCTTCTATACAGATTTACTTTTATGTTATTCAATCTTCAAATCTCTTGCAAACATTTCATTAAATGAAAACGATTTTTAGGAATAATTTAGCCATCGTTATTTTTGTTTTATTTTTGAGAGAGAAAGGTTGTTGATGACAGCAAAAAAATTGATGCTGTCCTTTGATAAATTAAATGTGATTTTATGAAACATGAAAAGGAAGCAATTTTTGCTTTATTTCTGTTAGGTATTTCATTTTCAAGATATTTAATGTATGCTTAAAATAAAACATATGAAAAGGTCACATCAATCCTATAGAATTCTCCTTTTCAACCTCACAATTCTGATCCGATGTACGATATTTATATAGAATAAGAAAAGCAAACTTTCAAATATAAATTTTATACATACCACATAAAGAGATCCATAAACCATACAATTTGCTATGAGGGGATGTTTCGTAAAGAAATATTTTGATGCTTGTAAAAGCGCCATCGTTATGTTTTCTTAAACGGTTATGATGTTACGTGAGTTAAAAAAGATTAATACTTTATCTTGTAGATTTTTGCTGCGGTTCAGAAAATTCTAAATTGTTAAACTTGAGAAATGTTGCAATTGCTTGTTGAACATAAAACGTGTCGGTCATGCTACGGTAGAATGGTTCCCATCAAGAAGAAATTACTTTAATGTTTAACCTCCTAGCGATGACAGCATAAATAGAGAAAAGAAAATCGATACAGAACAAGTTCCAACAAGCGAAAAAGAAAAGTTTGCTCACAAGAAATCCGCAATGAATATTTCATACGACACAAATGAAAAATCTACCGCAACAATTTTCACCTCCGTTGAGTGCAATAAAGTTTACTTTTCAACATTTGAACTCAAATAAAGTACAAATTAAAGGCACAATTTTATCTCTGGAGGTTTCAATGTATTCTCACAGAGACTAAAAGCTAACGATTTCAATTGCTTTGAGATGAGACTAAATTATTTCATCATTTTCCCAAACCCAATTCATACAACGAAAAATTGTGTTTTTATATTAGCCAATACAAACACACACATAAAAGCATCAAAAACATGCACAAACTCAGAAGGCTCGTTTTATGAACAGCATTTCCCAATAATTTGGGTGCAAAGGCTTTTCTTCATTTGTTTTGACGCCAATTGTCCTGCCATGTGCCTTCAATATTTATTCATGAGTTTGAGGTATTTCCCATTCCAACTCTGTCAACGTTGAAATATGATAAGATAACAGAATATTTTTCAATTTAAGTATTTACATTCATATTCGCGCTCTACGTCACTGAATTAACTTCAATTGAATTTGAGATCATAAAACTCAATTAATTCCTACAACTCCGAATGCTGTCTGTCATAAGAGTTTTAAATTGAGAAAGCAGCGGGTGGTGCGTTAAGCACCATGAAGCATACACAGAATTGATTTGTACAGAATCGAAAAGAAAAAAAGTTTTAAAACGATTTCTGTAAAGACTTCAAATGGAGCATGAAATTCAAGGGGTTTCAACGACTCCTTAGCAATAAATATGAATGTTAAGTAGGGACTTCTGTCTTTTCTTATAAATAATTTATTTTTAGACTTGTTTTGATCACATGAAAAATTTCCTGAAAAGCTTTAAACATTGACTTCAGATGGAGTTTTATCTATCATTAAATATTTATTTGCCATTCTCAACTGATAACAGCACACAATTTTAAAATTTGATATCATGTTTCAATTTACAATCATAATCTATTATGTGAATTTGACATTTTGATCTTCATTTTAGCTGCAATAATGCATCTAAAGAAAAAATAAGAATAAATTAAAATTGATACAAATCATGGCATATTTTAAATTCAATCATTTTTCTGCATCTCTTGATTGATAAAACAACAAGTAGCCAGTTTCTGACGATTTCTGGATGTCGCTAGTAAGTCCGTAGAAATCTTCAATAGTTGAAGCATCGATTTTGTCGACCATGTCATCATCAAACAAAAGCCAAAACCCATGGGATTTGACAATACTTATATAGTGACCTCGATTGGTATTTGAACCACAATGAATAACAACAGCCATTAAGTCGTACATGCGATCGGGGTTCACAGCATCATCAGACTGAAAATGAAATTCAAATGATAATTTTAGCTTAATTAAAGATAATTTCTTATCTTACAGTATTAAACAATCTCAATTCGAGTGGAAATACGACACGATGCGATACTTTAATATGACGGTTATATTGCTCCATGTACTTGAAACGTTTTAATTGCAGTGCAAGGATCATCGGAAGTTTCTTGACTCGCATTCGTTTCTGAGCCTCTTGATACGAACAGCAGTTATCACACTTAAATTTATTATCACTACAGAGGGTTTCAGTGTTGCTGAAGCATCTGAGGCAATGCGTTATTGATGTGTTTTGATCGACATCCACTTGGAGATCAAAAAAGTTTTCATCTTTGCTACTGATTGTTTCACAATTTAAGCATCGCGTTTCACTGGTAAGAACACCTTGAAAAATCTCGTGTACCCATGTCGGCTCAGAAGTTGAAGTGCTGCTGTTGTTATTAGTTTCATTCTCTCCAAGAATAACACCATTTGTTGTCGGTTTTGTTTTACCTTGATTCCTTTCAGCTAGAATTATTTCATTAATATGATTAATGAGAAAATTAAGAAATTCGTGTGCATCTTGTTGCATGTAATTATCAAATTCCTCTTTCTCCTTTCTAAGTCGCGCTATGAACTTTTTCGGAGCAATAGAGCCTACTTTTTTCTTTTGAGTTGCAATTGAATAGAATCTAGAAAACATAAAAATGAATTATCGATTTTAATCTAAATTTTTTTATGAATCAACTTACAAATCGGCGAGACATGTTAAAAGTGTTTCCTTGTTTCTTTTGTTTTTAAGCTTATATTCCAAGACTTTTTCTCGAAAAGGTTTACAGAAATATAATGCCTGTAACACTGAATTGCTGTAGCATGTATTCCCAAACTAAATTAAAATCAAAACAAGTTGGACAACTTATCAAAACAATATCAGAAAAATTATTTTTTTACTCTTACATTAACTAATCCAAAGTAGTGTTCATTTGCTGGAAAGTCAGATCCAATGTCTCGTTCAAGTTGAGATATATTTGTCCCCATTTTCTCAGTTCTTCCCCATCTAAACTTTTATTTTTACCTAATATTTTGAAAAGAGTAAAAAGTTGAGATTTTTTGCTCACTTCAGAGAGTTGCTCAATTTTATCATTCAAAATTGTCGTTAAAATTGTTTTTAAGTTTCTTCAATATTTTAACATCCTATTTTATAAATTAGGTAAGTAGGTAGTCAAAGCTCTTCATGTTTGAATGGGTATATAAAACGATCGCAAAATCTTCAAAGTCATTTCGATAAGGATTACCTATATGTAAGCTCATTCATTATTATTATTTATTATTATTATTATAATTAAAAATGAGAAATTCATTTAATTGTAAAATTCCATATTCCGTCCGATGACTTTATTTATAGTAGCCAATTGTATTTATGAAGTACCTTCAATACTCATTTATCTCTTATGTATGTATTTTCAAAAAAATTTCATGTGTCAAGAAAGTTTAAAAACATTTTAAATTAATTCCAACAATCGTAAATATTAAAATTTATTCCCAAAACAACATTTGCCACAACATTAAACATAAGGGAAATAAGGAAACTTTTCATGCTTTTGTTTTTAGTATAAGGGGCTGTTCGTGGAAGAGTAAGGCTGCCTCTAATAACAACAATTTATGAACTCTTATTCCAATCTTTCAAAGCCAAATATTATCATCACTGCGTAGGTTTTTGCTGATGGCTATTTATCATATTTTTATGATAAGATATATATTAAAGAAAGCCTTGCTCTTCCAAGAACAGCGCCATTAGTGAGAAAGATATCTATGCAAATGTTGTAAATACATTTAAGAAGTAGATTGAATATAAGTTGATAAATATTAGGTACTCTGTGCACATTAAACAAATGAAATTTTGTGGAAAAACAGAACATACAATTTAGGTGCTAAATGATGCAATTTATTTATTTTTTTGTTTCTATACTTACAGATACTTATTAGTAGAGTCAAGAGTGAAGTATTATAAGCATTTTTACGACGATACATAATACATATGTAAATGAAACTTCAAATATGAAATAAAACTATTAGCAGCGTATAAGTTTAATTAAGATACTCTCAGTTTGAATATCAAATGCCTTTACGTCTACTAAATATTGCATATTTGTCACGTGTTTTTCTTATTTGAGTATCTATGAGTTGTTTTTCTATGAGTATTATTGTTCATTTGTGTAGTATAATAAAAAAAAGTCTGAATGAGTATGAATCGATCTTCTGATGTTGATAGCTTCTTCGCTATCGAAAAACGCGTTTAAAGGAAAATAAATTAAAAAAGTCATTACAGTCTTCAGTGTTTCTTGCTTAGTGTTTTAGTTTAGTGAATAAACTTTTCACGTGATTTTAAAACAATTAATAAATGTCAATAACATTGAGTCTGTTCTTATCGCTTATCGATATTTAAATAAAATATTTACTCGTAGATTTTGTTTCTACTAAGGAAATGTTTTCAAGCTGAGCTGAAATTCGTGAATTTGGAAATAAAATTCATTAAAAAAATAATTTAAAAAGTTAAAATTTCACGTCTTTTAAAAGATAACAAATGATAAATTTAATATTGATCTCTATTAAGAACCTGTTTCAAATTCTAAATTTGGAATGAATTTTAATATTTATTTTTAATCAATGAACACATACGTAAGTTCTGTAAAAATCATCTGATTTATAGATTTTAAACAAAGTGTAGACATCTACAAGCAAATATGCCTTGTTTCAAACAAGACCTCAGAAGAGGAACAGATCGCCAACTAAACGGTCGTTTCAAAGTTTACGCGTCTTTATTCTCGATAATGATAATTTTTCTTGTTATTTTATCATGTTTGAGCCTTATAGGAGTCTCGTCTAAAAGTCATAATGAAGATTCCTTTTCAAAAAGGGACGAAAATTTGGAATTAAAACTTGTTCATGTTGTAAGTATTCAAATTTGAAATGAAAGATTATTTAAAAAATTTGGTTTTTCATTGATTAACTTAGTTATTCCGGCATGGTTCGAGAACTCCGGCAGATACTTATCCTAACGATCCACATGTAAATGAAACTTTCGATCCTTTTGGATGGGGCCAGCTAACTAATGTAATTAGTTCATCACTTTAATCACGTTCTTGACTCTACGTGTGTAACTTTATTTTATTTTTCTCTGAAGGTTGGAAAGCAACAAATGTTCAATCTCGGAACTTTTCTACGTAATCGTTATGACCGGTTTTTGGACCGACTTCTCAAGCTTGATGTTCGCTCAATGCAAACGACTTCTTCATGAAGTGATAAATTAAAAATTTCTTTTATCTCTTTGCTATTTTTATTAGGATGTTCATGCTCAATCAACTGATGTTTCTAGGACAAAGATGTCCCTTTTACTGGTGTTGGCAGGCTTATACCCACCACAAAAAACTTCACTGGAATGGAACAAGAACTTAAATTGGCAGCCAATTCCATTTAGTTATGAAGAATTGAATAAAGATTCATTACTTCTCGTTCGAACACCATGTGCAAGATATGCTGAAGAGATGGAAAGAATTTTACATTATGAAGTTAGAGATGAAATTGATCAAATTACTCCCTTGATGAATGAACTTTCAAATATAACCGGATGGGAAATAAAGACACCTGATGATGTTCAATCACTTTATAGTACATTAAAAGCTGAGGTAAAAATAATTTGATTTTAAATACTTTGAGAATATTTTAATGTCAACTTTTGAACCTTTTAGAAAGAATTTGGTTTGAAACTTCCACAATGGACAGAAAACTTTTTCCCACAGAAGCTACAATATGTTACCGATAGAAGTTATGTTCTTAATGCTTTCAACTCTGAACTCAAACGACTTAAAGGCGGAGTTTTTGTAAAGAAAGCAATTCAAGACTGGAACGAAAAAGCTTTGAATAAGTTAAAAGAGAAAATATTTATTTATGCCGGTCATGATGCAACAGTTACAAATATCTTGTCAGCATTCAATGTTTGGGACGAGCAATTTCCAGATTATGGCATAACTGCTATTCTTGAATTAAGTCAACATAAAGAAACAAAAGAATTTGGAGTGGAAGTAAGAAGAATGATTTAATCATTTTAAAATGAATATTTTTTGATTCTTTACCAAAATCTTGTAGATTTTTCTGAGAAATTCAACTGACTGTGAACCTTATCAATTAACCATACCCGGTTGTGGAAATTTTTGTTCTTTAAAAAATCTACAAACGTTGTTAGAAAGCAACATTCCACAAGATCACGACTTGGAATGTAAGGCGGAGAATGAAGATTTCACACCACCACCACCTGGAGGGCCGTGATGAGAATAATCTATTCATTCCAAGTCTATCTGAAGCAACTATTTTGAGTTTTAGAATAAAACTTAACGTAGTAAAAATTTTATTTCTTTTTTTTTTAAATATTTTAAGTTTTATGTTCCCTAGATAGGGTAATTCGACAAATGTAAAACAGTAAAAATCTATGATAGTCGTGAACACACTTAATTGAAAAACTTTTCAGAGAACTAGAGTGGATAGTCGAAAGAACTTCAATGAACAACTATCGTAGAAATTTACTGTGTTCACAATTGTCTGCTTACCCTAGTTTGTACAGCAAAATTTAAATGCACTTTTTTGACTGGTACTTTTATGAAATGTATCATTATTCGCCAATGTAGTTTGGTTTTCGTTTCTCATTAAAAGCTGCGAGTCCTTCAAGTCGATCTTTTGTTCCGATTAACTGACTATAGCAATCTTCTTCAATTGAATATCCAGTCCCTAAATCGACTTGTGATCCTTTGTTGATTGCCCTTTTTGCCATTTTGACACCAACAGGACCGTTAGGAAGTATTTCTTCAGCAAGTTTGATAGCTCTTTGATAAGCAGCGTCATTGGAGTCATTTTGGGAAACGGAATAATTCACAATTCCCATTTTACTTGCTTCTTCCCCCGAGAATATTCGAGCAGTAAAAATCAATTCTTTGGCAAGTGCTGGACTTACAATACGTGGCAATCTTTGAGTTCCTCCAGCACCTGGCATGATTGCTAAACGTGTTTCTACTAAGCCAAGTTTGACCTGACTTGCAGCAGTTCTTAAGTCACAAGACAAAGCAAGCTCGAGTCCTCCACCCAAAGCAGCTCCTAAAATAAAAAATTAACTTATTAAACTATATACTCTGATGCATTATTTTCTGTTTTATTTTACCATCTATTGCAGCTATAACCGGCATTGGAAGATTTTCAATGTTGACAATAAGTTGACGCAATGAATTTACAAAACGACGAACCTCCAAAGGTGATAACGTTTGTCGTTCTTTCAGATCAGCGCCGGCACAAAAAATTCCTTTAACAAGACTCCTGATCATAAAAATTATTAATCTCAATGTCACAAATTTGATACGCATAATAATTTTACCTTATGATAACAACGCGAACATTTTTGTCATGGCCAAGAACGTCAACAGAATTATTAAACTTTGAAACTAGAGATTTATTGAGTGAATTTTTTCCATTCTCACGATTGAGTTCTATTACAGCGATGCCCTGGCGATCACCTGTTAGATAACTAAGTTTCAACTCATCAGGTTTTTCAATTTTCTCACTGCAAAAATTTCTCCCAAGAACTGATATAAAATTTCTGTTTATTCGAGGACTCCTCAATACAAAGCTCATTGATTTGTTTAGGAACAACATCGCACAGCCAATTTTTTTAACAAATAATGCTGAACCTTAGCTGTTTATGAAAAACTTATTTACGATTGACGAATCAGGAGAATTAAAAAAAATTGTTGCTCAGTTCTATACACATAACTCTAAGGCGCTAAATATTTATTAGGACTCGAAGTTATGCAAAATGTACAACAGTAAAAACGTTTACAAAAGAGTTTTCCTCTAACATTTGGATTTGTTTTAATTGAATGCTTTTTCTTTTAATCAAGTTTATCGAATTAATAAATTAAATCCATTCTCCAATAGTTTTGCAAATAGTAATTGAGTATCATGATCTATTAGTAGGCACATGAAATCAGATAACCCGCAGTCAAAATGTAGATAGTAACATGCAGAAAGACTTATCACACTTATCGCAATAAATTAAGTAACTTACTGATATGATAAGAGTTACTTTTTATTCGATAAGATGTTACGTTTTTTATTTTCTTTCAATTGAGTTTATAGATCGGACAAATCACAATGAAAACAGAATTATTGTTAACAAAATATTTTATCGGTATAATCATAATAATTGCTGCTTTTCATATAAGCAATGGACACGTAAGAATTAATTAATGAAAATAAAATATTGACCGCAAGATTCTATTTATTCTTCTTTCCTATTAAGCAACAAATCAGACTTAGGCGATTAAAGTTTGCAGTTTATAATATTGAAGATTGTGCAGAAGAAATAGGAATCGATGAAGAAAATGCAAATAAACTTATAATGGGTGATATGACAATTGATAGTGATGAAGCAAAAGTAAATTATACAAATTTAATCTGAGATTAAACCAAGAGATTGAAACGTGTAAATTCTTATTCTTTACAGTGTTTTCTTAGATGCTTTTATAAGAAAGTTGGATTTTCTTCTCAAGACGATCAACCAGCACAAATTAATTTCATTGCTCAATCCCTAAAAGATTGTGTCACTCTTAAAGACGAAATTTTAAAAAGAATAGCAAAGAAATGCGTGGAACTGGAAAGTGAAAATGAATGCGAAAAAGCTTTTGAAGTATGTAAAAGAAAAAATAATTCCTTTGACAAGTTTTAATAATTTTTTCTTTCATAGTTTCATCGATGTCTATTCAAAGAAGCCTCAAAATATAATGACGAATTATAATCTTCAATATCTATTCAAATTTTAAGAGATGCCTGAAGGAAAAAGGTAAATTTAATCACGCAAATATATCACCACGTTGCAAAAAAAATTTGGCAAGTTGAAAATAATAAATTTTTTTGTATCTACATTTGTAATGAAACGTCTTTGAAATTTTTATTCTAATTTACTTTTTAAACGAGTAATCACACAACAATTATCTAACTAATCAATCATTGAACTACTATGTATAAACTTCCGTATTCAAAAGTTTGTCGATTTTTTTTCTGATTTTTTCTTCGTTTTCTATTTTGGTGTGTCGATTCCACTCATTCCAATATATCAAAAGTGATTTAAAACCAATTTTTTGTAGTTGTTGAATTTTCATTTGAAGCGCTGAAATATAAATGAAAATTTAATAAAATTTATTGAACTCTAATCGTGAATTATTTACCTCCTGTTGGTTTAAGAGAACCTTTAAGATGGGAATTGTTTCCAACAATAATAACAGCAAGTAAAGAAAATTTATTTATATTGTCTCCAAATTCTGCCTTTTCCGATAAAAGAAATTCCTTCGACAATATTTTGCCTTGATAAAACGGTGGAAAAACTAAACAATCAGTCACTGATTTTCCATGTTCATCGAAACAATAAATTATATCAGATTGCGGAAAGTGAGGCAGAATATGTGTTACAAAATTAAATCCAAATATTTGCTCCATGAATTCTTTCACCTCTAAAGTAAAGAAATCGAGTTTTGTCTTTCTGAAGAATTCTTCTCTTATTGGAACGTAAAACGTGTTGTACTTGGCAATAATTCTCCTTGTTCTGTCATCTAGTTTCGGTCCTTTGTAAGTATCTTTTAGATTGATTTGTGCAAATACATCGAGGCTTAAAACATCACGACTTATAGCTCTAATGTTGTCACCTGAAGGAAAACAAAAACAAAAATTTCTTTTATAGAAATTGAAGTGAATAAAGCACAAAATTATTCTCACCATAAGCAAATTTAATAAACTTTTCTTTTAAAATGAGCTCGATAACTTCCAAATCATAAAATCCACACATTGAAAGATTTTGAGCGATCGACACTAAATCTCTTGGGTTTTGTAGAATTTCCTTTTCACGAAGTTTCAGCTTTTGAGAAAGTTTTTCTAAAAATTCTTTTTCAACTCCTGATTCGGTTTCCATGTCTAAGATATATAAAACATGAGAAATATCAGCTAATTCAGGTAGTTTCAAATCATTCATTTCATTTGTGAATCTTCTTAAGAGAATTTCAATTAAATCATCGGGGGAGTAGTAAATGTAGGATCCATGTACGAAAAGTTGAATGCAAGATTCGATGTGGAGATTGTTGATTCGTTTCTGTACTTTTTCCAAGAGCGTTTTAATCTTTGGAATGTGACAAGGATTTGCTGATCTACGAAGAACTTTTAAGATGACCTTTAGTGAAGTTTCAGGAATTGTATCGATTTCAACAATTAGCACATCATAAATTCTACCAATGAGGTGATTGCATTTGATAGTTTTATTCAATTTTTGGTATCCTTGACAAACATGACTTATTTCTTGAGTATTTAAACTATCAAACACTTCTTTGACTCTTATTTCAACATCAACTAAAGAAATGTCTAATTTGCACATTGACAGATACATCATTGCTAGAGCCAGCTCTTCTGGTGTTAATCTGTGAAGTTTTCTTAATATTTTTGGTACAGCTTTTGCCCATAAAAAACTACAATAATGAGCTAATGATAAACTCTTCCATAGCTCGCACATTTTAAACAAAGCTTTGTAATCCCAATCTGGTGAACGATTGCAGCAAATATCATCTAATGTCATCCATAGTTCGTAATAGTTTTTGTCACGTCTGTCTGCGCATTTTGGAAACCTTTTTAGATCTTTTAACACTTTAATAATTTGTTCATTGTTGAAATTGTCAGCTTTTGCAATGATATTATAGATGATTTTATCATATTTATCATCTGATATTAATGAATTTGTAGCAGCACAATGGTAACTCAATGCCTCAAACGCTTTCAAAATATCGTTTTCTGACATACTTTTAAAATCATCATCTAAATTTAACCTCCATGCACTGTCGGCATCTTCAGATATCTCTTTTGATTCGTTGAATTTTAATTGCGGGAGAATAATTCCCTTTTTATTCACATCTAAATTTGAGAGAAACACAATAGCAGGAATATAAATGTTGCGTTTTTGAACAATACTTGTTAAATTATGAACTAAAAGCCGCGTAATTCTTTTATTAATAAAAGTAAACATTTCGAATTTATAAGTTGCTCAGATTTAGTAAACAAACATCGAGGGGAAGGAAAAGATGAGCAACTTATCAACAAGGGTAATCCGACAATTGTGAATACAGTAAAAGTTAAATTTATTTTGATAATGAAGTTTTCCATGTCCTTTCGATCAAAATTTCTTTGAGAATATAAAAAGATGTGATAGAACGAAAAAATCAAAATTTATTACACAAATTCTTCTGATTCTAAATGAAAGTAGTCTTGCATACTCGTCATTTATTTGTTCATCATGACATTCATTAATTTTAATATTATAATGCTTACATTCATACTTAATTTATGTTTAACTTTGGTTTAACACATAAGTATTTTAGGTGATGATGTCTTTAACAAATCGTTTGATACTTAGATATACGTTGAGCATTATTGGGGTTACTGTTTCATTTTAGTTAAGAGTTTTCCTTTTTTTGTAGTTTATTAACGCTTTGATATCAATTCATCATTTTTTAATTAATTTTTATTAAAATATTTGACACAGAATTCTGTATTTCTAAATATGAGAAAATAAATATTAAAGAGGCACGAAAGTTCTAATTGTAATTATCATGTTGACGATCAAGTTAAATTTATAAATGTATAATTGTATCTATTAACATTTCTACATTCCTGATATATATTTATGCTACTTAATATCTTACAGTTTGTTAAGTAAATAAATAAGTAAGTAAGATATGTAATTGTGCTTTCGATTTACTTCAGATCATGGATGTAATCTGTGGGCTAGATGTAAATATATTTAAATACTTTTGTAATTTATGAATGAATAAATGCGGAGGTGATAAACCGACGTACTAAGTCAATATGATTTTGGAAATGTTTCCAATAAATTTATAACTTCTGTATAATGTAAATTTTTATCCGAAAATAAATAAATATTCAAGGAAAGGTCAAAGTTTTCAAACATCAAGTGACGCAATAATAACTTTTAGCTTGATAAGTAAATAGGAAATTTGATGAGAAGATGCTGTTAGAGTACAGACTAAAATTGCAAATATTTTAGGATTTTTCTTGTTGAAGTTCTAATTGTTAACTTTGATTTTAAATTTTAAAGAAAGCCCAAAAGGAAATTTTCGATTGATATTTGTTATTTAATCATTTCTTTAGGTGTTAGATTGTCAACATGTAGCTTAGGATTATCCAATTAAAACACCAACAAATACATTTTTAATTCAAATACTAAAATTTAAGTTCATGACTTAGAGGGTTAAGATTTTTTTTTTCATATTAATTAATCGCATGAAATTTTCATTACATTTAAAATCGTTTCTGGAAAGATTTTTCTGACAATTTTTAAAATAAATATTTACTTTTAATATCGATCCAGATTGTAAATAAAATAGATATCTGAGTTTATGTAATTAGAGTTGAGATCCTCAGTTCAGCGATAATATTTAAAAGGTTTAAAGAACTTAAAACGAAAGTGAGAAATGTTTTTAAGGTCAATGCCTAAATATTCATGATCAGAATAATATTATTTTATCTTGTAGCACTCTTTTTCTATAAATATTTGAATGTAAATGATTTTCGACAGATTAAATTCTTTCATCTTAATAATTCTTCAAATTACTTTCAGTAAAGCAGATCACAAAATTGAAGTCATTTGATTTGATGAGTCGAGATGAATTTCATCGAAGTTATGTTGTCTACTTCCACCACTTGAACGACTGTGCTGATGATGTGATTTTTTCCCACTGTTTCCTCCACTAATCCCTCCAATACATCCTGAAGTAACTCCGTAAATATTTCCACCACTTTTTTGCTATGTGTGTTGTTGGTATGAATACGAATGCGTAAGAGAAATTGTGGCTGGACCGTAAGGAGATTCCGGTTTAGCAATTTTGTAAGAGTCATAGAATGGGTACTCGCAACAAAGAATGAATTTGAGTGCTTTCGGTACTTCAGAATAAATTGAAGTCGGTATTGGTATCAGAGGTGAAGTTTCAAATTTGTATCTGCGGTAATCCATGTTTCTGTACGTCATTTAAAAATCACTATAAATTGATAAAACATTCAATGCCATCTACTCACTCTCTATACTTCTCGTCTGATACTCTTTCTCGAACCGGAATTCCCGATAGAAAAAGGATAATAAATGTCGTAAAGAGTGGAGATAATATTGCAATCCATTCAATTCCTTTAATGACATTCAATGATATCACAAATATCCCCCACCATAATATTATTTCACCAAAATAATTTGGATGACGACTAACTTTCCACAAGCCTATCAAAAAAATAAATAAAAATAAGAATTTAAATATTTCTAAAAATTAATTAGATATGTTGTGAAGGTACAAAAAATTAATTAATTTCATCATGAAATTAAGACAAATGAAGGAAAATCTCACTAATTTAGGTAATTTATATTTCTTTAATCTATCTTGCAATATTTTATGAAATTTATGCG
>CVRI01000042.1:914726-1034347 GCA_900005825.1 Clunio marinus | reverse complement strand
AAAAATTAATTATGTTGTGAAGGTACAAAAAATTAATTAATTTCATCATGAAATTAAGACAAATGAAGGAAAATCTCACTAATTTAGGTAATTTATATTTCTTTAATCTATCTTGCAATATTTTAAGAAATTTATGCGGTTCTAACAAATTAAATTATCCTAAAATTTGCTTAGTAGAAATTGAAGATTCGACAATATTGAGATTTACGTCATTGCCCTCCACGTTATTCTCAATCGTGTCACGCGTTGCAGTAAAGTTTATAATCTAAATTTAAATCACGAATATCTCATAATTTCTCAGAATATCAGATTAAGCAACAAGATTTAGATTTTAAATACCGTCATACCGTCATTGCAAAATTTTCTCTGATTTGCTGGATCTTGGCGGAATGAAAATTTTTGTAGGTCAGCATATGTTTCGGTGAGAAGTCCAAAAATAAACATTCCTGTTCCAGTTGAATCCAGATGTGTCATTGTTTTGGGTGCATTTGGTTGTGAATGGCGAGGCGAGTTTACAATGATGACGGGAAGTGACACTACAAACACCCAAACCGCCTGTAATGGGAAAATATTTGAATGTAAATTATAAATTTTACTTGTTTGAATTTTCCCTTACTTGAAACGACCAAAATATTGCGAAGCGTATGATATTTCTTTTGTTATCCTCGAATTGCTTGTCTCGCCCAACCTTAACAATTCGGTATAGAAGGTATGCTGAAAGACGAGCTCCCCATAAACAGACGAACACTGTCACCATAAGTTGTCTAGAATCATAATTCTAGAACGAAAAACATAGAAATAAAATAAAGAATTTAAAGCTTCATGATATCTTGAACATCATTTTCTTTGACAAAAAATATTCTCCCAGAAAAAATTGTAATCTATGCACAATAACGCACTTCACGCTTGAACACGCCGTGTCCACCTTGCGTATTTTTACCAATAACGTGACATTATCTCAGTAATTACATGCGTCATGTTGATTTTAAGACATGCTTTCTTTGAAATCTAATTTATTTTTCAAATATTTTAATAAATGGTTGTGATAAATTTTGTGAATGTGAGAAATGTTTTCGTAAACATAATAAATATTTTATAACAATTTCATTCATCGTAAAATAGAATTTCTCATAAGTGCTTTAATGTCAAATGTTTACAATTTTGATAACAATAAGCTAACCGTACAAATCATACATACATATAATAACTTTATCAACATTTCAAGGAATTTTTCTTTGTTTTAAAACATATCTCACATATATGATACATCCTAAAACAACAATGAGACTGTGATGTGCGTATTAAGCATGATCATGTTTTGATTGCTATATTGTCACTCCACTAACTTACCGTCGTTGCTACCACTTTGTATTTATTATCTAATCATTTTTATATTAACGTTACTATGCTATACGAGCAATAAAATATTTATGTTTTTCGATGCAAAATTTATTATGTTTCTCTCTTTACTCATTCTTTCAATATTTTATCGATTTCCAATATCTGATTCAAAGACACCGTCTTATACATTTTTTTCATTATCTTATCAATCTGCTATTCCATAATCGTTTATCCTTGATAAATATTTGCTATCTTCATCTTCGAAGAATTTAATAACAAGATTTAAGACTTTACTTAATATTCTATTTGATCGTTTAACCATGCTTCATAACAGAAGCCAAGAAAAGTTTGTATTTTAATAATATTATTATTTAAACAATTATTTGATGTTATTCGGAAGCATAGAAAAATTAATTCTATTTCTAAGAATTTAATTGATGATAATTTAAAGTTTAAATGGAAACATTTGGAACAAAATTTTACGAGAGATGATTATACAAACGAAAATTTTATTTCAATAAAATGAAATAAAAACTTAGTGCAGAAATCTAAAATCTAAGCCATTTTAGTTCAAATTAATTTTTTTAAAAAACTTACTTTGCTTGTTCGATTTATTTGTCCTAAGAAAAAAGTTAGCAGAGCAACGATAATAAAGTTTAACCCGCCAGCAAAATCTGTTAATTTATCCACCTGGAAAATGGCTGCGACGAGGAAAAATATAAGTTGAATTGTTAAAATTATTATTCCTGATATTGCGAAGTGATCCGTATCAAGGATATTCACTGCCATTTTATTCACTTCCTTTTAACTTCAGACCCTTATTTGAAAAACTTTCCAAAAACAAATTCACAAGCTGGTACAAGTTTATTTAGTTTAAAAAATATAAACATTCATTGAAATAATTTTTTTCTCGAGCAATTTCTTCATAATCAACTCGTATGAGAAATATCACTATGTGAAATATATTTCCACTCAAATTGGTAGTGATTAAGAATTTCAAATAAATTTTCTTAATGTAACGCTGTAGGTAAAATGCCTCGCAATGAAATAATTTTTATTTTTGCTTTTCACAGTGAATTCGATTTTATTTTTTTGCTGGTGAAATTGAAGTCAATAAATCAAGTTTTCTTTTCCATGGAATGAATTTAAATGTTTTCATCATTTGTTACAGCTTTTTAAAAATATTATTTCACTAAACTTTCATCGTTTTATATCATTTTGACCATCATATAATTGAAATATATTTTTGCACAATTTAAAAGAAAATCTGCTACATCTTCATTCTCTGAAGGTTTTTCATAGACTGGAAACGAAACTTTTCATCTCGTAATTTTTTTCTTTTTCTCTGAGAGAAAAATTTTTCCTCAAACTTTTATTTCCAGACCACGTGCGATTTATAATTCCTACAAGTGATAACATTATTTCTTTTAAATAAAATCTTTTAAATTCCCAATGATTTTTCAAATTACTATTGTTAACTTATATAAGAACTGTACTTGGTATTTTCTTCATATATTTCAAACATTCTAATTTTATTAAATTCCACTTTCAATGATTTTTTTCTGAAATTTAACGACTATTTATTTGAATCAGATTATTTTCTGAACACATTCGAAACGGTTTTATGAGTCGCATTTACCCAAAATCTATAACAAATTGCTGATCAAACTTTATACACATCTAAAGCGATTGATGGGGTTTAAAGTCATTACAGATTGTTTCTGAAATGTCTGTATGTCTTTTTCGCAGTGTCTACAGTGGCTATAGGTTTTCTAGACAATCTACATATCTTCGTAACTTAAGATATTATTCGAGGTGATTTCATCTTCAATTTTAGAACGGATAAAAACAACTTTACTTATTTTTTATTCAGTGAGCGCAAGGATAACAAAATTCGAGACTTAGTGAAAGCTGAAAGTAAACAGCTTCAACAAAAATACAGCCGTGAAAATGTTCGCCAATACTTCTTTACACGATTTTTCAATTACATTTCAAACTATGACAAAATTCTTGAGAAACGTTTTCCTGCCGCAATGCATGTTTATCGTGTATTTATGGTGGGAGTTAAGGACTTTTATAGCGATATGAAGAAATATTTCAAAGTAAACGCAATCATGAATTCATCAGAAAAAGGAATAAAGGCACTGACAAGAAAAGAAATGGAATTGTGGAAGCAAATGCCGAGAGATATGATGAAAGTTGCGCCGGTTTTACTCATATCTGCGTTACCATTTGCCAATTATGTGATATTTCCTCTAGCGTAAGTATATATATAAAAAGACAAATTGAATATTTAATTAATTATTCGATAATCAAAGTTACATGTATCCAAGACAACTCTTGACATCCCATTTTTGGAGTATTCAGCAGAAATCTGAATTTCAAGATCTTTTCCTAAAGGAGCGAACATCAGTAAATCGAAAAATTTTTCGTATCTTACAGGCCAAACTTGAATCGACAAAGAGCTCAGAACATTACAAAACGTGGAATTACATTTTAGGATTGTTAGGAAGTGGAACACATCCAACAGCAGATGAGATAATTTCGGTCCGGAATATATTCAATGAGAAACCATACAGCATTGGAACGATTTCTTCATCTCATTTGAAGTCCTTGTGTAAGCTTCATGGCATTCATAGCTGGTATTTAAAGCGTCTTCGTTTGTCAGAATATTGTTATACGATGCATCATATAGATCTTGCGATAAAAAGTGAAGGCGGTGTTCATAATTTGACTACAGACGCACTTCGTTATTCTTGTTATCTCAGAGGCCTGAATCCTTCTAATTTAAGAAACGAGGAGATGATTGAATGGCTTCGAGATTGGATAAAGATTTCTCTTACGATTCGCTATGAAAATGTGAGCTTGTACGTTCATCTTCCAATTCTATTAAGTTATAATCATCCGAATAATTGGAAATTAACACACAACTGAACACATCTGAAGGAAAGTTATTAACTAGTCTTTGTTGAGTTTATGACTCGTCTGAAAGACGTCGTCAGATTGTAAATGGATTTAAATTTTTCCCAATAATTTTTTTTATTTCAATATTAAAAATAAATGTTAATTATTCATTTATCGTTTTTTATTTGTTTCTTTTATTTTTTATCTAACATAAAATTTGTTTTTTGACAGTAAAGCACAAGGGAAGATTTTCACATTCTACTCACCAACATGTCTTAAAACAATTAAAGTGGAATAAATGCTGGTAATGATCCCAACTTTTCTCGTTTAGGGACATTTCTACTTGTTGATTCTTGACTTTCATCTATCTGATAGCGTGAATGTTTGGAAAAATTCCTTTCTGCACCTTTTTCACTTATAAGTTTTTTCTTTGAGTTTCCATTATTCACCAAAATCTTTTTCTTATGAGTTTCCATAAAATCATGAAGAAGAGTACACTGAACAATTAATAAGAAAAAAAATAATAAAGCTCATTTGATATTTATATAAAAAAAGCTTTCTTACTTTATCAGCCTTTGGACAGTAACCTTTTAAGAATTCATTGCACAACTTTGTATCCTCGGTGAGCTTTTTGTGCAGATAAAGACAATTCCGTTGTTTCTGACATAGACCTTGTAGGAAAAACTTACAAACAGGCATTTTGTGGAGGTTCGCATTGTGAGAAAGCATGCACTTGTCATCTTGACACGATCCTGTTAGATATTTTGGACAAACGATAACATAACGTTGATCGTGAACTTTTTGGCATCTTCCATTGGCATATGACAAACACTTCCCTAGACGTCTATAAATCGGACATATGATGTTGCTTTTCTGAAGTCGATTTCGAGCCAGAAATGAAATACTTTTCATTCTCGCAAAGCTTATTGAAGGGTTGTTGAGAAAGCATTGAAAGAAACATGAATTTCTAAAAATTAAACACTTTTATCTCACCTTAAATGGTTTCTTATTTGATGACTGTTGTCTCGTTCATATGCTCCACTCTCAGATGCCTTGTAAGTTAAGCCACCAATATCGATTCGAGACATTTTGAAATCATTTCCTTCACTACTTCTTTTTAATTTTCTTCCAGAAGTATCAAGAATAAACTTTTCTCCTCGAATAATTAACATTTTCTCATTAGAATTTCTTTTTTCATCTGCAAAAGGAACCAATGTTTTTGTCAAAGTTTTGCTGGTTGATTTATAATGAACACCATTTATATCAATCATGACCGTATTTTTATATCCATCAGTTTTTGATAAAAGCTTTGAACTACAAACCAAATGAAACAATTAATTTATTAATTCAACTTGTATTAATTAATGAAAATATTTCGAAACTTACATTCGTAGAACTTTTTCATGAGCGAAAGCTTTCTTTGGCGATATGGCATCAACTTGACGGAGGGAGTAGGTGCTAACAATTTTTTTTATTTTAGGAGTCAAATCTTTCCGTCGATCGAGTTTGTAGATTGAAGATTTGTGCTCGTTTTGTTTCAACAAGCTTTTTGTTTTCTGAATTAATTGAGTCTTTTTCTTGATAACTTCGTTTTCTTTATGCTGATGTTGCATGAGTTGAGTAGCTTTTACGAGCTTGTTTCTATTAATTTTAATTAGATTTTGGTTCTTGAATGAGGCTTTAAAATTAGAGTTGTTTGGTTCAGAGGTCGACAAAACATTTGACCTTGAAGTATTAGGATCACGAATTAAACTTCGTCTGGTTTGTTTTATGATACCATTGTTTATTTTTGGTTGTAATGCTGACTCTTTTGGTATAGATTCGGAAATAAATAAGGAATTGTCCACTAAAGTGTTTGTCAAAAATTTAGGATTAAAATGGATTTTGCTTCTAGAAAGGAAATTTGGATTGATGTGTGCATTTTTAAACTTTGGGTTAATAAAAATTGAAGCTGGTTTTTGAGCCATGGCAACTTAATTTAACATTAACAGTAAATTGAATTCGATTTTTCTTTTATATTTGACACAATTTAAAAGTTCATTCGAAACAAAGCAACCGATTGAACCGTTTTATGGTCTAGCCTTTGAGCCGCTAAAAACAGACTCTTCCTTTTTGAACCGTTTCAATAATGGTAAGTTTGTATTATTTTTGAATTTAAGAAAATAATTAATTATTAGTGTCTACAATTCCCTAAAGCCTCTAAGTTTGTTTTAAATAATTATTAAGATTTTATTCAGACTTAATAACCATGATTACAATGAGAATAAGTGAATATTTCTTTAAAGAAATTGTTTATAAGTAGCCACGAGGAAAGAAAACATCTTTTTCCATTATATTCTTTACCAATTATTAAATAAAAAGATAAGATGCATTAAAAAAGTGGTAACTTCTTAAACGAAGAATATTATATCCTGTTAGGATGTACACACTAACAATTAAACTTTAAAAATGTTCTTCTCATAAAAGTTTGGTTATATTTTCAGGGTTTCACAAGATTTGTGCAAACTGGACGAGTTGCGAGAATCTCTCGCGGTCGCTATAAGGGCAAGTTGGTAGCCATCGTAGATATCATCGATCAGAATCGAGTAAGTATAATCAACATGTGAAAAATGATAAATGTTTTTATTTTATTAACTTTGTGATGATCCAGAATAGTAAGAGCCGTCTTATACATACATGCAGAAAAAAAACTATTAAAATTTTTATGAAAACTGAGAATAATTAAAATTATTCTAAAACATGTCTTACTTTACAGTGCAAATATTAAGATTTTATTTTTTTATTTTCGTTTTAGGTTCTCATCGATGGTCCATTAACTCGCGTTCCAAGACAACAATACCCAGTCAGTCATTTGCATTTGACAAAGTTCGTTGTTAAATTTCCATTCACAGCACCAACTCGAGTTGTCAAGAAAGCTCTTGAGGATTTTAAGCTGAAAGAAAAATGGAGCGGGACATTGTGGGCAGAACGTGCTCGTGCCAAGAGAATGGTGAGTTGATAACATTTATCATTAGTTAAATACAGAATAAACATAAATATTTTTATTGTAGCGCTCAAACCTTACTGACTTCGAACGTTTCAAGTTACGTCTTGTTAAACGGTCCAAGAATCGTATCATCGAGCCAGTTTTTGATAAATTAAAGAAAACTGCATCAAAGAGTGGTTTGCTTTTTGGAAAACCTATCAAAGGAACGAAACCATTGCCAGCAAAAAAACCAAAAGCTGAGGGAGCTAAGAAAAAGAAGAAGGTGGTGAAAAAGAAGCCCGCTAAGAAATAAAACATCAAATTTTCTTCGTAAATATTGTTTTAAAAGAACTGTGAACATCAAACTTACGAAAATAATAAAAAAAGAAAACAAAAAATTGAAAATGCATTTTTTAAAACATTCTGCGAGATCGTTTAAATATTTTAATGTTTCGAATATCTGTACAAATCCTACCTAGAATATCTCACCAAAAAACAAAGTTTTTAATGTAAAGCTCAGGTAAACGAGAAACTATTCATTTATGTTAATTTATAACTCAGCTGCAAAGAAACATATGTGAAAGAAAAAGAGAAAATTGAAAGAAATAAGAAGACGTCAGATTAAAATTGTAAAGTGAGCAGTATCTGAGGACGTTTTGACGAAAGTAGTTGAAAAATTGATCAAAATGGCTTCAAGATGTAAGATTTCTTTCAATAGATTTTACACAAAACTTTCATCATCTAAAGGTTTAAAATCTTTGGATATGATGCCTGGACCTCGAGGATTTATTGGATTGGGCAACATTTTTAACTATTCTGAATTATTTGGTAAATAAACTTAAAATGTTGATATTTTAATTAAGTTAAACAACAATAAATTAAACAGGAAAATATAGTTTCACTAAAATTCATGAATCTGGAATGGATAAATATCAAAAGTACGGTTCAATAGTTTGTGAACGAATGATCCCTGGCGTTAATATTGTGTGGCTTTATGATCCTAATGATATTGAAAAGATCTATCAAGAAGAAGTTGGAGATTATCCACGGAGAGAAAGTCACTCAGCTTTAGCTAAGTATCGAATTGATCATCCACACATTTATAAGAACGCAGGTCTTTTATCTACGTAAGTAGCAATTATGTTTCCGTGACCTTGAAAATCATAAATCCAAATTAGATTCAAACAAAGAAAAATAACATTTAAGGAATGGAGAAGAATGGTGGAGGATTCGATCACAGTTTCAAAAGGGACTTTCCTCGCCAAAGAATGTTCGTAATTTTCTTCCAACTGCTGATGTCACTGTTAAAGAATTCATCAATCACATGCCAAAATGCTTTGACAAAGACAGCATTATTAATGACTTTTCCATACCAATTCTCAAATTGAAAACGCAATTGATGACGCTTCTGATTTTCGGTGAAGAATTGGAACCATTATCTGACATTAACTTAACAAGCAACTCAGAATGTTTGAAATTAGCGGAAAACTCAGGAATTATTAATTCATTAATTTTGCCGACTGATCAGGGCTTTCGTTTATGGAAATTTTTCAATACATCTGATTACAAGAAACTTGTGAAAGCTTTAAAACATGTTGAAAATGTCGCTTTAAAACTTCTTGCAAAAAAGAAGAAAGACTCAAATGGAAAATCACTTTTTGACTATTACATGGCAAACTCGAATGTTGACATGAAAGATGTGAATGGAATAGCTCTTGATTTGGTTCATAGTGGGATTCATACTGGATCTTACACTACTTTGTTTGCTTTGAATTATATTTCCAGAGACGAACGTATTCAAAATAAATTACGTGAGGAAATTTTTAAAGCGTTACCAAATGCTGACGATCCTGTTACGGCATCAATTTTGGATTCAGGAGTTCCTTACACAAAAGCTGTTCTGAAAGAAACCCTTCGGTTGAATCCTATCTCTGTTGGTGTTGGCCGAATTCTTAATAAAGATAAAATATTAAGCGGATATTTAGTTCCAAAAAATGTAAGATAACGAAGTATTTTCTTTATTTTGTTTTTAATGTAAATTATATTGTTAGACTAATGTTGTGACACAAAATATGATCATTTGTCGATTGGAGAAATATTTCGAAAACCCACTGGAATTTATTCCTGAAAGATGGACAGACAGAGAAAAACGTAAAGAAATTCATCCGTTCATTGTTCTACCATTTGGACACGGAATGCGTGGGTGTATTGCTAGACGTCTAGCGGAACAAAACATCCTTTTATTTCTTATACGAGTAAGAAAAGTTCTCAATTAATTCAACACATAAATCAATTGAAATTATTTTTAGCTTTTCAGGTGTTACGAGGTTCAATGGCAAGGGAAACCAGAACGACTTGACTGCATAACAAATCTGATCAATGAGCCCAACAGCATAATGAGCTTGCATTTTAAAAAACTAAATTAATTTTTCAAAAACCTCGTAAGGTGTTTATTGCATAATTCAATAAATATTTTTTTTTCACATTTAAATTATTTTGTCCATAAAACTTTTATCAGACGACGATTTTCTTGTTCACGAACAATCCCGGAAATTCAATTGCTTTTTTTGTAAAAACGAGTTTCGGTTGGATGTATGGTGATCTAACTCCTGGAGCAAAGAAAGGTTGCGTAATCTTTGAAACAAGTTTATGAAGTCCAGAATCAGTTTCGTATTTTGAGTGAATTGCTGCTGGATATGTGTGTTTGACTATAATAGGTTCTTCTGTTGTTGTGGTTGTCGTGGTTGTTGGTGGCGGGTACGGAGCAAATGAAATATACGACGTGGTCGGTTCTTCCGTTGTGGTAGTTGTTGTTGTTGCTTCTGGATAAGGCGCCAATCTTACTGGTGCTGGCGGTAGTGTTGTTGTTGGGTATGGCAATTCTTTAAGCACAGGAGGTGGTGGAGGTGGCAATTCAGTTGTAGTAGTAGTCGTTGACACTGTTGTTGTTACTGTTGGTGGGTAAGGTGCAAAGAAAACTGGTGGTTGAGTTGGTGGACCGTATTCTTCATGAGGTCTTTCTTCTTGACGAAGAACTGGAACGGGAAGAGGGAGGGGTTCGGGTGCAGGTGGAGCTGGAATAAATGGAGTGCCAACATCTTCAGGAACTCCATATCCTCCAATTGGTGGTCCATATTCTTCATGAGGTCTTTCTTCTTGACGAAGAATTGGAGTGGGTAGAGGGAGGGGTTCAGGAGCAGCTGGAGCTGGAATAAATGGAGGGCCAACATCTTCAGGAACTCCATATCCTCCAATTGGTGGTCCATATTCTTCATGAGGTCTTTCTTCTTGACGAAGAATTGGAGTGGGTAGAGGGAGGGGTTCAGGAGCAGCTGGAGCTGGAATAAATGGAGTGCCAACATCTTCAGGAACTCCATATCCTCCGATTGGTGGTCCATATTCTTCCTTTGGAATTTCAGGAGTTGGATAAGGTTTTTCTTCTTGACGAAGAACTGGAACTAATAAAGGTAAGGATTCTGGTGGGGGTGGAGCTGGTGCAAATGGTGGTACAATATCTTCTTCTGGACAGTAACTGGAAGATAATTTATTAGTTTTCAGATAAATATTAGTTCATTAAATAATTACTGTGCAGTTGTCGTTGGAACGTCATCATTCCGAGGTGACTGATACGCTTGTGGAACTCCGTACTGTGAAATATTTATTAATAACCATTCAATAGCGAAAGTAACTTCAATTACCTCTTCATGTGGAACTCCATATTCTTCATGGGGGGTTCCATATTCATTTCGGAAGATTAAATTTTCTCCTACAAGCCCAACATCATTTAATTCTGATCTGGCAAAGGTGACATCTCTCCGAAGTCTGTCAGGTGCGGCCAAGACTTGGCACACAATTGATAAACAAACTATAATTGCTAATTTCTGCAAAATAAATCTGAAAGAATGAATTTAATATTTAATATTTAAATACTTGTATCTACCATGTTAGTTTTACTTAATCACGAAAACTTGTAAAACTGATAACAAATAAATCAACTTGAAGTCTTATATATAGGAAAGTACAAGAAAAAGTCTGAATCCTCCCCCACTTTTTATTAAAAACAAGTCATTCTTGTTAAGGTATTTATGAATCTTCGTTTGTCATGGCACATAAATACATGACAATCATAATTCGGCTAACAACATAAAAATAAATACTCAGTAACTGGAAATCGAAGTGGTCAAGTTTTTAAGTTACGTAAATATCTTCTGTAAAATAGTTAAAAACATAAATTCAAACAAAGGAAACTCAAAAAACTTTTCGTTTTATTTTCTTTTAATTTCAAATATCTTTGATAAAAATTTTAAATCTAATTGGAAAATTTTTCTTTTCACATTTTTAATTAGATAGGCAGCGTTCGAAAATGATTTCTTTGCGACAGAATTTCATTAAAGCTTTCTTAGAAAATTTTATCGTTTGCATTCCATTATTTTGATATCACGAATCATAATGTTGTGAGATTTTACTTTCAATTAAAATTTATAAACAGAATTTTTAAACATTTCAACAGCTCAATGAACGCATCTATCAGCAAAAAAAAACTCACTTAAATATTTTTTAATATCCACCTCGTTAAAAAATTTCTTTGAAATCGAAATCTTAGAAAGATTAAAAAGAAATTTTTCCACGTTAAATATGATAAAGTATTTATGAGTGATGAAGGATTTTATGGCAAGTGAATTTAATTCCAATTTAATATAACATAGAAATGTGTTATGTTAACAATGAATGGAATATTAAACTTATTCAAGTGTTATGGCGCTTAAGTTTATATTATTTGTAAAAATGAAATTCCTTAGATTAAAGGAAATTGGTCAGTTTTTCTTTTTCGTACATTTAAAGCTTGGATTAATTTGTTAATTAATTAAATTGTTTTTAATCACTTGACAGCAGTGAAATCATGTTCATTTTTCAAGTTTAATCTAAACTGGATGTGAAATAACAAGAATTCTCGTAACATTTTGTTTATTTTTAGGTAACATGATGTTAAATAAATTAATCACAATTCTGCAGCGTTATCAACGCGAAAGTTTCGTAGGAAGACAGCAAGGAAATAAAAATAGTTTAAAAGTAGACTTATGAGTATGTCGATTGTTAATTCGGTCTCGGATCGTATGGTGTTGAGTGTAAACCAACATATCGATTATTTTTACGATGAATAAAGCCATTTCTACCAGCGTTATAATAAATAACTCTGCGAATACCAAATGGATCAATATAACCAAATGACCCATCTCGGCTTCCATCGTTATTACTGACTTCTTCTTGATATTGTCGTGGAAGATAATATCGGAAACCGTTAGCTGTTACTCCAACGCCATCATAATACGGAGTTTCTTGATATTTGCTTCGATCAAACAATGGAACATTTGATGGATTCTGGTGAGAATTCGAATCGATAGTGTTACGACTATAGTCAAAATGAGGGCTGGCTGTTGTAGATTGATATTGGTAAGTGGGGCGATATGCAAATCGTGTCTTTGGTTGAATTGATACAACTCCGTATTCTTTGGGAGGGAGAAGATCTTTTGACAAATCATTTGCCAAAATCGGCGCTGGTGTGCTTGCTAATGGAAGAACGTTATTAACGTCTAAAGGATTATGAGTGGACGAAGGATAATAAGCAATTGGCGGGAGATTCGATTCATCTTGAATTGGCTTTACAGTTGTCGAAGAAACGTAGTTTTTCAATTGTAATGGGCTTTCAGTTGAAGATGGATAATAAGCTATTGGAGGTAAATGAGACTCGTCAGTAATTTTAGGTGCCGGAGTGGAAGATGAAAGAAGTTCATTTGACGTCCCCGCTTTATAAGGTGGCAAATAAATTACTGATGGTGATTGAATGTCATTTGATGGTATTGAAATAGCAGGCTGATCGAAATTGTTAGATGTCCTGAAATATCCTTCATCTGGTTGCGAATGTGTTTGAATGAACACATTTGGTGATTTGGGATAAAAGTATCCAGGACTCGAAGAGTATGTAGAAGTTGTCGAAATTGGCCTTTGCGTTGTTGTAACATAATTGACGGATGGGGGACTTTGATGACTGGGAACCAGAATACCTGAACTTGCTGGAGCTTTTTTAGCAGCTTTCATTGCATCCTTTGAGAATTTAAATAAGTTTGATAAGATGCGTAGGATAATTTAATTAAATATTTACCTCAATGGAGCGGTCTTTGCCTACAAAAACAGTTTTCGCTTTGAGTATGCGATATCCAGCATGATCAGCAATGTAATCGTTTTGTCGAAGATATCCAAACCCATCAATCCATGCATTTGTTCCAATAACTGTTCCATCTTGCAAACGTTTCTCTTTTCTGAATTGTCCATTATCAGTTTGGTAACGAAAAAACCGCTCAGGTCCTTCATCAGTTTGAATATGATATTGACTGCTACCTGGTGAACCCCAACTGGCATTGGATGAATGAATCATCTAGGTAGTAATAAAAAGTTATGATTAAATGTTATTTGGAGTACATTTAAGTGTAGTTATTAACGTCTTTGAAACATAAAATAAAATCAATCATCATAAGCAAAAGATTTTTTTTTTTTCATTATTTCTAATCGTTTGTGGTTTCATTCGAATTCATTCATAAATTCATCAACAGTTTCATAAACAAATTATGATCTTGAACCTCTTTCAAAGCATTGTCAATAAATAAAACTACAAATCATGACTTTGTTTCTTACTGAATTTACTAAGCAACTTTTTTTTTCTTTTGTGTTTAGGTATTAAATAATTCGCAGGTCGCCCACGTTCTCATGCACTGAGAATATGTAAAAATTTATTAGGAAGTTAAATAACAATTCAAAGTTTTATTGATATTTATTTTATGCACTAATAATTAGAACCTTTTCTATCTCTAAAATGTGTTTTTTAAGATTAATCTTGTGTTGATTTTGTAAACTGTTTAACAAACCTCATAAACATTGAAATTAAGTTTTAAGAAATTAAGTTAATAGAAAACTTTGACCCAACCTTTTACTTTCAAAAGATATTTATGTTGATATATGTTTACGAAAACCTCGTTTTCAAAAATTTGGTCATTATTTATTCAACAATGAGAGACAATAAATCACATTTCAATTTAAGGAAAAAAATTGACAAATCTAGATCAAGCTATGATGAATAACAATTTTCTAAACTGTCACTCCAGATTTTGGCTTAAGAGATATGAATTAGAGTTATTATTATTTGTATGTTATTTCAAATTGAACAAATTTGGAAGTAAAAGCCGGATTTTAAAATGTCTCATTCTAATGCGAGTTTCATGAAATTGTTTACTGAAAATTAAAACACAGTTGCGTGCTTTTTATAGTTTGAACAATTGACAATGCAAAGTATTTTGTAGTGTAGCATTGAAATCTATGAATCCGTTTGGAATTTTTTTAGGTTTCAATTTAAACGATCTCGACGCCAGCATTTAAGTTTTTTTGCTGAAAAATATAAACTGCATCAAGAATACGTTGGAAGAACAATGTCAAGAGTTCCATAAATACTAATTCAAACCTTTGCAACGTAGATATTTAGGTTTGTCATTTGGTGGGTGTAAAGACTGGTCGAAACATTTTTGTTCATTAATGTCTCGCTCTCGATCGCACACATTTGTAATCTGTTTCATGTTTTCTGTTTTGTATTAAAGACAAGACTTTAAAATGAGAATCAAATTTAGTACATTACGTAAATTGTGACTGCACATAAGGAACTTATTGGAATTGTAACAGCGCAATCGTTCGTTTCTGCAGCTATGAATATAAAAGGAAATTGAAATTCAGTTGATTGGAACGACTGACATCGCTGCATTTCTGCAAACAAAATCATGTAATATTGATATGTAGTTAAGAAATGTTCAGCTCTTGTGCTTGAGCTGATTTTATTTGAGAAGAAAAAAAGATGTTTTGACCGTTTAAGGAAAGTTGTAAATTTTTTAGCATCATTAATAACTCAATATTTAAAGCTTTTAGTAAAGTAGCTCAATACAATAAAAAATCTTTATTAATTTTAGAAAAGAACGCCACAATATTTAACAACACAAATGTTTCAATTATAATTTATAATTCATTGTCTATCGACAAAACTTGAACAATGAACATCAGACAATAACTTTTGTGTCTCCAATGCTTGATGAATATTGAATGAATTTAGAATAAAATTGAAATGCATTAGATAATTTCCTTGGTTTAATATCTAATTTGAGAGTTTACACTAAATCGATCGAACAATGAAATAAAACGTATTCCTAAATACTATGTGAAAAATGTAAAAAATTTCAAGCACGAAGTGTTGACATTGAATTCAAAATGAGTCACAATTTTTTCGTGGTAAAGTTCGATATTTTATCTCATTCGTCATCTTTGTATGACGGAAGCAGAAAGAAAGGCGATTTAAATTAATAATTTTAAAGAACTAAATTATTAATTTTATCAAAGCAAAGCGAAGGAAGTGATTGAAATTTATGAACTAATGAATAAAAATTAATTTAAATGAATCATCGTCAAAGTAATTTCAGATTATCCTTGATTTTTTTCATTGATCATGAACAACATTGTTACTGCATTACGAATTTTAATTCATCTACAATTTGGTGTTTTGTTTTTAAATACTTCAAATACAGGCTCAAAGTGAAAAAGTTGAGAATAAATTTTGTGAATTTCATCTGTGATCTCTTAAAATGAAGAAGATCTGTTTGATGTCTGTTTCAAACTTTATTTCTTAATGAAATCTTGTTTCAATTTATTAATATGTTAATCTAATCTCAATGAATAACTTCAACAAAAATATTTAATAATTGGGTAAGTTCCAACAAACATTTCTTCGTTACTTGGCAATTATTTAATTAAATAAAAGAAGATGCCTAATAATAGTACATTTATCCACCTTTTTTCAATTATTAAGCTATTTCAAGTATTAATTCCAATAACAAAAATTTCTTTTAAAATCAAAGCGGAAAAAAGTCGCAAAGCGAATTGAATAATTTAAAGTCATGACAACTAATTACATTTTAATGTGAGAAATTATAATATTGTGTAATAAAACGATTTCATTTTAATAAAGATATCTGTTGTGTAATGCGATCTGGAAGTTCAAGATCATAACATTTCTTCAAAGCGGCAAATTGACATCTTTACAATAGAAAGTTGTAAAAGTGAAAATCAAATTGTTATCAAGGTATTTAGTGATTCTCAGGCAATATTTTCCAAAAGTTTTCTTTTTTTATTGAAAAACTTGTAATAAATATGATTAAGCAATCGATTTTAATTAAATTTTCATAACTAGTTTGATGTAGTCAAAAAATTTACTTCTGTAATTATATTCCAACATGTTCTTAGATGTCATAAGATATGAATTAATTAGTTTTAATTTAATTCTTTTTAGCTACTTAGCTATCCGTTCAATCAAAAAGATTTAACTTATTTCCATATCCACACTCTACTAATCTTGGTTGGTCTGTTTGGTGGACGTTTATTGAAACAGCGTGGGAAATCAGCACAAGGACATGAAACGCAATTTGCCAAACTTTAGCATAACGTAAACATTTGAATCACTCGAATGCTGATTTGATTATTTTCTTTACATCCAAGATATGTTTGCTTTGAATAAAAGTTCAATTCAATTCAATATGCTTTGAGCCTATTTTTATGCTTTCAAATGTAGGAAATCGTTATTTATTTAATGATCAGCATTTACAGAAAAATATTTGCATGAAGCATGAGAAAAGGTACTGGAAACCATAAAATATGTTCACACCAAAGCTGAAGAGAATCGGAAGAAAAAAAACTTATTTAATGCATCTCGCAGAAACTACTTTATCTGGAAATGCAAGCATATTTCGTTTTCAACGTGAACTAGTTTATTTTATTATGCTTTTTTCTTTTTATTTCTTTCCTTCTTGTGTACTCCACTCAACATTATTATTGTAAATTGACCGAGACAAAAACGATAGTGAAAGTATGATTCAATCGTTCACTTTTAATGACTTATTTTTTCGTTACAATTTTCTCACATTCGTGCTTTAGATTTATGTCTTTTATTGATCAGTTATTTATTAAATAATAGGTAGCTTACTGCTGCAGTGATAAATGAGATCTGTCGTGACTGGCTCAACTCAAATCGATTTATGACATGATACAAGTCGACAATCTCATCTATGTTACGCAATTTTCAACTTAAACCTAAGTAGATACATTAATTGCCACATAATGTGAACGAAGTAAATGACATCATCATGAACTTAGGATTTTTATTGATTCAATAAGACCCTTAATCTAATTTTGTTTTTATTACCTTACTGAAAACTAAAAATTTCTCACGCATCAATGCTTTAATTTGAAATTTATGAGAAGACAAAACATTGAACTTTTTCAATGACAGCATAATGTTTGAGAATGCATCAGATACATATTTTATTTAATGATCAAGCTCACTGAGAACTGCAAAATTATCATCTTACCATCACTAAAAGCGAGAACAATGTTGTCGATTTCATATTTAATTTTTAAAATTCTCTTTGAGTTTATTTTTTAATGTTGACAAATTTAAACTTTTAAAAACTTTTTCACATTTTTTCCAAATTATAATCAAGTTTGATAATTGGTTCGCACTTTATTATATTTTATTCTTAAAGAAAAATTGAATTAAATTTTTTTATATTTCTCGCACGTTTAATCTCTTCGGAAGCTTAAGTACCACTGAAACATTTTCCGTGTAATAATATTTCGCAACAGTTTAAAACAATTTTGAGCTCGCGAAAATGTTCAACATTCTCTCAAAACATTTTTTCTTTGGTTCAAAGCAAGCAAAAAATGAGAAAACATAAACAAAGCCATGTGCTTTGAAACAGATTTGAAAAAAATAAGAGCTAGCAGTGTTAATTTTGAGAGTCGAGAGTAAGCACAGTCTACATTTATCTATGGAAATATTTATTTTCATTGATCATACTAAATAGAAATTTTGCGTAGCCGCTTATAAATAACCATGACGACAAACAGCACAAAAACAACATTTTGATTAGCGCGGACCAACATTAGCGTAGGTGGAGGTTTTGTTCATATTTGGAGATAATCGCAAGAGTTTGTTAAGATCAAAAACCTCTCGTTTTATTAGTTCAATGTTTTTGTTGGAAAAGCTATAACAATACATATAAATTAAAAATCCGTAATTAATATTTAATCTTAAATGAGTTGTAAAAAATCAACTACAACTATTTGCGAATTAATATATGAATGTTATTTCTGCCACCCTCGCTTTTTTGCAGGCAAAATTATTACACTACATACAGATTGTCTCATATTCTAGAAGCCATGCGGAATTATGCCTCCAAATCCTACTACTGTCACTAACCACGCACAACTGTAAATCTGAACAAGTAAATTTACAGACTACCGAACATAACTTGAATAAAGACAAAATCTATATAACATTTTTGCTTCTTGTTGTGGAATTCGCTTTGAAAATTTCATAAAACAATCATAATCAGCTTTTGTTTACACAATTTCACGCATTTTGTGTCGATAATAATGATTCAGTCATTGAAATGAAACCATTTTCCATAAATGGTCAAGAAAAGAACTTTTTTGGTTAATTACATCCATGAGATGATTCACCTTGAGGTCCTTTGTTCACGTTTAAGAAACTTCTTTTGTGCGGGTTGTGGAGGCGTTCAATTTGGATTTAAATAAATATGAAATTTAGCGACTCAGAACAACTGTAAATAATTATATAAAATGAGCACAAGAGCTCTAAATGAAACCAGGTTTTATGGATTTTCTATAACTTTCTTGAACCTTTTTTAATTAACTTCAATGGCCATTGTACTAAAAGACTTCATTACATGGTAAGACGGGAACGTTGGTCTTCATATTTACATTGCGGATATTCAAAGTTTTTCAGCATTTCTTAAGCTCAAGAGTATAATTTGCAAATATCAATCACAATTATTTTTCTTTCATTTAAAGTTCTTCAGCGATTAATTGAAAGTGTCACCTCGTCTATCAAGAAATTATTCTAATAATTAATTACAATTAAGAGAGACTGATTTGATTTCGAATAATAAAATAATTAAGACGAGATAGCCAAACAGTGATGTCGATCAGGCATTCTGAATTAAATCAATTTCGTTTTTATTTCAATACAAATGTGTAGGCTTCAATCTTCATTTGAATGCAAAAGCTTTTTAGATTAAGATTAAGTTTTTTTTCTTACAAAGTCAGTGTTCTGGATATCGTTGGACACGATCTCGATGAAATCAATACCATTTTGTATGGAATTGCACAAATGTACTGAAAAATGTTTCATTTTAAATTACATTTGAAGATGTTTGACATGGAATTTGTTTCTCACGTTAGAATTCTTCAAGTTGCTACACCTTTTAAGTTGCTGTCCATAATCGAACAACATGAGCTCATTTAAAGATGAAATGATTTATTTTAGAAGAAAAATGTGTTGTCGCGACTTGTCATTGTTGTCCATCGATAGACAAATTTCAAAGCGACAACAAACTACTTTTCAAAGAAAAAGAAGGAAAAAAATGACCTTGTGAAATGAAACTAAAACGATTCGCTCGTTTAAACAATTTATTTATTGTATCTACATTGAATTGAAAGGAACACATTGAGCGAAATATGTTAGTTGCGCAATTAACGACATCGTTTAATGGTAAATAAATTTGATTTCGAATCTGGATGTAAAAGGAAGTTTGAAGTATCCATGTCAGATCGTCGTGAAGAGATGGAAATAATTTGATAATCGTTTTGAAGATGAATAAACTTTTTGGCATGTTTGCTGATTTTTCCGGATATGTCGTTAAGAATGATTAATTTGTGACCTTTCATCTTCACTATTGCGAAGATAAAAGCTAAGGCAGCATCGTAGTTTTTATCAAGTTCGGTGAGAATTTTAGGTGAATTTAAAATTGTGTACCAAGTGAAAATTGTATCACCAAGATACGGTTCATCATTATTTTTGGCCACTTTGAGATTGGCAATGACATTTCCATCAAACATTTGTTGACAACATTCACCAATTCCATTGTTGAGAGCATTCAAACACTTCACGAATCTCTCTTTTCGCTCCACTGCAACTTCCTCAAACTTCTCTTTGACACTTCCCACATTTTTCTTTTGAAGAGCGACTTTTTGACTTATTGCAGCAAGATCAGAGTTGATTCGTTTGATTCGAGTTTGGCTCACATCTTTTCCTATTTTCCCTCTTTCCTTCTCAATTTGTTGACTTAATGTGTCAAGTGCAATAAGAAACTCTCGGGATTTCTCAACTACATTGACATTACCTTTTAAATTTTGATGCAATGATTCAAAGTTCACCTCAAGTCTGTAAGAAAATTGTCACTAAAATAATCTCGTGAGAAATTATAAGAAATTTACCTTTTCAATTGTTCCTGAATTAGAGAAACATTATCTGGCAGATCATCAGGAGTAACTATGACGTTTTCCATTAATCCATTGACAAGAGAAATTGAGTTATAATCCATGAAGTTTTTAACAATAATTTCATAGTTTTCCTTTAAACAAGCTTGGATTCGGTGAAGATTGTCATACACTTTTCCATAAGATTTTGAAATGTTTTCAATCAATTCAAATGATTTGCTTTCAATTTCTTGCATTTCTTTGATCGAATTACTTCTGACGTTGTTTTTTTGATGAAAATTTTCCATCTCCTGATTAATTCGAGATTTGTTAGTTATCAGTTCCTGTTCAAGATTGTTAAGGGCTTCAGATGGGAAATTTTGGAAAACGGAGTTCAACTTCAAATATTCATTCTCCCATTGTGCGATTTCTTCCAATTTCAGATTTATTTCACTAGCCAAAAGCCAGCTTTTATTGTTTTTTAAGAACATTTTGATGCTTTCAAATCCAAATTTTTTACAGAAGTCGTTGAAATGAATTTCCATTTTCTTGTCAAGTTTTCCCTGCATTGATGATATTGATTCCATCTGCCTGATTCTTTTATCACTACACTCTAATGTCTTTATGACTTCTTTCAGATATTCATAGTGTTTCTTCTCATGTTCTAGCAACTGCTTTTGTGATGCGCTCATTTTTTCATAAATTTTTATTTCTTTACCTATCAACTGCAGCTCATCATTTAAAGACCAAAGTTCGGTTTTCTTTTCTAAAATTTCAGAATTCTTCCTTCGATAACTTTCAGAGTCGTCAACTGTAGTAACTTCATGAATTTTTTCGTGATCTAAACCATCATACTTAAGAAAACCTTCCTTGTCGAAACAAGTTGACGTGTCTCTTGACACAACATTTAATTTCTTACTTCCATCCCAAGTAATTAATGTCTCAGACTCGTTTAGAGATCCGCAAATGAGCGATGGCTTGAGAAAGTAAATAAAACTTCTCATGAGTTCCTCATTACTAACTTTGATTAACTTTTCGACGATTTCACAGTAAGGTGGAAGTTCACCGGCAGGAAGAAAGTCATTCGAGGTCTTTTGATCAGACAATTCATTAAGTGGTAAGAAAGCTTCGTTAATATCTGAGAGTTGTTTCAACTTCAAGTAACTAATACACTCGAGAGCAGTTTCCTTTGTATCAACAATGATTGTTTCAGAAAACTCTCCCAATCGTTTGAAAACATTGCAATGATCTGCATCAGTTTCACCAGAAGTTGGCCAAAGTTGAGAAAGTCTTCCAATTATACGAGACGAAAAGTTTTCTTTCAAATCTTTTAGAATATTTTCACGAGCTTTTATGTTGTTTACAGATGATTCGGGGGAAATACTTTGTAACTTTGGGACTAGAAAACTCTCCAGTTGTTTTTTCTTCTGCAATTTTTCCATCAAAACTGTTTTCAGCTCGTTTAATTTTTCATTGAGAGGATAAAATTTGTTTTCCAAATTATTTAGCGTATGAAAAGAACTTTTCAGATCATCCTGCAATTCTTCCATTTCGGCTTCACAAGCAACCGTTTTTCTTGTCTTCAATTCTAATTCCCACAAAACATTCTCCAAATCTTGATTGAAATTACTGTTAAGTTGCGAATATTCATCTTTTAAATCATTTGAATTTGAACCAAGTTGTTCTATGTCACATCGAATGGATCTAATTCTCTTAGCGATATCTTCCTTTATAGTTTCTAAATATCTTTTCAGATTACTTTGAACGTTGTCAATTATTTTGTTTTGATTATGGAGCTCTTTGGATTTTATGAAGTCTTCATTTAATTCCTCAATTTGTTGATTCATTTGTTTAATTTCTTCAGTGGCAATGTTTTTGTTGTGATATGAATGTATTAAAATATCATCCTGTTCAACTATTGATGATTCAAAATCCTCAATTAGCAACTGCTCATCATGATTAAAATTTTCTACAGACTCAAGAAATTTGGCGTTATGAAAAATTTTAAACAAATTAAATTGGATTGATTTTCCATCAAATTCTTTCACAAGTTGTGACCGTCTCTTGTTTGATTCATTTTTCTTGTGAATTTTTCTTTTTTCAGCGTTAAGAGCTCTTTGTTTTTTAAGATTCATATTCATATCATGTTTTGCATTATCNTTTAAAAAATGTGAATTATTTTTATATTTTATTAGGTATCTACAAAATGTAATAAATATAATTAAATGTCTCATTAGGGATGGAGAATAAATTTCACTAACATAGAAATAAAAATAACTCATAAATTTCATTGAAATTGCATCAAAATTTGCACTTTTTCTCCACTATGAAGATTTAATAACACAGAAATACCTGAAACAGAGTAAACACATCAGTAGATGTTGCATAAAATATATCCACTTAAGATGCTTATTTTCACTCACAAAATCAGTTTTAACTCGCAAAAACTTTTTGCTTTATTTACATTAAATAATTCTATTAATTCATAAATATTTATATGGCAATTAATGGCAATTATAAAATATACTTAATATTTTCTTAGCAGAATTTACGAAGAAAATGAACATGTTTAAAAATTATTGTACGAAATTTACTTGAAAAAAAACAAAGTGTGGGGTGTCAAACCTCAAGGCTTTCAATGATGCTTATTTACAACTGGAAAGAGTTCAGAATGATACGATGGTGTTGATCTTAATATAACATAAACTTTTTGTTTCGAGCGTTAATGTCTGCTTGTTTTTTATTTCGAGGAAATGAGAAAGCAAACCCATGATAAGAGAAAAAAATGGGGAATTTAGAAACTTTGCATTTATTAGTCAGGGGAAATATCAAAAATGTTAATTACAATAATTAAAATTAATTTCGCGATATTTTTGCTGTTATTTATTATTCTTATTGCATTTTGCTCATTAGACATTTCCCATCTTGTGGTATGACAAAACGTTAGAAAGAATGCAAATTCTTCGTCCGAGATTTCTGAATAATGTAATATCTTAATGGCAGACTNTCTAAATGAAACCAGGTTTTATGGATTTTCTATAACTTTCTTGAACCTTTTTTAATTAACTTCAATGGCCATTGTACTAAAAGACTTCATTACATGGTAAGACGGGAACGTTGGTCTTCATATTTACATTGCGGATATTCAAAGTTTTTCAGCATTTCTTAAGCTCAAGAGTATAATTTGCAAATATCAATCACAATTATTTTTCTTTCATTTAAAGTTCTTCAGCGATTAATTGAAAGTGTCACCTCGTCTATCAAGAAATTATTCTAATAATTAATTACAATTAAGAGAGACTGATTTGATTTCGAATAATAAAATAATTAAGACGAGATAGCCAAACAGTGATGTCGATCAGGCATTCTGAATTAAATCAATTTCGTTTTTATTTCAATACAAATGTGTAGGCTTCAATCTTCATTTGAATGCAAAAGCTTTTTAGATTAAGATTAAGTTTTTTTTCTTACAAAGTCAGTGTTCTGGATATCGTTGGACACGATCTCGATGAAATCAATACCATTTTGTATGGAATTGCACAAATGTACTGAAAAATGTTTCATTTTAAATTACATTTGAAGATGTTTGACATGGAATTTGTTTCTCACGTTAGAATTCTTCAAGTTGCTACACCTTTTAAGTTGCTGTCCATAATCGAACAACATGAGCTCATTTAAAGATGAAATGATTTATTTTAGAAGAAAAATGTGTTGTCGCGACTTGTCATTGTTGTCCATCGATAGACAAATTTCAAAGCGACAACAAACTACTTTTCAAAGAAAAAGAAGGAAAAAAATGACCTTGTGAAATGAAACTAAAACGATTCGCTCGTTTAAACAATTTATTTATTGTATCTACATTGAATTGAAAGGAACACATTGAGCGAAATATGTTAGTTGCGCAATTAACGACATCGTTTAATGGTAAATAAATTTGATTTCGAATCTGGATGTAAAAGGAAGTTTGAAGTATCCATGTCAGATCGTCGTGAAGAGATGGAAATAATTTGATAATCGTTTTGAAGATGAATAAACTTTTTGGCATGTTTGCTGATTTTTCCGGATATGTCGTTAAGAATGATTAATTTGTGACCTTTCATCTTCACTATTGCGAAGATAAAAGCTAAGGCAGCATCGTAGTTTTTATCAAGTTCGGTGAGAATTTTAGGTGAATTTGAAATTGTGTACCAAGTGAAAATTGTATCACCAAGATACGGTTCATCATTATTTTTGGCCACTTTGAGATTGGCAATGACATTTCCATCAAACATTTGTTGACAACATTCACCAATTCCATTGTTGAGAGCATTCAAACACTTCACGAATCTCTCTTTTCGCTCCACTGCAACTTCCTCAAACTTCTCTTTGACACTTCCCACATTTTTCTTTTGAAGAGCGACTTTTTGACTTATTGCAGCAAGATCAGAGTTGATTCGTTTGATTCGAGTTTGGCTCACATCTTTTCCTATTTTCCCTCTTTCCTTCTCAATTTGTTGACTTAATGTGTCAAGTGCAATAAGAAACTCTCGGGATTTCTCAACTACATTGACATTACCTTTTAAATTTTGATGCAATGATTCAAAGTTCACCTCAAGTCTGTAAGAAAATTGTCACTAAAATAATCTCGTGAGAAATTATAAGAAATTTACCTTTTCAATTGTTCCTGAATAAGAGAAACATTATCTGGCAGATCATCAGGAGTAACTATGACGTTTTCCATTAATCCATTGACAAGAGAAATTGAGTTATAATCCATGAAGTTTTTAACAATAATTTCATAGTTTTCCTTTAAACAAACTTGGATTCGGTGAAGATTGTCATAAACTTTTTCATAAGATTTCGAAATGTTTTCAATCAATTCAAATGATTTGCTTTCAATTTCTTGCATTTCTTTGATCGAATTACTTCTGACGTTGTTTTTTTGATGAAAATTTTCCATCTCCTGATTAATTCGAGATTTGTTAGTTATCAGTTCCTGTTCAAGATTGTTAAGGGCTTCAGATGGGAGATTTTGGAAAACGGAGTTCAACTTCAAATATTCATTCTCCCATTGTGCGATTTCTTCCAATTTCAGATTTATTTCACTAGCCAAAAGCCAGCTTTTATTGTTTTTTTTTTAAGAACATTTTGATGCTTTCAAATCCAAATTTTTTACCGAAGTCGTTGAAATGAATTTCCATTTTCTTGTCAAGTTTTCCCTGCATTGATGATATTGATTCCATCTGCCTGATTCTTTTATCACTACACTCTAATGCCTTTATGACTTCTTTCAGATATTCATAGTGTTTCTTCTCATGTTCTAGCAACTGCTTTTGTGATGCGCTCATTTTTCATAAATTTTATTTTTTTTATCTATCAACTGCAGCTCATCATATAAAGACCAAAGTTCGGTTTTCTTTTCTAAAATTTCAGAATTTTTTCCTTCGATAACTTTCAGAGTCGTCAACTGTAGTAACTTCATGAATTTTTTCGTGATCTAAACCATCATACTTAAGAAAACCTTCCTTGTCGAAACAAGTTGACGTGTCTCTTGACACAACATTTAATTTCTTACTTCCATCCCAAGTAATTAATGTCTCAGACTCGTTTAGAGATCCGCAAATGAGCGATGGCTTGAGAAAGTAAATAAAACTTCTCATGAGTTCCTCATTACTAACTTTGATTAACTTTTCGACGATTTCACAGTAAGGTGGAAGTTCACCGGCAGGAAGAAAGTCATTCGAGGTCTTTTGATCAGACAATTCATTAAGTGGTAAGAAAGCTTCGTTAATATCTGAGAGTTGTTTCAACTTCAAGTAACTAATACACTCGAGAGCAGTTTCCTTTGTATCAACAATGATTGTTTCAGAAAACTCTCCCAATCGTTTGAAAACATTGCAATGATCTGCATCAGTTTCACCAGAAGTTGGCCAAAGTTGAGAAAGTCTTCCAATTATACGAGACGAAAAGTTTTCTTTCAAATCTTTTAGAATATTTTCACGAGCTTTTATGTTGTTTACAGATGATTCGGGGGAAATACTTTGTAACTTTGGGACTAGAAAACTCTCCAGTTGTTTTTTCTTCTGCAATTTTTCCATCAAAACTGTTTTCAGCTCGTTTAATTTTTCATTGAGAGGATAAAATTTGTTTTCCAAATTATTTAGCGTATGAAAAGAACTTTTCAGATCATCCTGCAATTCTTCCATTTCGGCTTCACAAGCAACTGTTTTTCTTGTCTTCAATTCTAATTCCCACAAAGCATTCTCCAAATCTTGATTGAAATTACTGTTAAGTTGCGAATATTCTATTCATCTTTTAAATCATTTGAATTTGAACCAAGTTGTTCTATGTCACATCGAATCGATCTAATTCTCTTAGCGATATCTTCCTTTATAGTTTCTAAATATCTTTTCAGATTACTTTGAACGTTGTCAATTATTTTGTTTTGATTATGGAGCTCTTTGGATTTTATGAAGTCTTCATTTAATTCCTCAATTTGTTGATTCATTTGTTTAATTTCTTCAGTGGCAATGTTTTTGTTGTGATATGAATGTATTAAAATATCATCCTGTTCAACTATTGATGATTCAAAATCCTCAATTAGCAACTGCTCATCATGATTAAAATTTTCTACAGACTCAAGAAATTTGGCGTTATGAAAAATTTTAAACAAATTAAATTGGATTGATTTTCCATCAAATTCTTTCACAAGTTGTGACCGTCTCTTGTTTGATTCATTTTTCTTGTGAATTTTTCTTTTTTCAGCGTTAAGAGCTCTTTGTTTTTTAAGATTCATATTCATATCATGTTTTGCATCATCAATAAATTGAAACATTCGATTGTAGTTACTTATAATTTCATCTTTATCATCATAACAGAATGTTTCAATCAAATTAGTTCTTTTTCCATCTCTCAAAACTGTTACCATATCAATCATTTGAGAATCAATTATGAATGTGGACATTAAAGGTTGCACTACTTGAGATGATAACAGCAGTCGCTTAAATTCCAATTGATTGCTGACATTTCCATCGATATGATAAACAATTGTGTGATCAAAAATTGATTTTCTGAATATGTTTGAACGTCCAAAGGGGTCTGAAATAGTGGCTTCAACGTATACACTGAAAATAGATATTTTTAAGAATGTTGAAATAAAACAAAAAGATTTTAACTTACCTTGGATTGTCTTCCTGATAATTTGTAGAAGAACAAATCTCGTTGAAATCTAATTCACTGCATTCGAGTACAAATCTTATTGCTTCTATTAAACTTGACAGACCTTAAATCAATGAATTTAGTTAGGATAAAATTTCACATTTAATTTTGATTTTTTACCTTTTGTTAATCCTGGTTTACCGTTAATTGAAGTGAAATTGTGGTTGAAATCAACTTCAATGTTGCTCAGGCACATAAAATTATTTATATTAAGTTTTGATAGCATTGTATCTGTATAAATGTGACAGAACAACGATAGAAACTAATTTTTTTTAAATAAGCGGCATTTGTTTTTGTTGTTTACAGGATAGAATTAGAAGAATTGTAACCCTTAGCAAGAACATAAATCTGCTAAGAACGAAAACCGCCTTTTAGCATAAATTTTAAATTCAAATCTTATAATCCGTTAGTTAGAATTTAAACAGTTTAAAAATGTGAATTATTTTTATATTTTATTAGGTATCAAATGTAATAAATATAATTAAATGTCTCATTAGGGATGGAGAATAAATTTCACTAACATAGAAATAAAAATAACTCATAAATTTCATTGAAATTGCATCAAAATTTGCACTTTTTCTCCACTATGAAGATTTAATAACACAGAAATACCTGAAACAGAGTAAACACATCAGTAGATGTTGCATAAAATATATCCACTTAAGATGCTTATTTTCACTCACAAAATCAGTTTTAACTCGCAAAAACTTTTTGCTTTATTTACATTAAATAATTCTATTAATTCATAAATATTTATATGGCAATTAATGGCAATTATAAAATATACTTAATATTTTCTTAGCAGAATTTACGAAGAAAATGAACATGTTTAAAAATTATTGTACGAAATAAAAACAAAGCGTGGGGTGTCAAACCTCAAGGCTTTCAATGATGCTTATTTACAACTGGAAACAGTTCAGAATGATACGATGGTGTTAATCTTGATACAACATAAGCTTTTTGTTTCGAGCGTTAATGTTCTGCTTGTTTTTTATTTCGAGGAAATGAGAAAGCAAACCCATGATAAGAGAAAAAAATGGGGAATTTAGAAACTTTGCATTTATTAGTCAGGGGAAATATCAAAAATGTTAATTACAATAATTAAAATTAATTTCGCGATATTTTTGCTGTTATTTATTATTCTTATTGCATTTTGCTCATTAGACATTTCCCATCTTGTGGTATGACAAAACGTTAGAAAGAATGCAAATTCTTCGTCCGAGATTTCTGAATAATGTAATATCTTAATGGCAGACTTAAAATAAAAATTCATACCTATGAATATGGAAGTTCTTGTTAAATTGATTCAGAAGAAACTTGCAGTTAATTTTAATCAAATAAGTGAGTGACAAGTTATTTCTATTAAATTCCATTGAAACAATATAGGTACAGAAAACAAACTACATACATAAGCCTACATTTAAGATCGTTTGATCAATTAAAACTTTTTGAATTAAAATAAAAAATGTCAACTTTAGACTATAAGACTGCTTGAACGACCTTGAGAAAATAGAATTGTTCTCTAAGGTATATCGTTGTGCAGTTCGTCGGATACAATGTAGGAAGAATCTCAATGAGATATTTCGGAATTTGTATTTTGTATTGTTGAAAATTAAAATTTCTTTCCTAAATGTTTAAAACTTAAATATATGTATTTCTAATAAATATCACTTCATTTGGCAAATTGTTATCTGTGCCTTTTTTTGTAAAATATTTAGATACAGGCATGTGTAGTTTTATGAATTTAAATACTCAATAGTTTCCTCAAAAATGTATCTTAAAAATAGTGGAACAAACAATTCATTTCTCAAAAAAAGTAAAAATACTTGCCATAAATAAAAAATTGAGTTTAATCAAAATTAATCCTTTCATATCTGTTTTTGTGAACTTTTTTTTTTAAATTCTCGCAATACAAGAATTAATTGTTGTTTTTAAAATCAGAAAATGAATTAATTGAACTGAATTAAAAGAATTTTTTATTTGATCACTTTCAATTTAAAATAGGAAAAAATTAACTTTATTTTAATATCGCGTTTGTATCAATCGTCCGTTAAAATGTCACTGAAATTCTGTCGCAAAATTTGATTTCAGAAACATTACGCTCTAAAAGCTCATTATTTGCTCATGCTAGTTGAGACAAATTATTTCTTCATGTTGCGAGAAAAATGTTTCTGTCGACAATATCAGCGATCAAGAGAAGCCTAGAGGAACTAAAGAGAAAAACTTAACGCTCAACACATGAAAATGATTTTTAATACTTTTTGTTTTTTCACTTCAGATTTACAAACGCTTTAAATATTTAATTTTTCTAGTTTTCCGAAAGCTCTTTTATTGTTAGGGATCTCATTTTTTAAATTTTTCTATAAAAAATCAATGTTATGAACGAACACAATACAATAAAATTAGATATGAATAATTTTTTTGTTATACAAATTCCATAGACTGGAACTTCTTAGCATAAATTTTGTTTCCCAACATTTGGTAAATATAAACTTAATTATATTATTTTTCGGGAATTGGTTTTGTTTCAAATGTTTCCTCGTCAATGATAAAATATTTCATGCGACGAAAATTGATGAAGTCATTGTCACGATTGATGTTTGTGAATTTGTGCATTTTGGCAATAACAGGCATGATTGGTTTAATATCAGCAGTTGTAGCAAGGTCGACATAATATTCATGTTGCACATCAGGCCCCATCAGATGGGCTTTTTTTAATGGTAATCCTCGTTTCCATCTCGAGCTTAAATCCAGTTCCTGATCTTTTATCATGTCATCTCGTGATGGCAGATTGCGACGTTTAGTAATGAAAGTCAACGCAAATCGACTTTGTAAGTCAAACAATTGATTAGGGCAGATAAGATTGGGTAGACCAATAAATGCCATTGTTGGTCGATTGATATTGAGACAATGCTTGAACAGAGGCTTCACATAATCATCCGTGGTATTGATACCACAATCAACTGATAAGAATGGAAATTTAAATTCATAACCCGTACAATAAATTATCCAGGTGATCTTCTCAACAGAACCGTCAATGAATTCTAAACAATCTTCATTAAATTTTCTAACATCGGGTTTTTGCCGAACGTTTGTACCAAAAGCTGTTATATCAGGTTCTGTTTTATTATGATGAGACCATAAGATGGATTTTGCATATTTTGCAGTCTGTTGTACAATATCAACCGCACTGAAATTGCCTCCAATTATAAGAACTGCCTCGTTCTCAAATTTTTCTGCTGTTCGATAATGATGAGAATGTATTTGGTGACCCTTGAAGTTACTTCCGTATTTTGGAATGTGACAAGAATGGAAATGTCCCGAACAAACCAAAATTGCATCAAAAATGTATGTTTCATGAGTAGATCTTGAAAGATTATTTACTATAACTTCCCATGTCTCGTCTTTAATGGGACGTACGCTTAAAACGTGATGTTCAAACTTTATATTATCACGAAGATTATACTTATCAGCATAATGCTCGTAGTAATCAAGCACAACTTCTGATGTGACAAAAGATTGTTCATTTTCCGGAAACTTCTCATTAGGATAGCACATCAATTCAATTGGCAAGTTAGTAACTAAATTTTTGTACATGCTACTGTGTACATCAAGATTGAACTTATTTACACCAATTTCATCTGTATACACCCATGTGCCTCCAACTTTGTCACTCTGTTCAAAGCAAATTACGTCACATCCATAATTAATGGAATTTTTAATAGCTGCTAAACCGGCAGCACCAGCTCCAATAACAGCGATTTTCATCGAACTTTTTTGTTTGAAAGACCTGAAACTACTGAAATGTTTTTTTTATTGAGAATATTTAATCTTATCTATAAAACTGTTCTGGATTCTTTACAAAAATTATCTCTCTCAGGTTATCAAGCTGCGACTCTCTTTTTAATGAATTTTTGAGAACTAAATTATAGGAAATTAAACGTTCGTTTATCAAAGAAGTTTTATACCTGGAAAAGAAGGAAAACTGATATTTAGAGTTTTTTTTTTGCTTTTCTTATTTTATTCCATTATTTGTCTTATTATCGAATGCTACATAATTTCAATTATATGTATTAATTTGAGAGATTTTTAATTGGTCTCTTTTTAAAATATTTAAGAGGTTTCACATTGTGTTTCTTTCATCTACCGATTAAAGTTTTTCATTTTTAATTTTAACCTTTTCACTACGAAATGATTTTTCCTTCTTTTTTTTTCTATCTCTCATTAATTTGAATTTTTTTCTCAAAAGCTGTGAAACATGAAATTTAAAGCTCAAGTAGTTTCCATGGATTGGTGTAGGTGTTAAATGACTCTTTAAAAAAATTCTTACACTCTCCCAGGAATGCCTAAGAGAAAAAATCTTCAAGGGTTTTTTAATTGTTTTTGAACATCAAACATATTTACGATATTTGTTGATTCTGATTAAAAATGAAATTTCGTTAACTATATTTTTTGCTTATTATCATTAACACCATCTAAATTGCGCAATAAATATTTCTCCTCATGCACTTTAGCTACATTTTTGTGTAAATATTGAGTACAAAGAAAAATAATAATTAGGAAGAGTATTAATCCGAAGACAAGAAAGGACTTTTCACTACACCCAAATACGTCGCTTATGTCAAGAAATTTATCTTATTTTTCTTTTTTTTAAATAAGAAGGAATCATTTTTTGGCATTGTTTTGATGGAGACAACCACTTGACTGTTTTCACCAACATCGAAATCTTTCAACATCTATTCAATATTCTCCATATCTACAAGCACTTGTATACAATTCAGAGACTCTTTTTTAAGAAGATATTTAACAAAGACATTTCATAACTTTATTCCCATACAAATACTTGGTTACACGCAGATAACTTATTCAAATCAAACCCATCAAGTAATAACACGAAAGAATCATAATCACAGTGTATGCAAAAGTGTTACTCAGTTGGTAAAATGTATCTCAATAATTTTCATTCTTTATGCTTTTTTTTCAACACCAAGAAATATATGAGGATAAGCTTCTACTGTAGAGAATCTAGTCTTTCTTATTACAAATTCAACTATTCTTTTTTGTTATTATTTTTTCTATTATTCACACCCCATTTTTCCGATAATTATTTTTTCAAAAAAGTATTTCATCATTTTATGCATACAAAATTTTTATATGGGACACAGACTTTCTTAAAACTTCAGTTAATAGGCACAAGATTGTTTTCAAGTTCTAATTCATCAATTAAGTATGATATATTTCAATTTTTTTTTGGAAAAATCACAATATTGCACCATTTTTATTTTAATCTTTTGTATTTCTTTCTTTTTATTTCTTATTTAATGCAACTCATGAGGAAATTAAGAATATTTATCGACTACTCTTTGAAGACTTATGCTTTGTTTATTTATATCAAAAGTCAACATTCATATTAGTTCAAATGTTTCCCAAATTTAACATTTTTGAATGTGTCTGTCCTGTCTTTTATTCTTCATTTCATTACGTGTGATTTATTTATAGAATTCATTAGATTAAAAAAAAGTTTTTTTTCTTCAGGTAACTTATGCAATGCAAAGTTCTTACATATTACAAAATGATGATTCTTCATCTGCCAACGACAAGTTTCATAAATTATTTCTTAAGTTTTCTTATAACAAAATGATATGCTTATGATATTAGTAATAAAATGAAAAATTATTTTATGTGATCCGAAAGATCAGTCTTTCAGTTTATAAGAACATAACAATGAGCACCCTGAATGTTTTTATTTACAAATACAATTCTGATTTTGAGCAATTTCATGAAAAACTGCATTTTCGGCTGTTTTTTTTAGAAAAATGAAAGAATGTAAGTACACTGGCAATATGAAAATTGGAATTGGCAGAGAAGTCATCTCAGAATAAGAAACTATTTTGGTTGGCAAGAATTTTTGAGACCTTTTAATATTTTATGAGCAACATAAATATGTGAATGCAATTTAAGAGCATTGATACGTTAATTTATATAGTAAGCACTTTTACTTAATTAATTTAGTCCATGAAAACTTACAATATAGCTTCAATATTTATTTGATCATGCGATGTGAAAAGCAAAACTTTATCATTAAATATTTAAATATATAAAGTTACTTTTTGTACCTAACATTCTCTTTGCTCAAAAGAATTTCAGTAAAGCACTTATGTTTGTATTATAGTTATTGGATACGTCCGCATATCGTTCTAAAGTTTAGTTCACGCATCGCAAGATCTTTTTCATTAAGAATAGAAAAACCCACAGAATCTAATTTAAGTAGATAATTTATAAAACATTGAGCAATGCGAACAAAAGCAAAAAAATTTACATATTTTATCATTTTTATTTCTTTTTTTTCTTATTTTTGGGCACTGTTTTTCGTAAATATTACTTTTAGTTACTCCATTTGGGTAAAGTAAAAAGTTATATAAAAACTAATGTTTCATTCCTTCTGATAAATTTGGTAAACATTGAAGCAGTTCAAAATTTCAATTTTGAAAGAGATTTTATACTTAAGTTTCTCTAATGCACACAATTAGAGACGATATGGCAAAAATTTGATGAATGTATTGAACAACCCTGTCCGGATTCTTTTTATAATGAATCAAGAAGACTCACGATAGATTCTAAATGGTTATAAAAATATGAAAAAAAAAGTTGTTTAACTTTGGATTGAAAATCATTTAACTTAAATTTTCTTCGCTTATTCATTTCGTTGTGCGAAAAATTGGGAAATTTATAGATTACCTTTACATTGTTTATATTAATGTGCACTTGAAGTGTGATGGTAAAAGCTTATGATAAAACAAATGTCTTTTTTTTTTCATTTTGAACAATTATTAGTTTGTTTTATTTTATGAGTGGAAGCGAAGGAAGAATTTTGATAATTTTCCTAATCAACATTGAGCTATGATCATAAATTTTGAAAGATTTCAATTTGAACTTTTCTAACATTAATTCTCTCTCAAGCATTTTCCCAGCTAATTACAATAATGATACACACATGAATTCATTTTTTCCCCTATTTAAGATCTTTCCTTATTTTTGGACATAAAGTAGAATTATACAATTTCATTCAATTTTACTTTCAATTTAATTAGAAAAGATACTGGCAAATATTGCTTCAAACTTTTCATTCAAATTCTTCTTTTTTTCTTTGTGATTTTTAATAATCTCGACTTTCGCGTCACTTTTGATTATTTTTCATAAATATAAAAACATTCATTTTTAATTGCCACAAAAATCAAATGTTGTTTGATTAATTCAATGTTTTTTTTTTCATTTTTTGTCTCTATTTTAAGGCTGGAAATTGTTCGTGATTATTAGACACTGTCTGTGACCCAAGAGTACCATTAAAAAACTGCTTATAAATAAGAAGTATTTTCTTGTTCCACTTTGCATTCTTTTCCTTCAAAGAACATGCCTACGATTTCATTTTATTACATTATGAAATGATAACATTTTGCAATTTTATGCGAAATCTATCGAAATGTTTAAGCTGAGTCTTTTTATAAGAAATTTAATAATAAGTTGCACTCGAAAAATTCATACGACCACTTTCATTAAATGATAGTTTATAACTACTAATAATGAGTAAATTGTTTATTGTGAGCAGTGTGAAACTTCAAAAAATATATCTTTTGTCATGTGTTTTAATCAATGTTCAGGTGATACTTTGTATTTACAATAAGATCTAATCTGATTTCTTGTAGAAAAGCGCAATGTTCACCAACTAACAAAGTATTGAATATAATAAATTTTGTAATTTCTTGTAACGAATTCATCGATGTTATTGATATGCTAAAATAAATTATTTGTTTTGAAAGTCGCGCATAGATAATTATGAACTGTATTAAAGCGATTGTGATGATTAAGAAGAATAATTTACATTGACAGTTGACAAAAATCAAAGATTATTTTGCATTATATATTGCTACACATTTAAGAATAAATACAGAAGACAAAATAGAATCGAGTGAGGTGAAAATGGTCGTAAGTATTAATTATATTTATTTTCTTCATAAGGTAACATGAAAATCGATTTAATATGAAGTAGAAATAAGAATTAGGTACGAACAAGAATTTATCTCTTTGAAAATAAGGAAAAAATACAAATTTCTGAACCCGGTAAAGAATTTACATGAAAGCATTTTTCACTAGAGTAAACATTACGTGTGGGATTGTTTTCTTCAAATTTATTTCTTTAATTTGCTGTCAATCCTAAATAAACAAGCAAATTGATCTAGGTATTTAGAGTTTGACAAATATTTTCCACCGAGCTATTGCATAAAAAATAAAATAATAGAAGAATAATTCTTAGAAAATGTGTCAATCGTCAGTCACATTATTTTTTTAATTCATACTTTCATGATTTTTTGTTCTAAGACGTTCCGTTTTCTAATGATACGACTTGAGAAATGAGCTCGTTTCCAGGCGCTTGTGCATATTTTTCAATCGGCTTTAATGAACTTTCTGATGTTGGAATAGCTTCTTTACTGTTTTTAAAAGTTAATTGTTGATAAGTATAAAGAAATTAATAATTTAATTGAAATCTCACTTGTTTGGCTCTTGAAAAACTTCTTCAGTGTGAGAAGCTCCATTAATTGGTTCTTCATCGTTTTTGGCATCTGGAGGTGGTGACACTGTACAGTCAACAAATTGGTCACCACAATTACTGTTTGTTTCTTCTTCGGAATTTCCTTTGCTTGAACTAAATAAGAAAAATTCAGTGAAAATCAAATTATTTTTTTTTCTTTTACCTTTCATCAGCTGATTCAAAATCATCATCTTCATCATCAGGCACCTCAGTATTTTCCAATAACTTCTTGTCATTATCATCGGTTAAGCTGCTCATTTCGTTGGAATCATCTCTCAATGAAAAGAACTCATCGTCTTCTATTTCTTCTAAAGCTTGTCTGAAATCGACAGCTGATGCAGGCACAGCCGTTCCAAGTTGAAAATCTCGCTTGATCGGTGGCTTAGGTGGGGCCATTGAGATTTCAATCGTTTGAGTTGTTGCAACAAAGCATGTGTCACTCACATGCTTATCTTCATTGTCAGACTTTTCTCCTTCCTCCAACGGTTTCGTTGCTTCATCATTTGACGTCGGCATGTTCGTGAAATGCGAATCGAAATCCGCAAAATTATCTGAATTAAAATTTGCCCAGTTATCATTATTGCTATTGATATCGGTATCATCATGAATTTTATGATGATAGTGAAACGGATTGTACGGAGAAATGTTGTTAGTGGCCGAGAGTGGGAAATGTGTGTTAGTAACGTAAAAATTCATAAGGAAATCATTTTGGTCATAAGAAGAAGTACCATTGAAGAGTTGCTGATTGCTTATATTATTATTACCAATTATAGAATCTAAGTTACTTGATGCTATGAAAGTTTCTTCATCGTTGTTTGCATGCTCCTCTGATGTACCTCCTTCAAATGGTGACGATGATGTCTTAAGGCTAAGAGAACTTTCAAAATTAAATGGAAAATCGTGATTTGCACTTGTTGCGTCTGCGTTATTCCAATCAGCAAAATTTGTGTCCATTGAAAATGTTGAGAGGTTTTGAATGCAAGCCTTTTACAAATTAAAAAAGACATTTTAAATCATTTATGACTATTTTTAAATAAAATATTTCTCACCTCTTCAAAAAATTTATTTCGTGCATCTGTGTTTTCATCATTTATAAAATCGTCTAGGAAATCATCAACGCCATTTACTGCACCGCTGTTGATAAGAGAAATGAAAAAATTATGATTCATTCCATGACTAAGAATATTGAGAGAAATATTTACAGCATTGAGGCGTTAAATTGGTAATCGAAGTCTTCGGTATCATTTTCATATTCAGCATTAGAGGACGGAAATCCAGAAAGACCATCACGGCCATCGTCTTGACGAACAGTCGGATCACAATCAGCTAACAAACGGCTTTGAGTCTTCTTCTCTTCCTCATTTAATTGTAAAATGCGTCGCCACATATCAATTGCTAACTCACCGTCACCTTCTTTTTCTAAAGTTAAACTGCTTTCAATTAAGGCACAAAAGTCATCCGATACAGATAAAGTCGAATGAATGTCATTGAAGATGTCGATTAAATGTCCCATGTAACCCATTCGACGACCACCGGATTTTTGACTTTCATCATTCACATTCCAGCAGTCTATCAGCTTATCAGCGACTTTGCATTCAACAATAATCTAATAAAAGTGACAAAGTTGTGCTTTAAATTGAGAAACATTCATTTAAGGCTTAACTTACATGTCTTTGTAAGGCAGAAATTACCAACTTTGTGCTGTTAGGAATTGTATCGAATGCTTTCAATCCATACACCAAGCACTTCTTTACGTAGTTATGCAAGAAATTATTCCAACAATATTGCTTAAATAATTTGAGCAATTCGATGAAAAAGTTTGTTTTACAAATTCTAAAAGAAAAAACAAATTCAAAATTCAAATCGATATCAAAAAATTGTGAAACTTACGCTTCAATAATAGATCCATTCTCCGTTTCAAGTAATACTGTAAACAAATAACATAATTGTAATCTAACATTGCCTAATGGAGGTGTCAATGGATAATCGGTGTTGGAGCCAATTGCACGTGCAATCTTTAATTAAAAAAAATTATTAATAGAAAAAGAGTCACTTTAAAGATAAGAAAATTACAATTGGCGGATCAAGAAGAAGCTCGAATAATTGATGAACACGAGACTTAATAATTTCCATTAATGATGCAACAATTTCATCGTGGTGCTCTTTTTCGGCATCGATCATTTGTTGCAAGGCGGATTGCGAGACAGGTTCTTCAATTATTGGATTCACTAGCAAGCACAAAAGCACTTGCATACCGGATAATATTCCACATTCAGTTCGTGGCTCGCTTAAAATCACATCAAGAAGTTGATCAACAGTTTCGTTATCTTCAAGAGTTTGAAGAAGTGGGTTTGGTAAGGCTTTTCGTTCTTCGGTGTCCATTTGGCGGTTACATCGGCCAGTCTTAATCATTTCTGTCAAGAACTTAGCAACACTTTCATGTTTATTAGATTCACTCGGTATTTGTAATACTCCAATCATTTTAGCAATCAGACCTTTCTTGTTTATCCATTCGAGAAATCCGATTTTCATTTTATCGTCTTCGATGTCATTGAGCATATTAAGCAGTAAATCTACAACAACCGGAGTAGCTAAATGTTGCGTCATCACTTCGAGAAAGTTGTCTTTAGATTTGATAAATTCAATGACGTGGAGACAAATTGTCTGGTAGAGAAACCAGTCCAATTCCATCTTTTTCATAAGCATGCCGAATGTTTTGCATATAAAAGAAGCAAGTAGAGGGTTAAGTGGCGGTTCTTGTTCAAAGAAACCATAAAGTTTGTTCATAATGTTCTGATCTTCGACCATTCGCTGCTTTAATGTCGGAACATCACTGGTTATTATCTCACAAGCGACATTGGGATATAGGAAACGTTTGTCTTCAGGATAATCTAGTGATGGTTCTGTCGAGATGAGGGTAATCAGTTCGTCAACAATTTCGGTGCGATTTAAACTGAAATTATATAAACAAAAAGCAAAGAACAACAGAAATATGTTAATATGTTAACTGTAGAAAGTGTTAACGTCAAGCTTACAATTTAACAAGTTGATGGTTTTGTGATTTGCATTCTGCCAAAATATCTTCATCTTCCAGAAGCTCCTTCAGTGTGCACTTTTCTTTGTTCAAAAGCGCTACTATGTTTACGGAGTTCGAATAATTTGTATCCCAATACATCTTAGACAATTCTTGATTTCGAAGATTTATTTACTATTTAAAAAGATAAAACATAATGTTTTTAAATCTGTTAATTTATTTTACAGAATCTTACTAATGATTACCAAATTACGGTACTTTTAAGGTAAAAAAATACGACATAAAATAATTTTTTTTTATCTGATTATGACTTGCGTATTATTTTGAAAGTTAAATTGATACGTAATGAAGAAAATGCATTGAATCTTCAAAATATATCTTCAGTTTTTTTTGCAGAATAAATGTTTTTAAAACGCAAATATGTTTTTTTTTCAATCAAATATGGAAATTTTCATAATCTGAATTTAACTTCAATATAATCACCTTACTCAATCACAGTTGAATTAATTACATTCATTTATTAACACTGAGATTTTTCACTATGTTGAAGTCTTATTAAAACACTTTTGGTTCGTGAATATCTGGGAAATATTTTTTATTTTTCTCAGAGACAGTTCAATTAAGTTAAGACAAAATTATTTACTGAAATACAATCTTTAAAATACTTAACAAATTTAAATCGATATATTAGAGTAGTTTGATTATGCCATATGCAGTAGATGTTTGTAAGTTTGCTAATAATTGATTAGAAGATATTCTACTTATTTCGCTTGCGAAATAAAATGTGTTTACTGTGTATTCTAAATGAAAATGATTTTGTCTTAATTTTATCATAATGAAGTGTTAGGTTGTTATTACCAGTCGGTCTGTCACCTTTTTGAATTTTTAACGATTTTTTAAACTGAGATATTTAGATACATATTACCTTACTGCAATAAAATCAAGTTAACTTACGTTTTTGTTAATCGTTGAGGAACAAGAACATCATTAAACAATTTTATAAATCCAGATGTGTAAAATGTTTGATAACATAAATTTAAAATTTGATCCAGAATCTAAGTTTCTCTTTTTGATGTTGTTTAATTTATGTTTGAAAATTACAACTCTTTTGTTTTAACATTTGCAACTTCAATCCATTATAAATTAAAAACTTTGATTCGGTGATGCAAATCTTTACAAACAACACTTATCAAATATTTTGTTATAAATACTTTTTTGAACCAGCATGTGTGGATTATGAGATATTTTCAAATATATTTTCAATGATTAGAACAAGGCCGAATATCAGCGAAAAATTTTCAAAGATATCTGTGATTTTCCAAAGTTTTGCATTTCCAATTTTTTCCTGTTTTAATTTTCCTTATTAAATTCTGAAATTTATCACATGTTTCATCAAATTCTTCTAAAATATTGTACGTTAATAGATTAACCTTCCATGTAAATAACTAAAAATTAAAAAAACACTTAGGTAATGTATTCTTCTAATCTGTGTCTAAAATTTATTAAGAAATTCAAGCAACCTAGCGATCCTTAAAGATGTTCATAGATTTTTTTACGAAATACATTGTTGAGAAGTAGGTATGAGTTGACAAATTTTATTTTTCCCTACTTAGTGATGAAACACCCTAGACATGTAAGAGCTGATACCTTACTGGTTGTTTCCAGTCAATTTGAGTTCAATTTCTACGCATTAATCTTTCTTGTTAGATACCAACCCGAAAGCAGTTTGACATTTTGCAAAAATGGAGGCTTGTTTTTTATTGCAAAAATGAAATTTTCATGTCTTAAAACGGGAGAAGAAAGTATTCAATAAACTCCTTCAAATATAAAACTGGAACTTTTATAATATTAATCTGGAAAATATGCATGTAAACAGAATTGCTTTATTTCCGTACAGAGAATTGACCACGTTGCAAATTTTGATTAGAACAGGAGTTAAAAAACCGCTGTTAGGTTTAAAAACAATTATTTTTTTGAATAAAAACAGAAAGAAATTACATTTTATTAAAATATATTCTAGTTTCTAATGGTAGTAAGAAGTGAAACTATAAAGAATATTACTCATTTCTTACTCTACTACATAAATATTTTTTCTTGCGTTATTCGTTACATTTGTCTTATCAATGCCAAATTTACAAGAGATTTTCTGGTTGCCATTTTTAAATTTACACAGGAAAATGAAAAACCAATTGAAAAATAAAATAATTATATTGAAAATTGAACGAATAGGAAAAAATCCCATTGAATTATTATTCACCGTTTGACTTTTTTTCTTCCTTCATTTTGTTGATCGAATTTGAAACGCAATTAAATAAATTACTAAAACAAAATTTGATTATTTGAGTTCTTCTTTGAGGAACTTTTCTTTCTCAACAAAGTTGATCTGCCGAATCAAATCACAAGTTGTGATAAAGAAAACTAAAGAGTAAATAATTTTTATTTATCTACTTATATTAACAACAAATTCTAAGTTTTAAACACTGGTTCATTTTTATGATTACTATTAGGTAGATATTTATTATAAAATCATTTAAATAATTCTTTAAAGTCACTCTAACAAAATTTTCAAGAAATATTTACTGTCAAATGTTCAACGCAACTCTTAAATCGATTGTTCGTTTTCCCGCAAATTACTTTTCATGCCCTCGAACTTATAAATATCTAATGACTTCAAGTGTATATTCCTAGTTCCACCCTCCTTAGAAAACCGAAACTAGAATTAAAATTATTGAATTAGATTTTTTTATTCAATACTAATATTTGCGTTTCCATTCAAAACATTGGCAGATGTGAACTTATGAAGCTTGTTTATTGAATTTAAATAAAAATTAAAATTTTCTAAGAATATTTTCGATTAGTCAAAGTAGATAAAATCATTCGTAAAATTTAGTACGAGTTATTTTAAAAAATCATAAAACTGATCATTCAGATTGAAAAAATTCTCTTTGAATGATGACGAAGTAATAAAATTTAATAATTATTTGGGTTGAGGTGAAGCATTAGGTTCTCATCATCATCATTGTCAGGTCCGGGACGAGTTACTCTTACGAGAAATTCAAATCGAAGACTGTTGCAACCACCCGTTATGCGTCCACTCATTGTCTATCATGAAGTTGACATTTCTTGGTTCTAGTTAGAAGCTAAGAAGGGATGAGATGATATTATATAAGATGGAGATGTTTGTAGTTGCCATAACACAACGTGAGCTCCTTTAATTCTTCTCATATTATTATTTTCATAATTTATTTTCTTTTACAACTTCGGAAAAAAAAGTTTTAAGCGCCATCAATGGATTGTCTTAAAGCATTTAATTTTTATCCTTTAAGTGAGCTTTCAAAATATATTTAAGATATTTAACATTAAAGCTTTTCTGTTATAATTTTAAATAATTTTTAATAAAATTAGACAAACTAGAAGCCAAACAAATCATTGTAAAACTTCAGATGAATGTTGAAAGGACTATCTATAGCAATCATAAATATTTTTTAATATCTTGAGTGCTTCAAAAAGCGTCAACTAACACGAAATGAGCACAATGATAGAATGTCCGAGTAGCACTGACGGTTCATTTGGTCGATTTGTTTGCCTTTTAGCAATTTTCAATATATTTTAGTCCTGCGGCAGCCCTCTACTTGATTAGAAAACGAAAACGCCTCTTGTGCTGCTCGGGCAATGTGTTCACTAATTAATAATGAATGCTATCATCAAACCTCAAATTATTCTCTGTTGGTGCGTTTTTACTTGCTAAAATATTGTTTTTCTAACAGAGCAATTACATTTTCTTATTTCTATATTATTCAATCCTAGAGAGCAAACTGTTTTTGCTTGCCTCTTTGACCTGTGCGTAAATTTTAATTTGCATCCCAAATTTTATTCTGCTCATGTGGATTTAGAGAAATCTAAATTTAAATGAAGATAATTTTAACACGTTACTGACACGTTTCCGAGTTATTTTATGGAATAATAGAATAGTTTGAGATACGTTCTCTTAAATAAATGTAAGTTCTCATATCAAAGATAGGAAGGAAACATTCCCGAATAGCACACACGTGCCATGAGGACGACTTAAGTTGTCCGTTTGGCAAATGTCAATGTTTTTTTAGACTTATGGCATACCTAAGTGCGATTTAAATGCGCCATTGCCCTGTTGTGTTATTCGGAATTCAACAAGCCGAGCACATAGTTAAGAAAATTAAAAAAAAATATCTCAAGAAGATACAATAATAAGCAAAGATTAAACAAATGCATCAATTATTCATGTTTCTAACTTACGTCTCTTGTTTTATTTTCAAAATATTGACCAATAAATTTGGTTCATTTTTGCAACAAAACAAAAAATTGTTTCCAGATGTTTGAAATGTTGGAGGCTTGCTTTGCGTCGACAAGTACCTAATTTTGATAAATCTCACGTAAATTTGATATCTTCTTGATTATGAAGATTGATTCGTGAATTCCTAATTTTTACCTAAGTTTTAATGTAACTTTTAATGTCACAGTTTTGAATCTCAACATGACATGAAAACGTTTGACAAAAAGAGAAATTTTGCATAATACTGTAAAATATTTATTTATTATAAAATATTGTGAAGATTTATTCATTATTATTATTTATTACAGAAATTAAATTCGAAAAAAAATGTAAAGAAATGCAGTTTTAATGGATATGCTTTGATATGTGAAAAAATCAGCAAGCTTGATACTAGAAATGTGTAAAAACAGACTTAATTTCCTTTTCTTTTCTATATGCATGTGCAAGGATCCTTCAACATCAAAGTGTTGCGTTTACTCAAAAGAGGCATTGTTATTTACATCATAAAGATATGCATTAAAATAAAACCATTTTAAAAGCTATACATTTTTATATTTTACATTTTTTATACTTCACCGCCATCATCAGTAGTTCAAGTATGAAGTTTACACTTTCTGTAGTTAAGGAATTAATCTTTGCTCGTATGCTATTTAAGATATTTGTGTTTTGTGGTAGTGATCATAGTTTAAAGAAATGTCATAATAGTTGATAATAAACATGTTAGTTCTAAAATTTAATAGTCATGACTTTATTGCATCTAAAATAAAGAATTAAACTTTTTTTCACAGATTTAATTTTATAAATTTAGATATTCATATATTTATATTTTCAGACTTTTTCAGAACTTGTAGGGTAAACTATGAATATAAAATTGTAGCTATGTGAATCACATTTATGTTTATAATATCTTCTTACACATAATCGAGCATTTGATTCAAACAAAAACCCATATTAACTTGTATTTCGACTAAAACACAGTTCAACCATTAACTTAAATGCTTGAGTACGCGTAATATAAATTGATTGTTCTGATGAAATTTTGAAAGCAATAAAATTTTATATCACTTTCAAATGTATAAAATAAAGAGCTCTTCATAATTGTAAGTTTTATTTATTTATTAAAACATTTCAACAATATATTCAAATTTTCTCTGTTACTTAAACATAGAGGCAGTTTAGCATACAATTTATATTCTGTATACAATAAATGTAATGTTTAAAAGTAAACAAATCACATATTTATTAAAGAAAAACTAAATCTTTAAAGATGTAGAAATTTGCTTCTATAATCATTTTAGGACCAATTTTCGACTAGCCAGGTTGCGATTTTTATCGTTCCAATTTGACTGCCTGATATCGTTGCTTGACTAAAGCTCATTTGAAGCATCGTAAGCGAAGATTTTTGAATGAATGTCCGAAGCATAATTTCTTATAAATGACTCATTATGATTTTTAAATGCAATTAACATACAAAAAAGCTTTTTCCATTTCGTCCATGCATCTTAAAAGTTCAGTTTGAAAGTATTTCAAACACCAAGTAATGTACTTCTCAAATATCTGCATATTTGTATACACTTATTATGTACACGACTCCTACATAAAGAGTTTCTGTGATGTTTATGGCGAAGCAGTATAAAAAATTAAAAAGGGGTCTGCTTGCTATAATTATTAATTTAGAATAAAGTAAAATTCTTCCCTTTTTTCTCTGTTCTTCGTTTTCTCCCCAACTTTTCTTTTAATTTTTATTTTCGTCGTGAATTTATATATTCATTACGTTTTTTTTAATTAAAAAAATTCATAATTTAATAATATTTTTCCATCTCTTTCGAAATAAAAAAAAAGTTTGAAGCGCGCAAGGACAATAAGAAAAAAAAGAGTCTCAAATAAAAACGAAGCAAATTGTAAAAAACACTTTACTGTCGGATGAAAAGTTGAAATTATTTTTAAATTACTTTGCTTTGCCTTTGTTCTAATGAAAATTGAATATTTACAGTCCAGATATGGAGGAAAAAGTAACTGATTAACTGATGGTATTCTAATGGTGATTTACTTAAGCTTCTGGAAATCAAATCTTTACATTCGCTCCTTTCCCTGAAAAATAATTATTTGGAAGTTGGAGAAATCAAAATTTAATGCTACTATTTACAATAACAAAAAATAGATATATCTACTGTTTCACAATCATCCAACGAACAATGAAATGTGTAGAAGAAAAAATGTATCTATTAATTTTCTTTCCACTCTTTTTAAAGATGAACATTTGATTGCTAAAAATATCTAATTTGTTTCATAGCATAGTATTAGGTAATCACGAATTAATATTAATCATATTTAAAGCTTATAAAACAACGAATACGAAGGAATTAATGGGGAAAGAAACATTTATATTAGATGTGATTAAAATAAGCAGTATGTTTAATTTTAACATAATGCAATACTTAAATTTCATAGTCAATTAAACTGCAAGTTATTTTTGAATCAAGACAAATAAGAAAGTGGTTGATTTTGGCAACAATTCATTTATCAGGATTATGAATATATATGTAAGATGATTATCGAAACACGATCTCACCTAGAGAGTTAATGATGCTTTAAATATGTATGTACATAAATATACTTTTTTTTTCACTTTTGTTTGAATAATTCAGGGAGTGTTTATAAGTAAAGAAAACGGGACTTACAAGGTTGTTGAACTCGATACTATTCACCTGAAAGATTAAAATCAATTCCTCTATAATAACAATATAAATCGAAAAATAATCTTTCAACAAAAAATGGTCTATACGTCTTGAGATTTATTCATTGCTAATTTTTGCTTTAATAAACGATCTTGATTTGGCTAGAAATCAAAGTTATCAATAACGAGATTACTTACAACTTGAAGATAATCCAAATAAAAATCTCTTCTGGTGGAGATAAAGAAATTCAAGCTGAGCTCTAATTATGAAACAATAGCTTGAAGAGAACAAAAGATTAAATAAAAAAGATTGAACACTCACATATAATTTCATATTATTATTTATTTAATATTTTTTTTGTTTCATTCCAATTTACCATTTTTTGTTTCTTTTCTTTCTCGGAAATCTGTTCTTTCAGTTATTAATTCATTTTTATTATTACTTTAGGTTTTGTTTCGTCTTTCTCGAATCTTTTGGTATTTAAAGATTTTTTCTACTTCTTAATGTGATTTTTTTTCTTCCCACGGTAAAAAATAAATGTAAAGACGGATGTATTCATGTATCGAATATGTTTGTGTGAATTTTTCTCAGAGTTTTTTTATTAATATATAATTAATAATAGAATTAATTTTTTTTCATTCAATTCTCAATAATCAGAAAGAAAAAAGATTTTATATCTTTATAAATTGATTACAAAAGAAGATTTTTCACAAGTTAATGTTTTTGTGTAGATAGTTTCTCTAGAAATTTCGACTATTTTTTATTTTTCTTCTCCCTTAATATTTTAAAGATCTCCTTGCAGCATGGAAAGCATGCGGGCATCTCATTTTCATCCAAAGAATTTTAAATTTGAACTAAGAAAATATTTAGAGTTAAAATTTAGTTTCCGAAAAGGCACTTTCTTTTTGAATACAAAAAATTTCATTTCGCCAAAACTGTTAATTTTTATTTTTCCTAAACTTTTACTTTTACTCCCCAACCGAACAAAACTACATCATTTTCGTGATGCCCGACGCATTTATTACAACGTGGTTGTAAAATTATAAAGTTAAAAACATCATTAGTAATCACTGAAACACTTATAACCATAAAAAGGCAATTTTGTTTTGTAATTTTGTCGCGAGAAAAATATATTCTCATCAAAATATACGAGTTTTCTCAAACATTTATATTTTCCAAAGGGTTCATCCAAAAACTTTTTCCTTTTTTCATTTAGATATTTATTTTGTACGTACATATAATGCGTCCTTTGCTAAAAGTCAAAAAGGATTCGAACAGTAAATATAATGTAAGACCGGAATGTTTAAAAAATTGTTTCAGAGATTATTTTTCAAGAAGTTTCTTCATATTCATATGTTTCTAGGTGACTGCAATAATATTTATTTGTAGCGATTGCGGTTTTTTAATTTTTCCTTCTAAACATCTAAAATATTAAGAGTAGTGTAAAAATATGTTTAATGAATTATGACCAAGTAAGAGGTTTGTTTTCCGTTGTTTCTACAAGTGACCGATGCCAAGGGAATCATCTTGATTAACTGTGAAACGAATACTTAAGTTTTCTTTTACTCAATGAAAAACATATTAAAACTTAGAAATGAATTATCACATACACAAATTCTAATTTACGCATAAATAAATCCTATGCTACTTTAATATGTGTTAAATTGTGTGCGTGTGTGTTTTTGTGTATGCTTGCTTATTTGCTTAAATATATATACACGACCCGAAAAGAAATTATAAACTTCCTGAAGCTTACATCTAGTACGAAACATTGCCATGAAATGAAATATTTTCAAATTAAAAAATGTTCTTATAAAGCACAGTATTTTAAATTATTAAATAATTCTTGACTATTTTTCTTCATTATCTTTCTTGCCCTTTTCTTTTTTTTTATTTATAAATCATTCAATGTGGAACATTAAAAGCAATAGATTGTGTTGTTATGTTGATTTGTTTCAGTTAGTCCTATCGTAATAATAATTCAATGTACAATGTGTAAGTTGTGTGTATGGGAATCGTTCCCTTTCATTACATATTTAGCTTCAACATTTCGATGAGGTATGGAAACTTTAAAATCTAATTGTGAATTATTATGTAAAGAAAATTAGGGTTCGACTCGAGTTTATAGTCAAACAGAAAAGAATATTTTTTGTTGTCTATTGAAATTGTCGAAGCTGAGCTTTTGACTAAGAAACAAGTAAGATAGCTCCATTAATACTTTAGGATTTTATTATTATCGAGTCTTTATACACAAGTATATTGACTTCACTCCTGACTTTAGTAATGAAATAAAATAAAAAATATTTTTACTTAGAAATTGTCTTAAACTAAAATTTAATCCCGACAATCTGCTAAGGGTTCAAGTTTTATCGGTGAACAATCTTTGAAGCCTCTATAAGATCTTGGAGAAAGATCTTCGCCGTTGAAGCTCTCATCACTACTTGTTCTTGATGACTTAAACGTCATGTCTAAGGATTGCCCACTATGAACTAAATTAGCTGCCGGCTCATGAGTCTCAGTTGGGAGATTTTTGCTAAGAGTTTTAGGTGAGTGAAGTTTAGTAATGCTCAAACGGTTGTTACTTAAACTTTTTTGGTGACCTTCAATTTGAGATAAACCTTCATTTTCTCTTTTATTTCGCATCTTTTCTTTCTTATACAGTTCTTCTTCATTTGTTGATAAGTTTTGTAAGCCATGCAAAGATAATTCGCTCGGTAAGCTGTGTACAGCTGGTGAAGCCAATCTTGGCATTTGTAAGATATTACTTGGCTCACCTCCATTTTTATTTAAATTTGATATAGCAGGTGAGCCTATCTTTGGATTTGAAATATTGCTGCTGGAACTACCTACTGTTGGAGGTGTCATCGATTGAATTGTCATATTTGGAGGAAGATTAAAGCCAGCAACGAAATTTGCGGCATCAACCATATTGCACATTTGTTGACGTACAGCAGCGAGAATATCAGGCGACATTGTATCTGAGCTTGTTTGCTGATTCAACCCGTTTGGGTAGCCTATTGCTGAGTCTTGAAAAGGGAAGGGCTGTGAAAAAAGTTTTAAGAATTTAGTTTATTGCCCGACTGATATCAGTCTGCAATGACTCACCGATTGTCTTCCATATATCATTGGGTCGTCTTTGATTATTTTTTCATCTCGAAACACTACACTTTTAATAACTCCTTTGATATGTTCATCAGGCCAAATTCCTAGCAGAATTCTTTGCGGTCTGCCTCTTCCTTTCGGTCTTAAATCCGTTCCTCCATCCATCGATGGGCCCAGCATGTTGTGGACACGATTTGCGTATAAAACAAAGGTTGGGTATGGAATATCGTATTTTCTTGCTGCTTGAGATAATGAAAGTCCTTCTTTTAGGACACTAAAAATAGCTTCAGCCATGGTTTCCGGACGCCATGATTTTAAAGGGCCTCGTTCCCTAAATCTCATATGTTGAACTAAATTTTGGCTGTTCCAACATTTTTGCCACATTGATTGAAGTTGATATTGATAACTTTCGGCTTGAATTATAAAAGAAAATCATTAATTATATTAAAAAAATTATTGAAATAAAATCTAAATCAATAGAAATGCAAAAGTTTAATTAATTTGTGTGCACATGATTTATTTTATTTAGTAAACATTTTACGTTAATCGTTTTAATGTACCTACAAAAAAAAAGTTTAAACCAACCGCTAAATGGTAAAAGCATCAACCCATAAAAATGATGAATGATTAAAACATTGTGGTTCGTATGAATTAAAATTCATTCATCCGAAAGTTTCTGTTTGCTGTTCGCATGTCATAAAAAGCAGAACAGAATGAGATTTCACGATGAAAATTATGTTTTTCCTACATCTACTTATCTGTATATTTTTACCTATAAATTTTCTGATAAAATTATGTAGATATATAAAATATTTAAATTTTATATTCATTTGCTAACAATCTATTAATTGTTTCACTTTAGCAGCGCACCCAAGAGTGACGATAAGTTTCACTTGCACAATGAAATTTTCATGCGGTAATTACCATGAAACATTGTAGAATTAATTTTTGATTATTAATTTTGAAATGTAAGAGTTGTATTGTGTTTTTTTTTTGCAATAATTGAGACGAAAGACACGAGTGAGGAAAATAAATAAAACATGTGTGAAAAATGTTTTATTACTTTAATATATATCCACTTATCTAAAGATTATTTCAAGATTTCATTTTATCAATACAGGGAATTGAAATATTTTAGTACAAGTTTAGTTTAAATTGCTTATGTAGCATCAGAAATTCGGCTCGAAACCTGCACCAGCTTATAAGCTGTGAGGAAGTTGTCAGTTAGTTTGTCAACTGTTTAATATCAAACTTCGAAAATATAAAGAATTATTTTCATGTTAGTTTTAACAACGTTTATTGTAGATATTTCAAAATCAAAAGTTTACAAAAGACATCTATTCAATTCCTCACAGATTAAATATGACTTGAAAACAAAGAATATAAAAAAAGAAATTTAAATTGTTTGTATCTATGTACATACATATAACGTTATTTCGAAATAAAATGAGTTTAGAGAGGGCTATAGCGTCGTATTTAATAACAAAACTAACTATGGGATATTATTTAATTTCCGGTTGAAAATATTTCTTAGTCATGAACATTTAATATATTTATATTAATTACGATATTTTTTATTTTGTCTTTCTTACGCTTATTCCTATACACAGAGGAGTAATGCATGCATAAGAGGCAAGATTAATATAGATAAATAATTCTATTGAAAAATTTGAAACAGCAGCTATAACAAATTTTTTCAAAGATGTAAGAGTAGGTTGCGAACGTAAAACTTTGAATACGCCACACAACTATTATGAAAGTATGTAATTATTCCGTATAGTTATTATTATTATTATTGTTTTGCTGATTCACATGTCTAATAAAAGAATACAATTTTAATGTTTTTTTTTTGCTTCTTTCGTAATTCAAAAGGCAAATAAATATGAAATTACAATATTAATTTATTTTTTTCACATTGAAAAAAAAGAGCTGTATGGAATAATATTATTGTTATTATGTTTTTTTTTGTAACAATAAAAGAAATATAATATAATTGAAATGAACGCAACGTAACATAAGTCATAAGTACAGAAAGAAGAGAGGGAGAGAGATAGAAAAAAATTTATATGAAAATTATTGCTTTTTATTCAGACGGCTCTAAAAAGGGTTCGGCTATAGTAGAAATTATCATTCTTCATTTGGTGAAATGACTAAGAAAAGTAATTTTAATTCGTTTGCTAGGAAAAAAAAACTTAAATATTTTAATGGGTACCTCAAGAATACACACAGTGTGACCTCCATTTCGATTTCATAATATTACGAACATTGTACTTAAATTCCACAATAAATATTTTAATATTTATTTTATAGTATTTATTTTCATTATTTGAATAACAAAAAAAAAACAGAAAGAGATCTGTAAATATACGAACAAATATAATATCTTATCTCATAAAGTACAAGGTTTCTGACTTTGTTAAACTATGGAAGAAACTAAACTATAGTTGCTGTGTTTAAATAATTTCAATACTTAGTAACTCTAAAGAATTATAATTCTAAAGATTTGGTATTAGAACTTATTAGATAAAGGTTGGAGCTAATCGTTATCAATCTATAGAATTTTGAAGTGGTTGTAATACAATTTATTCTGAAATCTTTAAATGTGATAATACAAACATCATAAGTTTACGCACAAACACACACGCAATATTTCAATAGCTGTGTCTAGACCTCATGTTAATCTTATAGATGAAAATTAAAATTACTCTTCAAAGTGAAGAAGCATTTCCATTAAAGTCGTAAAATCAAAAACGAACCTTAGTGAAACAATTTCTCGTAATGATTCAGTACAGTAAAACTTTAACTGGCTGTAGTGATAAATATCAAAGGACCCTTTTATAAATGCCGCTTATTCGTCTTCCTCACAATCGTCGAGTGATGAATTTTTCTTTTACATTCTCATTCATTTGCCTCTCTTGGTATCGCGTCGAGAAAGTTGTTATTTATAAAATTTCTTATTTGTGTAATATAAATATAAACATACCACATGCATTTTAACTATTTTTCAAAAACGAAATTTCCAAGAAAAGATTTCCATGCTAGGGAGATTTATATTAAATTGTATAAATGATTTACTTTGTTGTAAATAAACTACTTCAAAAGAATTAAAAATGAATCGGCGATGGTGGATACGAAAGATTTTATTTTGAGAGTTTTTTTTCTTTCCTTTTATATGTATAAAGTATATGGCAGTGAAGATGAAGAATTAAAACAGATTTTGTTTATAATTTAATTTCTTATAACGGCATTTCATAGATTTCTTTTTAAACTAACATTAGCTGTTTTATGCTTTGATCATTATTTTTCTATTTCAGTCATCAATTTTTGACGGATTTTTTTCATAAATATATTTATATATACCTATAGGTTCACACATTTTTCACACCCAGCAAGCCAACAGTTAGAATAAGTAGCAACCATTTAGCATAAAAAATATATTTCTCTATTTACGTCTTTAAAATACGGAACCATTTGGAATCATGAACGACATTGGGAGCTTGATATACATAGCAAAACTCCCTAAAACGCATTATTCAAAGGAGACATTTTAATGAAATTAAACAAAGAAACACATTTACATTTATCCTCTAGGATTACTAATTAGAGTTTAATTAAATTTTTTAAGCGAAGCAAAGCCGAAAGGCAAATCAATATTAAGAGAAATTTTCTGTTATTTATTCGCGGACTTGGTCGAGAAAAAAAAAGTTAAAATGGACTTTCTAATTTCTTTTTATATTGATTCAAGGAAGGGATGGGGGAGTTGTTAGAATAAAATAAATTTTATCAGAACATTAATTATCGTCGTTGGAACAAGAAAAAAAATTGAACACTTGAGGGAGCGTCATTGAAATGGCTTGAAATTTCATTTACTTTAGTAATTTATTAGTTTTATTTAAATAAATAGAATTTATGATTTCATTTTGTATGAGTGGTGGTGAATATAACGTGAATGCTTCACTTACCAGCTAAATTTGATGGTGTGGCTCCCAACCAAGAAGAATTTTCCAAGAGTTTAGCCTGTAACAAAAAATATTAAATTAAATTTTTATTTATTTCTTCCTTCTTCTCATAAGGTCATGGATATTAAACTAACTAATTCATTTTTTACTGTAGAAGTTTCACATTTTTGCCATCAATTATTTATTGTAACTAATACTCATTAAGCTATTCTAATTTTTTATATGGAATTTATATAAGTAACAAAATCAATACTTATTAGATTGGAATTCGTTTATTGTATAGAATTTTAATCACACTAAAATAAATAGTCGTAAGGTGATCTAAATTGAATGCGTACTCCATATTGTGTTGCAAATGGCATACCTAAGATATTATTTTATAAGTTCTATTATGTATGTATTTACCATAAATTATTCTACTCAAAGTATAAATAATTCACTATTCGAAAACTTATAGCACAAGGAAATCTCACAATGCCGTCTATCTCTTAAATCTACTTATTTGCGGGTTTTCATATTTGTATACATAATTCTTAAGAAAATTTAATTATATTGCATGATTTTAATAATTTGGTTAAAACTTTTAACATTTATTTTATAAATTAAATAGTTATTAAATATTTAGTGAAAAAGCAAATTGTCTGTTCAAATTTGTAGACATTGTCAAGTTAATCATCTTTGCGTTGGCATTATTTTTCGTGTCAGCTAACTATTTTAAGAAGTTTCGATATACTTATTAGGTAAGTATTCTTAATTCGAAGGGAATAAACGCAAGCAAATAATGATGAAAAACAGAAAGCATTAACATTCAACTGCTCTGAAAACATTCGTTACATATAAGCTTTTATCGTTCAAAGTCATAAGAAAGCAATAAAGTTTCATGGATTTTTTATGATTTTGTTTTATTATTTAGTACTAATAGAATTTTCCAGCGCTCAAACACATTTCGTTATATTTATATGTATATATCGAATCATATGCATTAATTCAAACAATTTGCTTTAAAACAATCTGTATGGATGTAGATATTAATGTTTTATGATTTTATAAACTTCTAGATTAGACATAAGTTGTATAGGAAATTGTTTCCTGTAAAATGTAACACAACATTGTTCAGATCAAGGTTCAGTTAATATCAATACGGACAATAGAGATTCCAGATATATTTCAACATTTTTGTCTTTTTATTTTCAATAAACTCAAATAACTTATGCAGAAACGAAAAGCTCACTCTTATATTGTGAAAAATCATTGCAATGTAAGAGCTACCGAAAGAGTTTTTTTTCCCAAAAAGCCTTAAATGCAAACTAGTATTGAAAACTACTTCAAACTTGGATTTTCACTAGTGGGTGGCGAAGAAAATTAAGTTTACAAACCTCTCTCTTGAAATTACATTGTAGATATATTTATATATGACGAAATTATCAATTAAGCTTACATTAAAAAACAAAGATTGATTGGAATTTTAATCAAAATAACAATAAACATTTAGTTTTTTCTCATAAAAATAATACACACAAATAAAAAAACTGATAAAACGTTTACCTTTTAATTTAAAAGCTTTTCATTTTATACACAAAAAATTATAATGACAATTATTTGGCTATTGCTCTTTTGAATATTTGTCATACTTACATCAGTTAGTAAATTTAAGAACTATTTTATATTTTATTTCTTGATCAGTTTTCTCTAGAACATCTCATATTTAAGGATTTAAACATTAAACATATTTTTTCGCTTTTTTATCTCTAACGATAATAAATTTTAGTTCATATTTTAATAACAGAAAAAAAATCAATTCTTGTTTCGAAGTTTTTTTAACGATTATTTCTTGATATCTCTTCATGCATGATGCATCAACACAAATCAAATCAAACAGACATCTATGACACATGTAAAATGTTTGTTTTTCTTTTTGAATTATGTTCTGAATATTTCCGCTGAAAATTTCCATTCAAAGAAAAGGTAAAAAAAGTTCAAGCGATCAAGCTAAGTGCAGAAGATTTAGCATTTATTTTAATTTGTAATATGAACATAAAAGTTTGATTGATAATAAAATTGCTTCTATTGAGGAAATTATTGTAGTTAATTGAATATCTTTCCGGATATTGCATACAATATAAAAACTGTCCGAGAGCACATAAAAAGTACGGGACAGCGCAAAGTATGATAGATAACGAAAATTAAATTTCATTTTAATTATTTTCTGTTGCGAAAAAGTCGATAATAGAGAATATGCTTTCGATTTGATTATGATTCACTGAGAGAATCACTTCATATGAAATAAGAATGAATTGATTTTGAGAAATTTCAGTGTGGTTTTTATTATAATTACATATAATAAAGTACGATTCCTCTGGAATATTCTAAACATCTAAAAGTGATTTCAAATTTTAATATTTATGAGTATCTGCTTATAAATGAAGACTATAATTTTAGTTGTTACACAACTTTCGAATGACTTTTGGATCACCCTTCAATTTATATTTCTTGGCCTTGATTATATCAAATATTAAATTTAACAACTTCGCCTATAAAATGTTTCACGTAATCATTTTTCAATAATGATTAGATATCTGAAATATTCATATAACAATGTTCCGTCTACACAAAGTACAATTGCTTATTCTCGTTGCTAGTTCTCAACTAATGAATTATTGAAAAAAAATTTATATGTAATGAGTAGATGCACGGTATGAAATAAAGGTTTCATCCATCATGTATTACTTTCATATGAATCGTACAATGTACATTTAACGTCGTCTATGACCACAGGAGAGAAAGAACCGCCGGTGTAAAAGAAAATCATTTACAAAGTGTGGAAATGAAAGCATGTTAAGGCAAATATATGTTAAAACATATAAAAATTTGTGAGTATGCATGATTAATGACTTGTGTTGTTTGGATATGATATTATTATTTAAAAATATATAATGGTAGGTGACTAGCTAATATTAAAAATTTTCCATTACTTCTAACAGCTCTTTCTCAAAGATTTTTTTGTATAGAAATGAAAATAAATATACGAGAATGATTAAGATTGGAATAAAAACAGATTGGTGTAAACTAAATAGATTGCTGAACTTCAGACTGTTTCTTTTAAGTTCAATTTTGATATGTACAAAAAATATTATCCATCGTTAAATGTATGTGAACATACTAGAAAATTAAACATTTCTTATATCAAAAGGATATTTAATCAATAATATTTATTTAGGCAATTTTTTTTTTTATTTTTGTTCTTTACTAGAATGCCAATTCAATTCTTGCCTGGATGCTCGGAAGCATTCAAAACTAATTTATTACAGTACGTTCAGATGTATGTGTAGTCGTATATGTATCATGCATGATAAATTGTAGATTCTGTAAAGCAAAACGTGGTCGAGGCGTATTTGAAATATCGTTCGTTAGTAACCCAGCTCTGTTATTATCAATATTAATTATTAATATTTAAAATATATGGAAGCACACAAGTTGACTGATATATTTCTTTTTCATATTCGAAAAGAGAATGTGAGATACATAGTAAGTTTCTACCATAGAAATAAATAAAAAAAATTGTTATGTGGTTAATTGAGCGTTTGGAAAGAGACTTGAGGCGATTTTAAGGTGTGATTGTCGTTTTATTTCTTATTTTTTTGGGTATCGAATGTAAGTTAATTATTACACTATTTGAAATTATGAATAAATCTTTGAGAAATAATTCTATCTTGTCAGTTGCGTCAACTTATTTAAATAAATATTTAAAGAAATATGTGTTTGTTCTAAGGCATTGAAAGGGAAGCAGGGCTTCATCAGAAACAGAATTTCAAAATACTAAAATATCCTAGCGGAAGCACCCAAAACTCAATTTTGTTACAAACCTCGTTATTGGCTTTAAATTGCGTTATTTTGACTATGATAGTCATAAAAATATGGAAAATTAAAATAATTTCTGAGAAGTGAAAATGTCAGGTGATAATGATTAAATGTAAGATTCCCCAGAGGTTCGAAATCTAGAAAAGAAGGATGGAATTTCCATGCTCTTATTTGTGTTTTCAATATAACTAAAATATGCATCAAGTATAATATGTTATTACAAATAAATGCAGATTTAAGCTTGAATATTGTAAGCAATCAACCGCTTAATTGAGAAATAAAACTTAATTCAACCTTCAAGCTTGTGTTTTCTTTTATTGAGTTCTTAGAAAAATGTATTAACTAAGGACAATTGCTACACCGTGTAGTTATGACAAGTATCATAGATTATCGAATATCTAATTATTTTCTAAATGGAAGAATTTTGCCCCACAAGGAAAATGAAACTCTTCATAATTTAATCGGTTTGTCGCTTTTCTTCATATTATGTGGTTTAACCCTAAATACCCTGATATAAGTACATTGTGATAATTTTCATGCACAGGTATGCAGTATAAGAAATTTAGATTGATAAAATGTTTGTTTACAAATGTACAGAATATTTGCAATATAATTTATTAAAGGCTGAGGATATTATTATAAAGATTATTTATCTTCATTTATTTATTTACTTCAATATCTAAGTTTTATTTAAAATGGATACAAGAATAGATTTATCCCCTTCTAACTTAACAATTTTGTATGTCTAGCCTTTAAATAATATTTTCTAACTCTGAAACTGCTCTCTTACCACCAGGTAGTATTTTATTTGTTTATTAAGTGGTTAATTATTTAAATAATTTAGTCAAAATTTATTTTGATAAAACTTGTAACATATTTGCTGATATTTGATTTATTTTAATTCAATCAGACTTGTTTTAATTATTAAAATCAAACAGTTTTTCTAATTTCACTGGTAGTCACTTGAAAATCGGAAAATATTTGTTTGTCATGAGTGCAATATTTTAATGGATATTTATTGTTGCTTTAGGAATGATGAATTCTGTATGGACAAAATAAATATTTCAAAAGAAAATGTTTCAGACACATAGATTTTTGAAATACAATAAAAATGTATTTCACAATGCAGGATGAAGTGTAATAATTAGAAAATATTTATGTGTCTATTATTCTTTTGGAAACAACACTGTTTGTGTATGAAGAAAGAAAAGCTTTATAACGCAAAAAAATGTTTTCATGCATGATAAAATATTAGTTATTTTGCATATATTTTCTTGTAGATACTTTGCCTTCATCATATATAATTCGTCGATGGATAAATCAGTTATGAATAAAAGCGGTGTACATATTATGTTCCATAATCATCAGCACAGGATTACTTACATTAAAATCGTTGAGTTTTGTTTTTGTCTAAAAGAAAAATTAATAAACGAACAGTTCAGAATTCATGTTAAACAATCAAGCTTACTCAAAAGAAAATTTGGAGGAAATAAAAAGCACAAAAAGAAACTGATGGTAAGAAGCCTGCAATTTTGTATTGTATTATGTTTAAATGTTAAAATCATGTTCTTCGTGGAAAGAGAAAAAAAACATAGAGTGCAGGTGTATGTGCTGTTGAATGTAGACACACAAGTATAAGATGCAAGAGCAGAACAACAGACACACAATTTGCATAATCATATAGTTTAGGTCAATCTGACCTGGCATTACAGTATAAAATAAGATATACAGTAGCACTTGCTTGGAGGGGAACTACTTGCATTTTATTATCGTAAAATTAAAAATTAAGTGTTTCGACGATATTAAATGTATTTTTTACTAGTTTACTTTTATATTTTTTTTTCGTTCTCATTCTTGCAACGAAGTATAATAAATGCACGTGTTAAGAAACGATATTTTATTAAAAGTCGAAAAATTTCCACCAACTATCTGGAAAAATCACATAACGAGAATTTAATTTGAATTGTATTGTTGTTTCTTACTTGTAGTTTTTTATTATTATTATATTTTGCAACTTAAAGTTTTTGCACTACAATTCTTTTCATGTAATCAAAGTTGTTATAAAAAAATCTCGTAAAAATTCCCTTCACAATCAGAACTAAACTTGAAAATAATGTGCTTGAAACATACATTATCTAAACATTTGTTTTTTGAAAAATGTATGTAAAAAAGAACATAAAGAAAATGTATATTTAAAGTTGCACACGCAAATAAAATGTAATTAGTTTAATGATAAAATGATATATGAATTGTGCAATCATTGTACTTGCATTCAAATTTAAAGTCAATTAGGTTTACACTCTTTTGATTTCGACGTGTTGCAAACTTAACTCATGACTCATGTTCCTTAAATGAGAGACAAATATTTAGGGAAAATGTTCAGAACAAGGAAAATGTATGTTCTTTCACTTTAAAAGTTTTCCGAAATTTCCCATAAATTAGGTCAAAATGTGTGAAAGTTTTCTGTCAAATAAACATCAATATGTAAATATCTTTTACATTTGTTTTCGTCCCTGCATTGGGATAGCCTTCAATAAAATTTTATAATAAAATATCAGGCCAGAAAGGCAAGAATTTTCAACGTTTTCGTTGCTAATTGGTTTTATAGAAAATTTAGAAACATCTCAAGAGTATCAAATAATTTTGAGGATATTGGAAATAAAAACTGATTTAGAATTTCATAAAGTTACTTCTAATTATCAATACATTTCATAGATCAGTATTATGTTATTAATATTTACTAAATACATCAAACTATTGGTTCTGTTTTGTATTTTTTTCAATGAAATTTTGATACATTTTCAATTAAAAAAAATTTATTGTTTTTTCTAATCAATAAGTTTATGTATAATTGTTCGGAAAAGTTGAAGTCGAATCAGTTTGTGTTAATAAATATTTTAGGTAGCTATCAAATTCATTTTTTCAATTTGTATCGAAATTGAAGGAAAACTTAAAATCTAAGGAGAAATATGTCGATAATTTAGTTTAGGAATAAGCTATTAGAATTTTAATTGTTTGACATTTATAAACAAGCTTATAACTAAATATATATACATTGAAATTGGAAAACAAAATGAAATATTTTCTTCAAAGCAATTATATCAATTAAAATAAATGTCTGAATAAATAGTGTTTCGTTAATATTCAGTTAAAATTTGATGGAAAAATTGTTAGCGTTTAACAATTATTTTTTTGCTTGTTTTTATGGATGAAATATTAATTAATATGAAGCTTTCATGACTTTCCATGCCAAGAAAAGCTCAACTTTGGTTTCTTTTATTATTAAGTGCCCAAGTCAATATATGATACATGAGAAGAGAATGAAATTCTAAAAATTTCGGAAAATATCCATATTCGCATGACAAATACTTATAATAAGGAAAATATTTTTGCATTACTCTGCTTAGTATACATCGCTTAAATTAACTATATTTAATTTGATCTAACAGTAGAATTTATCAACATTAATAAATATTTATGAACTTTTTCAACCCTTTCCATTTCCTAAAGCTTAGAAAAATAAAATGTTTATCATAGACGGCTCTGTTTTGTTTTCCAAGGGAACGTTATTAAATTACAAATAAATAAAATACATTTCTTCTTTTCATACAAGAATACGTAATACATTTATTTGTCCGACTGAGTTGATGACGTCATAGTAATTTTTCATTCAAATAATAGGTAATTATATCAAATTGGGTTGCAATCATCTATAACCTATGATATTGAAATTAAATATATGCATAAACTTAATTTCTTTGAAATATAAGTAGATTAAATCGATAAAATTTCTCAATTGTTACACCTCAAACTTTGCCTTGTGGAATTCAACTATTTTCAATAGACTTGGCTTCGTACAACAGAAACATTATTTGACCCTTGGAGTTCACAACTTCCACTCAGAGTTGGGCGATCCAAAATTTTTTCGGTATAACTCGGAATGCTGATTCATTTCCACGGTCCAAATTCTTCCATGGATCCAAGATCCAATATTTAAAATTTTCCGATCAGAAAATGGATCAGAAAATGGATCGCCCAACTCTGCTTCACTCTACCTGTGGTGCCAATATTTTTTCTTTTTTAAAATCGTTATTAAAATAATCGTTTTCTGATTTATTTAATTTTGCAATTCACCTTTCAATAAATAATACAATCATTAATTTGAATAAATTAGAGTTGTTGCTAAATAACAGCAAAAGATTACTGTTTTGCATTATGGAAGATATCGACATATTTGTAATAGATTACTTTGAACTTATAAATACATATTCAATCGTTTTAAATAATTTTTTCATTCAATGCTTAATTCTTGTTGTATTTCAGGTACTTTTATTATGAAAAAAAAGTTTTATTTAAACGTATCGCATTGTTCAAAAGCCAAATTAAATATAAAATTATGAAAATTGCAAATTATTTGAACAAACATATTTGCATGATGGTTGAGTTGAAGGATGATTTAATTCTTCAATAATAAAATGTTTATGTCTAAATAACTCGACACTCACATACAGATTGGTTAAAATGTATCACGTTTCATAAAAAAGGCTCTTACATGCCTAATGAAAATGAGATCAACAAGTGATGATGTCTATAAAGAGAAAGGTCGCTTTAAGAAAGAAAAAAATTAAAAAAGTGTATACGAGAGCAAAAGAAAACAGCATGACTAACAATTCAACATAAAGGAGAAGAGAATAAGATAATAATCGTACATTTACCTATTATGTGTGAGACAACGAGACAGACACAATGTAGGACACACATTTGTTCTTCTCTACCGAACTAATGCAGAGTTCATGGGTTGAAAGGGAATCAAACAAGATAAAGATATGCTTCCTATTTATGAGGTTAGTGCTTAGACGGTGAGGAAGAAGAAAAAGAAGTTGCTGTATACATGATTGCTGAAGCGATTCGTGAGTTGTAAGTAACATTTTGTCTCATAGATGTCGAGTCTTCTTTTGTTATCTTGAATAATTTGGAAACAGGATAAGCTTTTTTTTTATTTTACTTAAGGTAATGTTACTTTTGAATTATAATATAAAAAAATCGTCGACGATGGTATGTCAGTGTGATAATTTATTAAAATGTATGTTATTATTATGATAATTAAGTTGTCTCACACGCGTTTAGGAATTTAATTTGTATTTCATATGTAACATTTATTTATTGTATCGACCACACTAAAGCCGTCTCTGTTCGTGTTTTCTAAGTCAACTCTGAAAGATTGTACATTTTATTACTGTATAAGCAAAGCGGATGAAAATACATTTAATGAGAAAGCAAATATTAAATCATTTATGACTCTAACTTAATGTTATTTAAGTATAAGACTTTTTCTTAAACTTTTTATACAGTTAGACGCTTTGGTTTCCAAACTTAATACTCAAAGATGAATTTTTAGATTTCTCATTCGATATAATTGCCGGTATAAAAACTAAAAAAATCTTAGTAGCAATTTTCGTAATTAGAATAATAATTTTATTAGAAAAAAATCTTATAATTTATTTTATTTGTTCGAATTCTCTTTGAGTCTTTTCTCGTCGGCTTTACAGACTTCAACTTCCCGTGGGGAGAATGAGCCGAATAAAAATAACTCTTCGAGTGCTTTTCGATCTACGAATCGAAGGGAGATGTTGGAACTAAAAAACAGCAATAAAAATACGTTTCAAAAAATATATAATTATTATTATTATGTTTTTATGATTCTTTCTTTATATGTATATATGTATATATATGTACATTAATAATATATTACTCATTTCTTTTCACCACACAACCATTGTCAGCCCTATTCTTCTTTTGATGAAGATAAAAAAAATTCAACATTAAAAATCGAAATGAGATATTCAACTCATAAGTTATGTGATTTACGATTATGATTCTAATAGTCGCTACCTTACACATAACAAAAGTTGAGGGTAAGGAGGATGATTAGATGTCGATGTACTGATTCAAATAATATATCTACATGAGTAACGCATTATAAAAATCGAATATTGTGACAGAAACGTCATGATTGTTTTGTATTGCAAAGTCATGACATGGAAGTATTGTAGAATAAAGAAAGAATACCTCACTGTTAAAAGCCTTGAAGTACTTATTAAATATATACATTTATGTATGCAGATGTATGTAACTTATTCTACATATATTCATAAAACTTATATCTATTTATATACATATTTTTTCTAAAGACGGAATAATAAGGTTTGATTTATTTATAAGCATTTTTGGAATGGCGAACAACTTATTAAAATACGAGTCATGGGTCTATTAAAACAAAAAAATGTGCTCTCATTTTTTGCTCAATGCTGTTTTGATTGTAAACTTTTTAAATAGTCAGGTGAAATATTTTCAAATATGCTTTATCAACGATGAGGAAACTTAGTTAACAAAATCTATGCAAGTGTACTGATTAAATTCTCTTCTTATGTTTTTAAATAAAATTGAAAGAATTTAGGAATTTGGATGAAAATAAGAAACATTTTTCATTAAGTTGCCTCAAGTTGAAAATATTTTTTTAGAATTATTATTAAGTTCTACTTACTCGTTCTTCTTCTCGAATCATTTCAGCAATGCCTGGTTTAATCTCCAATTCATCGGTATGGTGCATTGAGAGTTGTTGAAGTGCAAGCGTGTCAAGAGTTGTCGGTAATGGAAAAGTTGGAATTTGACTTGATGTGGGAGAAGAGCGTGAAAGGGTTTGGTTGACTGATAACCCCGATGAAGTTTCCGAATTTTCTGGTGGCGAATTAACAATATTATTTCTTTCACCGGAAGGCCATCGACGCTTTCGTTGATTTTTTGTCGATGAAGGATTAAGAGCATCAAGTGATGCCATAGATTCCCAATCTCTGGCTGATATTCTAGCCTTTTTTAAATCAGGTTTATCATGCTTTTGAAATTGTTGCACTTGATTGTTTATCTGCTCTTCGATATCGAAAGTTGGTACTGGAGAAGATTCAACAGAACGCGATTTTGCTGTTAAATCAACCGACGGTGTTTGCTTTGTCTCTATTTGTGTATCTGACAAATTATTTCCCATTGCATTCTGTTCACTGTTGACTTCAGCTAATCCACGAATTTGTAGCATTTCAGCAATAGCTAGCAATGGACTTATTTGATCCTGGTTTACATTTATTTCACCTTTATACATAAATTCAACAATTGCCTTCAATTCAGGCCATTTTACGTCGCGCATGATAATGATTGGATGTTGGCATGGATTATCAAAGAACAACGATTGAAAGTAGGGACTACATGCTGACAGAACAATTTTGTGCGCTTTAATCTGGTTACCATCACATGCAAGTGTTACATCAACAAACGATTCACTTTGTAGCAGTTGATCAAACACGCAAGTTAGGTTTGTCTGATAGTTGTTCCAACGAAGACAAAACTGCTGCGAATTATTCTTATTGTTGTTATTACTGTCATTTACCGAAGCATTGTTTACACTTTTCATGTTGAATTTTGAAGCTGAAAAATCTGCTGGTGGATCTTCCATTTCTTGCGATCGATTCTCTACAATGCTTGTAGGTGATGGATTTTTACTCGGTGGTGTGTTTGATGGCATTTTAGCACAAGATCCACAAAACGACGCTTCAGAGTTTCCTTTTGTATACGAGATAAACTCGAGAGTATATAATGCAGCTTATATACTTTCCAAAGTGTCTAGTCGATGTGAAATTGCTCCCTAGACGTGGATTCTCGTGTTTTGCTGATGAAAGTAAAAGTTATATTTTTACTATCACTTGAATTTTGTCTGTCGAGAGAACACTCCAAGATATGCAAGAATGAGAAAGAAATTTCCTTTACTTCTTTTTTAGGTAGGTGTATATAATATGGCAAACGAAGGATGAGTATGGGACGAAGTCTTCTTCTCCGTCTTCAAATTTTTCCGAAATACGTAAGTTCTCAAAACGTTGCTACTTATGCGCACCATGTGATAATACAGATGATATTCTATTGTTGTAATATACGCTGCACACAATTTAGCTTCTTATATACTAATGAAATATAAAGCGGCACATGCACGATACATAAACTGAGAGAGCGCGTATATCTGGTGAATCCACATAAACTTCGTTCTTTTTCTTAAATATTCACGTTCGGATATTTATCAAAACACCAAAAACAAACAACTGGAAATTGTGTGTATTTTATTATTTAATTCTGTTTTTCCTCTTTTATATTTCAAAGTTATTTCTTTTAATGACTATTGTATCATAAAAAACAACAAAAGCAAATTATAATAATCTTTAATTAACTTTCAAAACAAAAATGTTATATTTATATTTGTTTCGCGGCTGCTTTTAATGCGCCTTTTCAAAATCCATTTTTTCACTCAGTTTATAATTCATATCTGGGCTAGCATTCAATGATGAACAAACAATTTTTATTTATATATATATAAATATATATTCCACTTATGATGTGTTCTCCGCTCTATTTTCAATAAATTTTAAGATGATTTTTATGATTGAATTATTCAGAAAGAATTTCCAATTACGATAAGGCAGAAATAGTTATTTTATTTCTTCTTAAACTGAATCATGTATCCACATTGTTTCTATGTCGTTCACAATTTTTTTTTCATCCAACTGTAGTCATTTATTATTCAAACGTAATATACCAACTCCAAAGATATAATATTAAAAACAATTTACATTAGAGACTTTATTTCTATAATTAAATATTTCTCAGATAATTAGTTTTGTCTTTTCTTTCTTTATATATGTTTTATTTGTTTCTTTTCTTACACTGTTTGCCTTCTCGAGAGTTGTAATTGTTTCAATTCATTATTATTTTTTATTTCTTATTACAGTTTATACATTTCAATAATAAATGTTTATTATTAGAGCCTCTTGAGACAATGGCGACCGAAAAAACGAACTTCTTCGAACGAAAGACCGATGAGAACTAAAATGTATCCAAAAATGAATGAAAATGTTTTCTTTTAATTCGTTAATGAGAGAGAAATTCTTTGAATGTGTTGAAAATGAGAGGAAAACTTGAATGTGTAGGTTTTTGAGAGAATACGTCGTGCAATGCGAATAGCCCAGACAGCATAAAAAAGCAACATAAAAATATATTGCATTGATACATTGCAATTTTTCCATGTTGTTATGAACGGCCTTGCGTGTATGAGAAAGAAGAAAATTGTGTGAGAACCATAAATACATAAAAAAAATATGCACGAAAAATTTTCCCCACCTTTTGATTTTTTTTCTGTGTTGCCCAGCCTCTTCGACTCATTACTCCAAGCTTAACATTTCCTATTCTGCGCCATGATAATTATCATTTATAAATCAGAAGTTACTTCATGACATAAGCATGCAATGAAAGAATAATACTTTTTATTGAACTTTAACATTTTGTTAACTTTCATTGCAAATGTTTACAATATTGTTAACAGGTTTTAGTTTTTGCATATTTCCTTCTATCTTTCAGTGTTGATTTTAATTGGCAACTTTATTGTTGGTTTACGCATTAAAGATATAGAAGTTACAAACAATAAATATTCCAACAACTTTGTTAAACATGCAACTGAAAGGTACTTGCAAAAATAAAAATAAAACTTTTTCTTCATATCGATACTTTAAAACTTGTGTTCCATAGAAATATTCTAAAAAATAAAAAAATTCCATCTAATGAAGTTTTCTTCAGAAACGAAAGCCTGATGGAGTAAAATATGATAAACGTATCCATCGTTCATAAGTATCTGCAACGAAATAAGGCAACTTTATTACTCGATTTAAACATTATCTGTCGAATAAAAACAAGCAAATGTACATAAACTTATATATTTAGGGTAGACAAACATTATGCAATTCCCTCATAAGATATCATTCATAGGGATGCATATTTTGGACATACACATAAATATTTAAATGATTTGTGTGAGAAATGTGTGATTTTTAAATCTATATGCGCACATAACTCTTCTTTCAAAATTTGCAATCAACTTGACAGGAAATCCTACTTGATATATGTTAGATATGTTATTCTAAAAAAATATCTTTAAAAATTGAAGAAATGTTAACACATGATTCCTTCAAGTAGATTGCGAGAACATAGTTTTTGTTTTTTCTATACCTTAGCTTATCTGCATAAAATTGATAGCAGAAATGATGAAAATTAGACATTGACTTTTGACGGAAAACTATAATAGTTTCGATCTCACCAGCTAGTAGCTACATATATGCTTACACGAACACACATAAAATTGATTTAATTTTCAATTCCAATAGCCACAGAAATATACATCGTCAAACAGTTTTTGCGAAATTGAATATAGATATGGGGTTGAAATTTATATTTTATGCGAAAACAGGACGAGTAGAAGACAATAAAATATTTTCCGAGAGATCCTCTTCAGATATTTTGCCTCACGAAAATAATGAAACATACGTACACGGAATTGTTTCTACGAAAAGCACACATCCTTTCGAATCTGTGACGACCCTCGCCGAAAAATGTTTTGCATCATCTATTGTAGAGTGTGGCTTGGACTTTTGCGAAAACCATTTTTCATGTTAGCGATATGAGATTGTTGGTGGGCCACCCACACCAGATCTCCTTTTAGCGCTTATGTGTATAAAATGTATTTATAGGCTGAAATCACAAATTTATGATTATTTTCTATATTCATGTAGATTTTGAAATGTTTTTTCTTTCTAAGTTTCAAAAGGCTGGAAATAGAAATGTGCAGACATTATTTAATTAATAATGGAAGACTACGCATTATTGCTTACTCTTGCATTCAACAATCATGCAAATACAAAGCGTAAACCTTTGGGCGAGACAAAGCTTCGTAAATATTCTCTAGAACGATGTAAGAGGATTACGAGTGTGATATGAGTGCAGAAAAATTCCATGTATCAACAAATATAATAAATGAACGCATGATGAAATGTTGCAAACTCCTATTCTCAAATTTATATATTCAGTGTTCTGGAAATAGAAGCGACGAAAATGAAATGTAAATTTTATATCGAGAAAAATTTCTCGTTCTTGTCCTTCTACTGTGTGCACCTTCAAATATCATAAAATGTAATAATTCATGTTAAATAATTTTCTAGCTCATTTTCCAAAATTACAGCACGTTTTTGCTGCATGTTGTCAATACGTTGTTTCATATTGATTAAAGTTGTTCTGCTAAACTTCCAAAGAATGTTCATTAAACGCACTGTAAAAGTAATGGATTTCTCTCTTCGAATTCAAATATGTAGAAGCAATTAAAAAATAAATTAAATTTGAAAAGAAAAGCAGAAAAAAAACGATTGAAAGATATTATTTCGTATATTTCATTTCTTCTCTTTCATCTCTGATCTTCTTTTTGATATTAGGAAATATAAATAAAGAAAAATAAATAAAATATATGAGCAAAAACTGATTTTTGTAAAATCGAGGTATTGATTGGATTATTTATATTGTTGGTTGTTCGATTGATATTACATTTTAAGCAAAGTGAGTTTTTTTTCTTGTTTAAGACATCATTTACTAATGAACCATAGATCAATGCTATAAATATTATTTTAATTCGAATATACATTGGCTAATCGTATTTATTTTCAACGTCAAACTTCAATGTAAAATGAGAATTTTGATTTGAATTCCACGTAAGATTCATAGCTAATTTCTTAACATTTAGATTTTGGAAAAACATTACATAAATAATTTTTTTGACCAACCCCATTTAATATATTTCTAAAATGCTTATATCTCGATATTCTGCTTTAGTTATTTTTTATATCGCACAAGTTACAAAGATGATATTTTATTTGTTCGATTTGATGAACGATCTAAATAATGAGATCATGAAAGAATGTTGAGCTCATTTTTCATTTTCAACTTTCTGTTTAGACTCTAAATCAAGAAGAGAAAAACATCAAAAGCAGCAACATAATCTTTCTTATATACCTAAAGGTATTTTGTTTTTGTATTTTTGAGGTTCAATTAAAGTCCAAATGTAGAAAGAAACAGATTAAATATATTTTAATGTTATTGTTTGCTATCTATTTAAGAATTTTTTCCTGCTTTCAAATTTATTTACATACATCAAAGATTTATTATTTCTTTGATTGAATTAAGATTTTTATGATTGAATATTTAATATTTTTCAGCATAAAGCTCGTGAGCTCGTGGTTCGTTGCATTTGCCTCAAAATCTGAAGCAAAATTCCCTTGATACAACATTTCAACTATTCTTATATCAAGGGTTCACTGTTAATAAGTTAGCAAACGGTTCCTTGCATACTTGTTTTGATGTTTATGTTTTTATGCTAGTTTTGAAAATTTCTATAGTGCACTCATTCTCCAGGAATTAAGTTTTAGAATATCTTCTCAAAAGCTTCTCTTGCGTTATAAATCAAACAATTAAATTTAATATTTTATTGATGCTACATACTTACGTGTATCTACAATGAACAAGAAAACTCATACTATATTCATGATCAGGTTCATGCTATGTAATTTATTTGCAGCATATTTTTTATGCTTTCAATCTAGCGAAATATTTGAGTAAATGAAATTAAGATAAAAGCTTTTACAAATCATATTAAGATGGAAATTATGGATTATAGAACCTATAATATTTACTTGATTTCCAATGATATTACAATATATAAGTAGATATAAATACTGTTAAAAGCGGAACTCTTTAATGAAAATAAAAATCGAAAAAATTGACGTTGAATTGATGAATTAATAAATGAAAATGATAAAAATATAAAAATAACAGAATGAACTCAATGTCTCATGAAAGTTTACTTTTTGACTTGATAAAATTGAAATATTATAAATGTTCCCAAATCGTAAACCAAAACGTAATAAAACATCAATGTCAGAAATATCATCAAAAAAGTAATTAAATTCCGATATGACAATTTAAAATTGTCCCAAAAAATAATAATCATTATTGATTGATACTGTAAACGTTAATTAATTTATTTTGCTCGCATTCGTAGCAAAACTTTGTAAAAAATAATAATAAATATTTTTATTAAAAAAGAAAGATAAGAGTTGATATGAGAAATCAAGGTTTTCTTTTTAGAGCTATTTTCAACAATGTTTAATTCCTATTTTTATTATTGAGACGAAATGTTCAATAAATATTTATTAATTTGAACTGATAGCTCGAGTTTCTTGATAAGTTGAGTGGTTTTTTTTTCTAACTCTTCTTATTTGCCTATACAAGTTATCTATGGCGTCTACAAAACAAATCTTGTTATTACTTACATTTATTTTTATTATTATTTGAACTTGCTTACATCTGATATAGAGACATTTAATAAAGACATTTAGAAACTAGTTACCAGGAAAAAAAGAAATTTTTATGCAGTTAACTACGATATAAAAATCTAATTTTAATTTCTAAAATTTTAGAAACAAAGGTACAGAAAAACATTTTTTATAATTTGAGCTTATTCAACTAGAAGTGATAAGTAATCAGACTAAAATATTTTGGATAGAAATCATTGATTAATAGGATAGACTTGAAAATATCTGGGACTCATGTAGTGTATGGTCTCAAAAGGCATACGATTCAAATAGTTTACATTAGATATACATAGTTTACCTTTTATCGCCCAAGGATTCTTTGATGCACATCGCAATTTGATTCAAAATCGTTCAAACTTTTCAATAATTTTATTTGAATTTTTTTCTCTTTCTAATTTCTTTCTATTTATTAGTAGGTATCTACTTGAAATTTTGTTCTTTTCATGTTTTAACATAGACATAGAAATTCTATGAATTTGAAAGTGATTGATTCAAAATTTTAAAATCTTATTTCATATTTTTATCATCATTATTGTACAATTCATGTAGATATGAAGAGACTACAGTTGTTATCGACTAGTGAATGTGCAACTGAATGATATTGAAAGCAGAAAATTTCAATACTTGCACAGTTTTCTTTCCAGTTCAAATAGAAATTTCTCGGTCTTCCTTCTACGTATTTTCACAAAAATATTGCATTGAATAGGAAAAAGTCTATGATCGAATGCAAATGTGTATCTCTCCAATGTACATATTTCTGATCTGAAATGAATGTCCAGTGTCTGCTCGTAGATATTTTTTTGCTTTTACAAACTAAATTCGAATACTAGGGAAATCAGAAAAGTTTGAGGGAGATGATATATTTTCAATATTTATCATTCTAGAAAAGATAACATAGTGAGTTTGCACCGACAAACATATTTAAGTAAAAAGAACATTTGTCGTCTTTAAAACCACTTTGATATCCGCTAGCAGAAGTGTTTTTTACTTTTAACATGAAAATTTGTCATGATTTTGTCAGAGTTGTTAAATTCAATAACATTTGTATTGATATTAATAGATATCAACTATTTGATGAGATTTGACATCTGCATTAAGGCATTGACCTCTTTCACCGTTTTTCAGAGTATCTTCAAGATTTAAATTAAAAATAATTAGATAGAAATATTTCCAATTTATCAAAACTTTTATTGTGTAATTGTGAGTAAACAATAATCATCTGATTTCTTTTCATTTATAACATTCCTGAGACTAACAGACTCATGTTTTATGTTTCTGATGTTACAAAATTGTAATTCAATTATCTGTTATCCTCCAACCTACGACAATCAGCGAAAACGTTGGACGATAGAACAGGGTGGAAGAGTTGCTTTCTTGTTTCAAAACTATTTTTTAGAATGATGAAAAATTGTGCTTTTTATATTATTAAGACATTCATGCACTCCTAAATACGATTATATATTTTATTCTCAGATCTTTCTTAAAAAAATTAGATTAATTAACAGAAAAAAATAAATGTGCAACTTGAAAAAGTTTTTTATGAAGTCGAACTTAGCTAATGTAATTTTTTTCAAAATGTTCTCCTATAGCCTTCAAAACTTCACGCAAAATTTAACCTGATATCCTACAAGTAAGTATTACAATTTATAGCACTTAATTTATAAACGTTTTTATTTTAGAAAGCACAAAGCCCTCTCCGTTATTCTTTCGTTTTCTGTAAATTCAACATAAATATTTAAATTTTAATTTTCATATTTAAAATGATTTTTTATAAGCCCGTGAGTTGGATACAGTAAATGAGATCCATACATTTTGTAAACTGATGAAAAATAAAAAAAGGTGAATCCCTGTGTAAATAAAAAATGAAAGAAAACAGAATGTGCATTACCTTCCAGGACTTTCTTTTTTTAAGCGGAAAAAAACATAAAACTTATAAAAATATATTATTAATACAAGGGTAAAGAGAAGTCGAGCATGATGCATTATGAATAAAGGTATTTTTTAAACTTCTTTTGTTCACTGTTACTTATTCTCTCTTACGTACATCTCTCATAAGTTGTTTAATTTTAATTTTTATGGTAAAAATTTCAAGGCATGTCTTTTATAAATAATAGTTCACGTTTATGAAAATAGACCCGAAATAATTTGTTAGGAATTCCTTAGAACACAACAAGCAATAAAGATTACGTTGTTGTTTTATTTTTATATGTTTTTTTATGAAAGCTTCCCAGATTAATTAATAAATAAAAAGGTGTTGAAATATTTTATCCAAGCTATGAAGAATTTCATTTATTTGAGAAATTTGGTTCAAGACTGAATAAAAAGATTCATATTTTTATAGATTAGTTCGATTATTGGATACTTACAAATTACTATTAAACGTTACACAATTTGTTGAAAATTTCATCTAGAATCATCTTTCAATTAAATTTGACATAGGTATTTTGTTTTCAATTAAGGTAGATATGACAATTAGAAGACTTTTGAAGGGCCATATTGAATTTTTTCTATTCCATTTTCCAGCTATGTAAAAATAAAATTTCTTAATCAGAACAAAATTCAATTATTGTTGACAAAGAACTTCTAAAAAATTTCTTCTTTAATAAAACAGTTAAGAAATTATAATAAAATATTTCTGAATGTGTTACCTACTTAATGATGCACTTGACATGATGAAGTCATGAGCACTTCGGAAAAGCTTTATTACCAAATGCATTGACACTTCACGGTAAGTGAGAAAATGGGTTGGGGCAAAGCTATTAAAATTAAACACCGGTAAAATTGATCATGATTCAATTGAATTGACAAAAAGCCTTTTTTTGCTGGTAAATATTTATACGTGTAAACAAACCGCGTGCTGTTTGTATTATCCAGCTTTTGATATCAAAATATCAAAAAGCAGATAAATTGCATAATGCAACTCGAACACTGTTGAAATTTTTGATTTTTTGTTTTTTTCGCTCCCCAAACGTCATTCCTCCTACTGAACTTTTTACTATTTCTCTCGATTCACCGTTTGTTTGTCGCTATTTCATGTGCTTGTTTTACTTTTTGCGAAATTTGCCTCGTGATATTGTTCAGCATACAATTGATGTTCAAAATGCAAGCCGCGAGATGCAACATGAAAATATATCGCAACAAAAAAACTGCCACAATAACTTTTACAGATTTAATACATTTTAAAATTTACAACCATTCATTTACCACAAAAGTTTCCACTCATTTTTGTGGTAAAAAATAATTTTGGTAAAACACGCAAAAAAAGCTGTGAAAAAAGAAATGAAATATGTTATACTCCCCCAATGCAATTCACTTTGAAAATTGGCCTCAACCCTGTCGAACAGTGATTTTTGTGTTAATTCTCGTTTGTCACCCCGCACTAAAAGAGCTTTTATATTTACAAATAAACAATTAAAATCAATTAGTTTAATGCACTGATATCAATGGTGCATTTCATTTAGGAATCAGCACGGGATAATGTAAATTGCGCGCAGGGAGCACATGTGAAAATCAGACGCCTGACAGAATTATCTGCGATCAATTCATTTGCGTCAACTTTGATGAATTTACGTGATAGCCGCAATATATGGTATAGCTGGTGTTATGTTGATCAGAATGCAATAAAATGCATTCACACTTTTTATCGTGTATTACAAACTAGGTGTTGAATGGCAAACCAACTGTTGCACTTGCTTCACTGATAAAGTCATCACTATAATTCTCTAGAGGAACAATGAACAATAAAACATAAAATTGACGAAAATACATTTTCTCGAACGCTTCCTCTTAAAACTAAAGGAATGCTTTGAGGCTCTCAAAACATCGTAAGACATGAACATGATGTTAAACTGCAAAAATCAATGCAAATCAAAACGAAAGAAAGCAGAGATCGCACACGAAGCTCATGAAAATCGTGATTACTTCTGAGTTTCTTGCCAATATAAAATTTTACTGTTCCCTTCAAACAACTTAACAGAAGCTATATAAGTTTTTTCATGAAGTTATTACAACAAATCACATTTATTCAATTCAGTTTTTTTAAAAAATTGTTAACAATATGTTAATAACACAACTAAATATTAATATTGAGTATCAAACGCTATCAAGCTTTATGTTAATTTTAGATTGGTAAACGAAGAAATCAACAATTGTTTTGTTTTTTACATGATTTAGCGATTAAATTTATTATTGAAACTGCATTCGTTGATCTGGCCATCGCAAGAGTAATAAAAAATCGATGTTATTTTGTACGAGTAGACTTTAACGATCATTTTGCATATTAAAAATGATCCATAATAAAACAGACTTCGAAACAAAGATCAAATATAAGAACGATATCTCGTAGGTATAATGCTTATATTTTAATGATTACATCGCGTCTTTGAATGCTTTAATGAAATTGTTAGATAAGTAAATGTAAAAGTTACTGAATAAAACTTGTTACACTTTTATTTATTATTAGTTAGTAAATTGCTTGAAACCTAAACTTGATTTTATTTTATTTCAACTTGCAACAACATGTTATTATAATTAATAATAGAATAATTCAGTTTATAGTTGTTAAACTGTGAACTATATTGTGTTTTGTTGTTTATTTAGGAGAGTTTAATGATATGTTAATAAATATTAAAAAAGACTTTCAATAATTTCAGATTTACATTTATATCTTGCAAAATTTAAAACAAAATTATTATTTTGTCAAGGCCCAAACATGGCCTCAATAAATTTTTATTATTATTTTAAGTTAATGTTAATCACGCCCCAAGTTTTTGCGACTTTTTGTTGCAACGGCCTCATTGTATTGATACAGATTCGAGATAGCCAATGAAGTGTAGCTACTGATTTTTTTATCATGAAGAAATGAATAAATGCAGAAAATCGTGATAAAAGCCTCAATTTAGTTAAAATAAAAGGAAACGGGTGGCAGAAGTGAAGCACAGCATACAAAATTGGTATGATGATAAATGATTTGATATGCAAACTTGCTTTCAACTTGGAAGTTTCAAACTGAAACAGTCTTTAATATTAAATTCCCAATAAGAGGCAGGAATTTGTTATTCGTTGATCCTTATTTTTATCCCGATTTAAGCGTATAAACAAATTTCTTTCTGGGTTTTTATAAATAATATATAATCAAAGTAATAATATTGAATAAGAACTATTTGAGAATCCCCTTGAGGAATGCTAAATTATTCGCGAATTTTATAATTCGGACTTGCTATACATAATTTTTTGAATGTAAAAATTTCCCATTTAAAAACAAAAAACTCTAACCGTTCGCCTATCATTAGCTACAAGAAATTCTGATGAAAAAGAATAATTGAAGGAAGCTTGCCCACAAAAAAATCAATGATGTATGGTAATTTCGCCAAGTGCCTTTAAACAAGAATAAATTAAAAAACGCTCGCCATTGTTGCTTATTTTTATACACAATATTCCCTTTGTAGGAAATTTTGCATTGCAAACTCAAATAGTCTCAGAGAAGTGAACAAAAATCTAAAATAATTGGAAAATGTTTCAGAACAAGCATCAAGAGAAATTTTTTAGATATGAAAAAAAAAACTTGTAACGAGAAATATTTTTATTTACTCAACGACTTTTCAAATAAAAAAATATGTTGTTAGCCATTATAAAAGTTAGAATTGTGTGTATGTATGTACATAAAGGCTGGTTCAAATTTACTTCATGATTATAAATTGTGGATATTTCAAAATAAAAAAAAAGATCATTTCAGCTTTCATATTAATACAAACATAACTAAATCTATGAAGAGAAATATTCGCATACTTATTGGCTATAATAATTATGTACATGTTTTGAAAAATTCAATGAATTATAATTAATATTTGTTAGCAACTGAAAGTCAGAGGAGATTTCTTTTAAGAATATTTTCGAGTTATTACGGGATAGTAATGTGGATGTCATTTTTTATGTGAATAACATGAAGTGGAGAACTCTTCGTAAAACATTTGTGAATAACATGAAGCAAAGAAATGGCCGAGTGTTACTAATTAAATGTTAAATAATTTCCTTCAGTCTCCTCTAAGAAGAGTTAGAAGAGTTGAATAATGTTGTAAATATTTTGAATGCTACATTTCCAAGCAATCATAAAAGTTTGTTGAAAATATATAAGAATTAAATTAAGAATTGCTCTTGCTTTTTTACTGTAAATATCGATCTGAATGTTAGAAATAAAAAGCATGCAACATTCGTCCCCAACATTTTTTATATCGTGCGCGAGAAAAAGCATCGAGAAATTAAAAATATCCAGAATGTATGCATCATCTACATTTCTGTTGTATATTCTTTTTTTTTTATTCTTGCCTGCAACCCCTTTTACTCGCTTTCTATATATTTTTTTAATTTCATCATACATTTTTCTCTGCGCCTCGCGAGTTTTCCTTTTCCACTTTCCACCAACTCCCGCATTCATTTTCGTTTAGATCAACGATAGAGGGTGGCAGTGAATTGCTCGTCCAACTCCTTTTCCATTTCTCATACTCTTCCACCACTTTTGATTATCAACATTTTTTTCCGCTCTCGACTCGCCAATGCTTTAAAATTGCAAAAAGAGCTTGCAGATACCCTTTTTCTCCTCTTCAATTTATGTCCAATTTGATTTTTTTCTCTTTGCTTTGGAGCACCCGTCAGCTCACTCTTAGACCTTTTTACGCAGAATTTTTTTTTACAGAAATCGCCAACAGCCGCCTCGTAACTCGGCCGTTTTCTCTACATTTTTCTCTAGCATAATTTTTTTTAGCAGAACACTGTCCTCGTTGGACTCTTCTGTCGTCCTATGTGTGTTAAACATCAGAACGAGGTTGGCGGGTGGAGCAAGAGTAGAAAAAATGTGTACAATATTTTTCATACTCACTGCCTGATGCCTTTACGTTTTGGTAATAAATGAATTTCAGTTTTTCTCCATAAACAACATCGCAAGCATATATGAAAACTTCGCTTCGATATTGCCACCGGATAAAAGCATAAAATGAAATGCTGCTTCAGTCCGCGGAAAAGTATTTAGTATTTAGAAAACTTAATAAAGTTTTTCTTCTCAGCTATCAGAAAATTAAAATTACATTATTTTATGGAATTCAACTCTATGCAAATATAATAAACTTCTTATTATCTTCAGTAGAACAACTTTCTCATTTCTAAATTTTGCTTACCCTGTATCATTTATTGATGATATTAAAGAAGAAAAGGCCTTCACGAATCAACCGAAAATATATACATACAAATATTCTTTTCTGTTTCAAGTGGGGAACTCGCGAACGCAGAGAGAGAGTTTGAATATGTACATGCATATTACATTTTTCACTTGGCTCCTTTCCCTCCCTTTACCTTTTTCTGGTCTTTCTGCGTGTGATTCTTTTTTGTCAGATGACGATGTAGCAGCAATAAAAATATGCAAAAGAATCGATTCGTAGCTGTTGGCCAAATTGTAATGTCCAGTATGCAGACCGATTTTACGCAGGGACTCAGACTTTTGCGAGAACGGTTGGCAATTTATAGAAGAATTGGTCAAAATCTTGTCTTCTCTAGCAAAGTCCATGTGTCTGATATCTGTTCAGTCGGCAATTTTCACGCGAGAATCATTTTCAAATTTCTCTTGCAGAATGTATTTGGAAAATTATATTGTAGATTTTTTTTCTTCTCTGTTGTTCTGATTTTCCTACCCAAAATCGTCGTTTGAATGTTCGCATAGCGTCGGGAGACTGATGGTGCAATATTGCTGAGGGGTGGTGTTTGAAAAAAATAAAGAAATGGTTCGAGAGCCTATTTTTCATACGTGTACAGTTTTTTTTTTTGATAATTCTTTTTCCCTTTCGCTACTGTTTTATGAATATGCAGCATCAAACCAACTCTTTCATGGAGAAAAATGAACATTTTTATCTATAGTAGATGCAGAGACAAAAGCAGATGTAGAGACCGACTCACACTTTTTTCCGTTTCCATATTTGCGAGCAAGAAAGCCCGCGTAAAACAAACGAAAAAAAACATTTTTTTGTAGATATTCGTTTTCGCGAGCTTTAGCGATGATTTTTTATTTTCCATTCTTTTCATCTCTTCAAGCATTTCAATAGCAAATATATTTGTGCAAACATACATATCATATGTATCGTTTTCAGCATAAATTATTATAAGAAATCTAGGCATGTTGAAAATGTTAAAAGGAAATAGAAAAGAATTAGTTTCTACTTTTATTGTTCACCAAGTTAATGTAATCACTGTTATCAAAGTACCTAAATGTAATGTTTATTTTAAAATATGTTTATCAGTCACAAAAAGGTTTATCTAACTAGAAATTGTCTTTATAAATGTTTTCATAAGAAAGTTTTGATTTAAATTCAAGGATTTCATTATCAGCGTTTTCAATTAATTCATTTATAATTAATTACATATTTCAGAAAGATTTTTGAAAATAAACATTTTTAAACATAAGTATTCAATCAGTAGAGCCATCTATATTTTAATACTAGAGGCTTTAAATTTTAAAATTTATAAACGTTTTATTTTTATGAGACATTTTCTGTCTCTTTCATTATGTAAATTGATTAAATTTCGATTTCCATCGAATAAAACCAAAATGTAGAAAAATGTAGAAAATTATTTTTGAATATCCAATTGTTCTTCTAAAGCCGGATGATTGCTTTCAAGCATAGAAAAACTTGGCGGCTCATATTCGACTTGGTCCTTTTTGTCTGACGAATTAAAATAAATACCAAACCCACTTTTAACTATCCAATTTCTTAGGTTTTCGTTTTTTCCTGAGGCATCACAAAGACTAAGATCAAGTTCGTATACATTTTTTAATATGTCAAAATTTAGCACCTTCGCATCTAGCAATTTGTTTGTAAACTTTTTTGTAAAGTTTTTAACATGATTCTTTTCAAATATTTCATTCCCATCTAATGGTTTTATATTTGTAATTCGTCCTCGATAGCAATACTGCGGGTAATCCATATAGATTAGGAAAAGAAATTTTATATCTTTCTTAGGTACGGTCAAGACTGTTCCATAATCTAAACAAAATATGCGAACAAATCCGTTTTCATCTACATTGTTTATTACTTTTGCCCGATGCCAACCACCATATGAAATAATTTCACAAGCAACAATCAATCCCGGTGTGATATTTGCGTCACTAATTGCAAGCGTTCGTTCATCTAATCGACGTCCATAATAATCTTCGTTCATTCTTTCCATGAGATCAATAACTTCTTCACCGTGATGAAACCAAAACTGAATTAGTGAATAAACTTCACAAATATAAATTTTTATTTCGGTTCCTTTGATATCCCTTACGTTGATTTTCAGATTGGGATCGCTGTTAACATCCGGATAATTTACTAAAAAGAATTTACTGTCAATGGAAAGAGTGTTCAAGATTTTTGCTATCTGCGTTATATAAGTTTGTGAATTATTTGATGAGTCGTCAATTTCTTTTGATGACATTTCACAAGACTCAAATTTCGTTTCATGTCCGTCACTGTGAATCAACTCATTATCCTCTTTATTTTGCAATAATCCAAAAAGTTTACACTCACTAGTAGCAGAAGTTTCCTTAATTGAACCATCATCATAGGATAGCATATTACTGGGAGCAAATGGATTTGTCGAAGAAAACACGATTTTTTCATCATTTAAATGTTTTTTATCTTTCAGAAAAACATCAAAGCTCGTGTTGTTGTATTCATGATGATTAAAATTTTGTTTGTCAATTTCTTTAGTTAGTAAATGGTTCTTTTCAACTTCAAATGGAATAGGAGTAGATGAAATAAAATGGCCAGCAATAAAATCATCAAAATTCGTAGTTGATGAAGCGTCTTCTGTTGATATGGAGTTTAAAAGCATCTCACTTGAAACTGATTTTCTCAGTTTATCAATCGATTCATTAAACAATGAATTCAAAACTGTTCCATATGAATGCTCCTGTGAATTCTCATTCTTATTTTCTTTACTTTTGAAAAATGGATTAACCGAGAAACTCTCATTGAATCTAAAAATTTATCTTAAAGTATTGAATTTCAAATCACAATAATTATTTTACCTTGAATTATTTGTTATCTTCTGAGCTTTAACCATTTTCTTATTGAAGCTGTTACCCTTGAAAAAGATTTGTTCTTCTTTATGGAACTTCAGAGAATGATTTTTAGTTTGTTCAGTATTGTTAGAAATGAAGCTTGATTCAAATCCATTTACAAGTTGTGAAAAATTTTCAACATCAAACACCTAGAATAACATAAAGTAGATAGAATTGTAATTATAGGTGTACATACACATAGATATATTCACGTTGAAGTCCAGTGGCTTAAGCGTAATTCTGTTGAATTCATCTTCTAATAGTTTTATTGAAAATTTTTTATTCCATGAGTCTAAAATGGCTTCTATACATTCTTTTATATCATTAAGTTCATCAATCAGTTCAGTTTTATTCAGTTCTTTAGCCATACTTTTTATGAAGGTATTTCCACTAAATAAATATTTTTTTATTTCATTTGGCTTATAACCTTAAAATTATAAGTAACATTTGAAAACTTCTTGCCCCGCCGCAGTGATGCATTTTTGAACCCTTTTTAATCGTTACGCAACTGTTTTTGAACCCAAAAGCTTTATTGAACCCTTTTGAATCGTTACGCAACTGTTTTTTAAACCCAAGAGCTTTAAAGGAAACAAATTGTTCATTAATATTAAAATCAACATTGTTTTCTTTATAAATCAGTAAACATTACAAATGATAAAGTTCTAGTCATTTTTATTAAACGTTATTATTATTGATTATACGTTTATGATGGAATAGGCAGGTTATTAAATATAATGCAGCCAATATTGATACGATTGAAAACAAGAGTTGAGATTTTCAGTTAAGATTTATTTTTATTTTCTATTCTTAGTTTAAATTTCATTTTTCTAGTTGAGCTTTTGCTTCGTGATAAGAATTTATAATCTTATCAATTGTTTCAAAGTGTGATTTACTTCTTTTTGATGATCGCAATTGTTCGATTTTTTGGATTTTAATACAAAGTTCACCAGTAGAAATTGTTTGATTGCCGTAATAATTAACAACTTTGTCAATTGGACTCGACATTAGAGTTTTATCTAAAATTTTATGGATTCCTCCAAGAAAAAATCTTTCAAAGAAATCAGTAAGTTTACTGTTTCCTTGAATATCCCGAAAGCAAGTTAGTGTGTAATAATTTTCATTCAATGGTGTTGTTAAAGGAATCTTTATGGATGTGATCCCTTCTCGCCGTTCTCTTCCCAATAGTGGATCAATCGATATCAATTCAAAAGTCAAATTAAGAATTTCAACTTCAGATTTAGATAATACAAATTCATCATCAAAATCCAATACAAGAGAATGACAATAACCAAAATTCCAACATTCTCCTTTGCGAAAACTTGAATGCGTTGAAGCACTTAAACTTCCTTCGATTACTTTCAACCATTTTGGAATCTCAAATTTAAATCGAACATGAATGTTGTCAAATTCAAAGTTAAGACCTTTTATGATTTCCAACATTATGACAACCCTTCCAAATTTGGGCAGCTCAAAGTTTTCATTCCTTGATACGCTGAGTTTTTGAATCAGCTCATTGGTTTCTTTATGAAGTTTGTTCATTTCAACTTTTAAGACACGTTGATTTGTGACATTGTTTGAAGATAACGATAAGTTCTCAATAAAATATACAAACATTTGCTTGCTATTCTGGTCGATTTCCAAATAGTATCCATTGCTTAAATCATTGAAATCAGGAAATATGATAAGAAGTCCGTCAGATTTTCGATATTTTATCGAAACGAGAAGTGTACTTGGATCAAGATCCGCCATAACAAACATTTTGACAAAATCTTTCTCAGTTTCAAATTCTTTTGAATCATTTGCTTGATTATGATCAAGAAATAAGCTTCGATTTTTTTCGTTAGCTTGTAAGAAGCTTCGGCTAGGATTTCGTTTAATTTTTGGTCTTGTTATATTTTGAGAACCAAATTTATCTGCTGGCTCGTAGTTATCTTGATCAATGTAAGTAAAAAGTAAATTATTACTGTCATTTCCTCTCGAATCTTTGATGATTTGATGATAACGCTTCGCAAGATCAGTTGTACAATTTTCTTTTTGAGAATAAAAAGCTTTTTCAGTTTTGCTGAAAACTTTCTGTTGCCAATTCACTGACAATACTTCTTCAAAGTCTGTTGTTGATTGCTGATCTTCAAAACTTGTTTGAGTTGATTCAAACTTTGGTACTCTTATTATTGAATATATTTTTTTCAAAGTGATTCTAAAACGAAATCAATTTTAATTTTTCATTAATTTTATGGCAACTTGTTTAATTACCTTAAACAAAAATTTTCTATATCATCACTAGATCGATAAATTCCTGAAAATTGTTCATTTGATTTAATTTTCTCCATTATTATACAATGTTTTAAATAAAAAAATGATCGAGAAATGTTAGTTATGTTTCAGTTTCTATGGTTACTAAATACTTTTAAAGTTTTATGGCAAGCATTGCTTGTTACGTATAAACATGCTGGTATTGAGAACCTCAACTCATAATGTGGAGGGGTTAATGACGAAAACATCTGAAATGAAAATATTTGTCCCTTTCAACATTCTATTTAATTATATTTATATTTTTCTCGAAATCCTTAATTCAAAACCTCTTTTTTCAATGCCTGATGGATCAAATATTTATTAGATTATCATATGAATTCTTTAAATGTACATTTATAACATTCATTGCAATAAATATTTCTGAACAGACATTATTAACTTTTCAATTGGAAGGTATAATGATCAAATTTATCTGAAACATGTTTTACTGACTTTTCTGTGAGTTATCAGAATTTTCAGAGACTGGACTTTTATCAGGAAGCTTAAAATGAGAAATGAAAAGAAATAATTTATTTAAAATTTAACAACAACTTAACTTACTTGAATTCCTTGCAATAATAATCCTGAGAGCGTTTCGACATCAAGCGTTTCATCCAAAGCTGATATCTTTCTTAAAGCTGACGAAACGATGCTCAAATCCCCACGAAGTTCACTCATAACAGCTGTAATTTTTTTTGCATTGCTTAAAACTTCTACTGATTGAGTGTATGGATTGTATCGAACCATAAATGGTCGTTTTATGGTCTCAGCAAACGAACGCATTTTTTCTTTTGCTTCATCGAATGAATCAGTATAGTAATATGCATTCTGATAAGATGTGATGATGCATTCTTCGTCACATGTTACATCAGGATCAAACTTCTTAATTTTTTCTTTAGTCGTAATGGCATGTTTTAGTTCAGCAACAGAAGACAACAGCCCAGCACCAAAAACTTTAAACGATCCGTCACTTTGCTTACATAATCCAAACTCGACTGTAAAAAAATAAAGCTAGGAAAAAGGAAAAATATTTAAAAATTATATTTTTAATTGTTGGAATTGATGTTGTTTACGGTTGCTAGCTTGCTGATATCTTCATCAGACGCCCCTAAAGAAGCTAAACCAATTTCTTGCGAAAATTGAGCAAACGATGAATTTGCTAACAACGGCATGTGACCCAGAAGTTCATGACAACAATCAGGTTCTGGAGTATAAAATGGATCTGAAGAGCTAATGAATGAAAAAAAGCTAGAAAAATTCAATAAAATTCAGATAAAAAAATTCTTACTGTCGAACATATTGCGTACAATGAAAAACGCGAAAAGCTAAACCAGATAGAAAATCACGAGGTGATAAATAGCCAGCTACTGGTCTCAATTGAAATCCGGTTTTGCGTTTAAGAAAAACGTTAATATCTTGCAATTGTGGCAAATTATCTTCTCGATATCCGCAATATTTTACAAGTTGTGGCCAATTTTCCATATACTCTGGAACAGCATGTTTTATGTAAAGCTTATGAAGCTCACGGAAAACCACACCCCTAAATGATAATAAAAGAGAGTGGAAGTGGAAAAATTTAAATGTTTATTCATTGAAAGTGTAAATTTTTAACTCTTCTATTTTATTTTTTTTAAAGAAGTGATGAAATATGATTAGAAAACATAAAAATTATGAATTTAACAGAAAATATTTTCTCTAAAGAGATAAATTCAATGTTTTTTGTTTTGTTAGCATAATAAACTCATGAATAGCATTTTAATGATTGCAACTGAATTGAATAGAAATCTAATAAACATAAATCAACTACCATGTTCGTATTTCTTCAGCCGTATATTGAATTTTAGGAATTGGAGATCCACTGCGGAAAATAAGAATCAATTAGTTAAATTACATTTAAACAATTGAATTTCTTATTCTCACTGTTTATATGCATTGGCAATTGCTGCAAACTGTTCCCGTCTCTTCCTATACACGGGGTCACGAAACCCGGGATGGTCTGCATCGAGTGCCGAGCCATACATTAGAACATTTTGAGCTCGATCTAAATCAGATATTTTTCGAGGAAACCAAATTGATTCCCCAAAATCAAAACTGCTACATTTAGATAATGGAGTTGGTGGAGGAAAATCATCACTCGTGACAACTGTTGCATAATTAACTGATTGAACTTCTCGCTTCAGCATTCGAACAACATGATCTAAATGTTTTGAATCACATTCAATATCGACAAGCACATCTGCCTGAATTAATGAAAATGAATCAATTTCCCATCAAAATTTCTTTTTTTTAAATTTAAAGACGCATGTCGATTATTTTTATTATGAAAGTTAATTGGACTTACAATTTCATTTTCATTTCCAGAATGAAGCTCTATGTGAAGAACATTTATTCCCAACTCCTGAAAAACTTGTAGAGCTCGTGCTAATGCACCCACTTGATGTTTTAAAGTGAAAATAATTGAAGTTCGATCAGAAGTTGGTAAGATAGCTTCATCATGCGATTCTTCCTTCTAACGAATTACTTATTTTAATTTATTTTAAGATCCCAAAATAAAAAATATTTAAATAGGAAATTACAATAAAATCTTTGGGCTTGTGTATCGGACTTCCTTCTTTTAAAGCCCATTCCTGTTCACCACTTCTATACAACCAAAGTCCCAAAAGAGATTTTCCTGATGCTGACATATTCCTTGATGATAAAAATCGTTAAACGATTATATAGATGAACGGATAAAATCGTCTTTGATACTGTTTAAATGTCCCTCTGGAATCTTTTAAACAAACCACAATTTTAATGGGAAAAGTTTATCATCGAACATTGATGATTCATTTATTCACTTGTCAATAGATTTCATCACATAAATACTTGGTTTTTATGAGTTTTATCCATAATATCATTTATTAGATACTTAAAAGATATAAATCCCTACCTTTTAATCCATTTCAATTTCACTTTCCACAAACGTTTATTTTATCGAACAGTGGTGTTAAATTCAAGACGAGAACTGAAGACGAAGCGAGTGTGTCATTGCCTTTTTATAAGATTTTCTTTCATCGTAAAAGGATGGAAACTGTCGGTATGTATAAATTACCAGAAACAAATTCACACACACTCTCATTGGAGATCCTCATGCAACTTTTACGTTGTTAACGCGGCTTATAAAAGTTCTATGTATGCGTGCATGCGTGTGTAGGAGTGCAAGCGGAAAGCAGAAAATCAACTTTTCATCTCATTGGCTCAATAATAGTAGAATCATGTAGTTTTCAATCCAGGTTGCAAGAATGAGATTTGTTGATTAATGAAGAAGAAAAGGAATATTTCAGCATTTATTTCTTTTCTTAAAAATGTTCGAAATGTTCTACGAGATTGCGTCTATCAATGTCTGTTTTAACAACCAGTTGATTTTCAATGAAAAGTGTTTCTTATATGAAGAAGAATACAAAAAAGCAGCTAAATAAATGTTGAATGAATTGAAACACCATTAAGTGTTTATCCAAGTTTTTAACTGCTCCAATCACTACTCAACCTAGTTTCACAAACACAAAATTTCTTTTATCATTGTCACCTATGCAAACATCATGCGGACTCGATTCAAGATTTGTTGAATAAAAGAAAATTTCTAGCTTTTCTCTCTTTTTCGCTCGTTTATTTATAGAACAGTTGTTGGTCAAATAAAATTAAAACTGAAATGTTGAATCGAAAAAAAAATCAGTTTATCCTTTGATGATTTTTCCGCATGACGTAAAGAGTTCTTTTGTCAGAATTAATTATCAGCATTGGAAACCCGTACTGATGGAGAAAAGCTGATGAAAGGACTCAAGTTAATGATCTGTTGCAAGTGCCGTTTTGTTCATATTATTTGTATAGATACAACATTAAACTACTTCTTTATGGAAGAAAAATATCTTCTGATATGTGAGTTTGTAAATTAAATTTTCTTTCATTCACGTAAGAGTTTGCTTAAAAGCACAAGAACGAAGAAACACCCTTGATAAATATGTATTTATTCTGAACATTAGTTTCCTTAAGTAGCTCTACGATAAACGTTTGGTCAAAGTCAGAGAAGGATTGGAGAAAATGTTTTAGATAATATTCTTATATTTTATTTATAAGTTTCAATGTACATTCGCTTCCTGTCATTCTACTTATCGATAAAATTGAATTTGCAAATGAAGGAAAAGAAAACTTGATGAAAATGGAAAATTTTGTATAACCGTTGCTTAAAATTTATCAAGATTTGATTTTCGAAAATTTCGAAGGAGAAAAATTAAAGGAAAATTTAGTCAAGACACCGAACATTTCCGAAAGGAAAGTTGACTCCTCGTAAGGGTTTATTCAAGCAGTTATGACGACATCAACTGCTAGAAAGGAAGAAAAATCAATAACGTGTCCCTCACATTTTCAGTACTCTATGGAACTTTGTAAATATTGGAAGTGCTTCTTGTTTCTACAAAAAGAGACAAAGTGAAAATTATTAGTTTTGCAAAAGGATTTTTTTTTAGTTTTAAGCCGTAAACTATTAAAAAATTATGGCAGAACCAGAGTTTGAAGAGTTTTCTAAACAAACTTTAAGCATTAAAACAGTTCCATCTCCTTACTACTCGTAGGTTCATCTTTTAAATTTTGCAAATGCATAGAAAATATTCGCCACCATTTTTTTACTTAATCATTTGAAAAAATAAAAGTTCTTCTCGTAGATGAGAAATTTTAGAATGAATAACAGATTTTAGGAAGAAACTTCTTTAAGGTTTTCCGTAACTGAATGTTTTCCATTCATTTTCTTTCAGATTAGTAAGCGATATTGATTTTGATGTAATATCATCTCCATCGCCTTCAAAAAGTGATGCAAGTGAACCTGATGAAATCGGTGTTCATATAATAAGCACATCTCGATTACCCCAAGTATGTACAAATGTTACGATAGCAAATATCAGCAGTAATAGTAGCGTAGCTGAGGATGATGAACTCGGAGATGGATTACGAATGGGATTAATCAATAATAAAAATATTCATCACATTGATTCTGCAACTTCAAACATAACAAAATTATGCACGCATTCATCACAGTTGGCGAGAACGAGTTCTCTGCCTTGGATTCCCGACCAAGCCGAACGTAGAAGAAGAAGACTTCCAGAAATTCCCAAAAATAAAAAATGTAAGTTAGAAAAGCAAATTGATTTATAATGTTGATTAAATTGTTTTCTATATTTAAGCATCATTGTCATACATTATGAGCAATCAAACATCACTAGCAGACGAAATGGGAAGTGCAAGTAGCATCGCAAATCAACATCATTTCAAACAAAATACGCTTTTAGCATTTAAATGCAGCTATTTGTTGGATGAAGACTCAAGCCCAGATTCAGATCGCATGCATAGCTTGGGGGATGTCGATAGTGGCCACAGCACAGCTCACTCGCCAAATGACTTCAAAAGTATCACGCCACCAAACGCTCAAACGTCACCACACTCACCATTTCCACCTGCATTTGGTGGCGTTCCTTTCAGTCAACTGGAAATGCTTGAAGCTACTCATCGTGGCCTTCATAAATTTCATCCCAGACATCATGATGAGTTAGAAATTGAAATTGGGGATCCAATTTATGTACAAAAAGAAGCTGAAGATTTATGGTGCGAAGGTGTGAATTTAAGGACAGGTAATGAATTATATCAATCAAATTGATTAATATTTATTTAAAAAATGTTAATTTTAGGCAATCAAGGAGTTTTCCCATCAGCTTATGCTGTAGATCTTGAATATAATGATTTTGACCCAACATCAGTTGAGATGAAACGTGAACGATATTTGTTGGGTTATTTAGGATCTGTTGAAACTCTTTCACATAAAGGTACAGGTGTAGTTTGTCAAGCTGTTAGAAAAATTGTTGGAGAAGGAGGAGAAACAACACCAAAAGGTACGCCGTGCATTTTAGAAATTTCTGACCAGGGACTGAGAATGGTTGATCGTTCAAAGGTAAAAACTTTGACTTTGCAGTTCATTCCAAAGACAAATTAAATTTTATTGTTTTCTTTCAGAAAAAACGTGAACGAGGCCCTTGTATTGATTATTTTTACTCGCTGAAAAACGTATCATTTTGTGCTTTTCACCCACGAGATCATCGCTACATTGGATTCATAACAAAACATCCAACAATGCAAAGATTTGCATGTCATGTATTTGTAGGAAATGATTCAACACGTGTTGTTGCTGAGGCTGTCGGGTAAGAATTGTTATGAAGCACTTTTTAAAAGAAATGAAATAAAATTTATTTTCCAGACGTGCTTTTCAACGGTTTTATCAAAAGTTTATTGAAACCGCATATCCAACTGAGGACATATATATGGAGAATTAAATTTGTAATTGGAAATATTTATTTACAAAAGCAAGAAAACTTTATTTCAATCAGTATTTAATCATGGAAAAGATGATTAAAAGTTTATCAATCTTGGATTGGAAAATAGATATAAAATCGTATAAATGTATCTAGAAAACATAAAGCGTATTACGCTTACATATACTCTGCGATAAATTTGAGAAAAATGTCTCCGATAACCTTTAGAAACTTTCAACTGACAAGCTTAAATAGAAAATTAGTTTAGCTCAGCTTTTACTTGACTTCCAAACTTGACTTAAATTTTGACTTTACTGAATTAAAAAAATCAAGCAAAACGATGTTTTCAACATTCATTTTCCGAATAAATTTGTATATTGATCATTTTCCAAAAAGCCAAAGACAAAGAAAATGCTAAAGCAAATCTTGATGGCTCAAATTTTCCAATTGAATGTATGAAAAAAATATTTTCCTGAAATAAAAAGCAAAATTATCTAAAAAATATTTTTAAGACGAATTGTTTTATTTCTTTTCCTTTAAATTTTACTTCGTGTTTTCCTCTTTTCTCTTTTGTTTTTGATAACAGAATAAATTAATGTATGAACATAAGTTTTTTAGTAACAAACAAAAATAATCTTTAACAAAAACTAAAATTTTCCCATTTTCATTAACTGTAACTTAATTAATTATATTTATTGTATATTTTCTTTTAAACGAAGAAGATGATTAATTGAAATTTTGCGTATTTTCGGACCAATAAAAGTCAATCCATGAAATTACTAATTTATTAAAATAAAGGCTTTATCTCTTTTTCAAAAACTTCTTCTTCCCTATGGTTTTATGTATTATAACTAAATTGTCAATTTTACCAATCTACTACAAGTAAAACTTTATCAAATCAAACTTTTAAGAAAGAAATGATTTATCGAGATCCGCACAAAATTTCAATGAATCGTTTCTATTTTTGATAGAATCTTTAAGAACTTTGAAAATTCTTGGTAAAATCAAAAACAGGAGAATCAAATAAACTAATTTTAAAAGAGTTATCTACTCTGTTTTGACACATTCACATTACCATACCACATCTAAGGATTACACAGATTATCGTTTTGCAACGATCGAAAATCTACAATTTTCTTCCCACAATTATTTAGGAAACGCACGCAAATGAATTGCAAACTTTTCCTTTTGACCTATTAAAATTCATATGTACAGTTAAACTTTAAATTTTTTAAAGTTTTCATTTTTTCACGATGCCATTCATCAAATTGATAGAGCTTGACAAATCGATTTAATCACATTATAGAATTGAAATTGTTTCTGCAATGTCGATAGGAGAGACTTTTCTGATGTAATCTGTAATACATGTCCAGGGTTTGGAATCACAACAAAAGCTGGAATTCATCGACTTTTCCTTCTTATACTAGATATAAAAATTTCAAGCGCTTGAAAAAAAGTTTCCAGCTACTGCCTGTGACCAACTAGATAACAAGTTGGTGATAAGTTGAAAATTAATGTAAGAAAAGAAGTTAAAATTACTTAAAAATGTTCTTTAACTAAACACTCTTGTTAAAAGTTAATGTAGGATAATTAAAACCTTTTCAATGTTTCTTATTCGAAGAAAGACGAAAAGCTAAACTTAAAAGTTTGATTAAGATGAAACAGAAGAAGAATGTTGATTCAATTCCAATTCCTGGTACTATCAACGTTATATTTCATTTATTAGGCACAAACCGTCATTGAGAATTTTTTTCTCATTCATATCGATGTTTTCAAAGCGATTTTAATCGACCTTTCTTGTGTTTATAAAGTAAATGATTTGACAATATTTAGTTTTGATGTTTATTGCGGAAAAATTAGATGTTAAAATATTTCTTTCTGATATTTTCTATTGTTTAATTATAGATTACTTAGGCGTTGGTTTCAACTTTTTCTCATGTGCTACATATTCATATATTTTGTATTTCATCAAATAAACAAGCCTTAATAACTCTCTCCCTATATAATAAATATCTTTACTTTCACTGCGCTTTGACTAGTTAAGAAGATTTGAAGATAAAAATGGAAATTCAATTTCAACTTTTTATAGATCTATAATAAACTTAGAATCATTGCGCTAGTCTTCCTTGTTATTCTAGCTACGTTTCATTGAAACGCTGCTGTTTGTGTTAAATCGTTGTCAAGTAAAGCTTTCGATTAATCTTAAGTGTTTAAAGCATATCAAAGCTCATGGAGTCATTATTATCTGTCATCTTTTTTGCAGTTACTATTTGGTGAATTTTTCGACGATGCTGTTATCACAGAACAAGATTCACGAAGTGAATTTAAAATTTCACGCTGTTCTTCTTGCTCAGGCTGAAAAGTGAATAAAAAAAATAGAAGAAGATCAGAAATAAAATGTTTTGAGTTATATTCACCGTCAACGTTTCGATGGAATTCTGTAAAATTTGAGAAATGCCACAATTAAATGGCTCTGTGAGACTGTCATCAGGAAATGTTGGTGATAAAACATCTGAAATATCTAATAAAATGTAGAAATGAAGTTTTTAAACATAGTGAAAGAAAGTCAGTCATTACCTGTTGCACAGACTGACATATTAAGCATATCCAGACAAGGTTTAACAGAAGTTTCTGATGCAGAACTTCCCAACACACTGTGAAGACTTAGTGTAGGTTTCTTTGTCAGTTCATTGTAATCATCATCATTGTCACTGCTAGCATATACTCGTTTAAGTACAGAATTTCTATTTATGTTACCATTATTATTATTATTCATATTGGTTTCTGTAGCAGTTGACGTGAGAGTGTTTATGGCTGGAGTAGCATCGATACTACTGTTCGAAAAGTTATCATAAGGTAAGAAGTAATCTAATTTTTTTATATCATTCGCAGATGCTTTCAAACTATTTGAATTAATTCTATCGTTTGTCGTTACGACGCTTTGATGTTGAATATTGCCAGATGATGATAAAAAGGGAGAAGAAAGATCAGAATCAAGAGAAGACATCGATGAAGATGTGGGAGAAAGAATGCATGCTGGTTCACTTTTGATATTGATTTGATGAGATGAATCATGATGAAACGCATAATTTGTTTGACTAGGCGTTTCTGGACTTCTCGGTTCGTCTTTTATTGTTGGACTTTGTCCTTTTAATGCTTGTCCAATGACATTTACAGCTTTGAAAATTGATGATTTTATGGTGTTTGATTTGGGAGGAATAATTGCCAATGGCAATGGTGTTCGTCTTGTGTTATCCTCATTTTCCACTGTTGATTCACTTATCATCGACACGTTGTCATCATCACATGATGTTGCATTGTTTAAATTTGTTATTAAATTTAATATGGCTCGTTCAAGCTTTTGTGGATTCTCCACAGCAGGTACATCACTTTCCATTGCACTTAACTCTTCTTCACTAATAATTGCCGAAAATTTCTTTTTCATCTCCCGCACTAATCGTTTACCTTCTTCATCAGATACAAGAGAATTGACACAAACAAAAGAATGAACTTGACGAGTCTTTGCGTCAACTTCCAAACAACCTCGAGTCTTTAAATAGATGAATTGACCGGTACGTGACATTAGTCGGTAACATGATTCGCCGTAAGGTTTTCCAAAGTCGTACACTAAAATATTTGTGATAATAAAATAATCATAAAGTTGTTGAATATGACAAATATTTTAACACTTACTCTGCCTTAAAGCAACCATAACCCATCGCACATCATCTCTATGAATAAATGTGAAAGGAGAAAGACCAGAAATTTCTTCAATCAAATAGCCAGCAACTATTGATATTCTCTGATCACATTGTACGATACGACCATCGATAAGATGTCGTGTTTTGTACTCATAGCGGCAGGCTTCTATAAGACGATCACAGAACATTGGAGGTTTGATTATACGAGCCATTGCGATTAGAATCTAATTGTGATAACAAATTGTTTACATTTTATCAACTTCGACCTTTTATTGACTTACGATATCATTTCCACTTATACTGTGAAGTGGAATATTATCATCTCTCCCTCTAGCTCGTCTTATCAACTGTAAACCTGTTGGCCCAGCACTTGGTCTTCCTCGGGGGGCTTGATCAGCTCGACGAAAACAACCATCAATTCTGACCATTTCATAAACGGTTGGCTCTGAACGCGGCCCAGCTCGAGCAAGTCTTTAAGATTTTTGTTCTTTAAAATTTCATTTAATTTTGAGAAATTATTCTTTTTACACACCTTAATGTGAAATCTCTCCGATCTTCTCTCAGCTTCTTATCAATCTCTTCTTCCTCTTCTTGTGTTCGTGATCTTATTTCACCATTTTCATCAGTTTTCGCTGCAAATAAATTATGCAAATCTGTCGGTATCAGTTGTTGCTTTAAAAAGGCGTGGTCTTCAGGATGAGTTATGTTAAGTAAACTTTGACCGAATAAATCCGACTGTGAAAAGGAAGCAAAAAAAAGAATTTCAGATATTAAAAAGTTCCAAAGCTTTCAAGCTTTTCTATTTTAAAGCATCACGAATTTTTTTTGCTTTAAGATATTTATTTTCTATAGAGAGAATGAAAAAAAAAACGAATGGAATTTCAAACAACAAGACGTGACTGCTACCAGTACAAATAACATTGATGTTTAACTTATTTACAGTAAATTGTTGAACAAAAATTTCCCACATTTCCATAGCTGTTATCAATTCTCTATGGAAATTCTGATTTCAGCACAAACAAATCGTGATGTTTTAAAAAAAAAATTCAAGGATTCTATTTCATTAACGAACGCCTGGAAACGGCCTTGAAACACTTACCCTACAGTGTCCAAGATACTGCTCTACGCTATTTGACACAAGAACGATATTCCCTCGACATGTCACAGAAAGAAGGAAAGTGTCCAGAAGTTTCATTAAGCCTTCTGTTGATTTTGGATTGATGATATATCGGTTGGGCTTTTGATTGCCAAAAACTGAAATTCAAATTGTTATTTAAAGCAAAAAGAAATGTAATTAATTTTCAAAGTTCTACAATCAACATTTTATATCCTATTCAAGATATAAATAAAACGCCGAATTTTATTATAGGGAAATTCAAATTGTTTTGTTGTTTTATGCGTTGCAACGCGTTGTCAAGATTTCTGTTTCCCATTGAAAAAATAATTTGAGAATTATACTTTGCGCTTAAATGAGGAAAGAAAATCAAATCATAAAAACATTTATACAAAAAAAGAAAAACAATTTGAACAGTTCCAAATTTCCTTAGAATTGATTAAATTATTTGCATTAGGCAATGATTGTGTGAAAATGCAATAAATAGCGTCACAAAAATGTAGGAGTAAGAATTCGCTTGTTTTGTATAAAAGTAGATAATTAAATCAAACCATTTAAAGTTATACTCACCATAATCTATTCTTAATCCATGAGCAGAGAATCGAAGAACAGCAGTTTTGTCGACACGTCGTGGTGACTCTGCGACATGTGGCACCATTGATGATAGTTCTTGAATGGATCCATTGAGCTTATCACGTCGATGCTTTTCAGCTCTATTGCGAGCCTCTCGACCATTTCTATAAATGAAAGCCTTCGTGTTAGTTCGATTATAATTTGAAAATGTTAAGAAAGCAACGTGCTTCCGATGAACAATAACAAATGTTTAAAGCAGTTAGGTAACCTTCCATTTCAATTTATTCTGCTTAATTTGATATAATGAGGAATCTCTTTAATTAAAGTTTGATAAAAAACACAAACAAAAACAAAGTTTGAAACAAAACAAACTCGTCCCAAACTGAACTCTGCTTCTGTCGTTTTATTTCTACAAATTTCGGAAATCATAGACAAAGTTTTTGTTAAATTTTTCTTTTGTTTAATCAAAATAATATTTTTTAGAAGAATTCTTTTGCTTCATCGATTATGTTGGGGCATAAAATTAGAATTTTTTGATTTTTCATAAATCTCAAAGTTTTGAAGAAGATTTTCTCAATCATCAATGCAATGTTTTTAAATGTCTTTTTTCCTTATCGCTTATGATGCTGTGAAATCCATAAGACATTGAACATTACCATAAATTTGATACTATAAACATAATTGAGAATCAATTGCGTCTTAATTTTCTTTTTGAATAATTTTCCAAGCATAATTAAACATTTATCATCACTTCAAAAAGCGTTTTTAAATGATTAGGCACATACTTCCTCTTATCTTCACAAAAGTGTATATAAACAACGAAATTTTATGCAGGTTTTCTTATTTTCTTTCAATCTAATTCATATGAATAATATTAAACATTTATTTACATTTTTCCACCTATCTTGATATCTCTCCTAAGCGTTTAATTCAAATGTTATTTTTGAAAGAAGATTCTTGGTTTCCGTATAAATGATTTTGATCTTTCATAGATTAAAGACTCAGTAAATATTATGATTGTTGTCTCAAAATTATAATTGATGTCAAAATAAGTTCTCGATATGGATTTCATTTGTGTGATAACATGTTATGATGTTATTCAAAAGAGAATATCATTAGTTAATTTGTTGTTCAATTAAAACACAAGTAGATACGTGCAACTTGCAAGATTAATGGAAAGAACTAGAAATGAACATTTCACTTAATTAGATATTCTTTACAAATATTCTGATTCTTTAAATAGATCCTTCATTTTTATTTTTCGTTTACATTAGAAAAATATCAGCGCATGTCTCGAGATTTAAAAAGTTTTTGAGGGAATTCTAGGAAATTGATACTCAATATTTAATGAAGAAATGTTCGTGTTTGATGAGAAGTCCCAAAAGTAACCATTTAATTTTCAATTAAATTATTCTTCAATGTGGTAAATATTTATAAATTTTATATAAAAATGTATCATTAATATAACATATTTCGATATTTTCAAGCTCAGGAACGATGAAATGATTTCCATTTTACATTAATATTTACATTCATCAAAGACCGTAAGGCTTAAACTAAATATTTCCCTTATTCTTTCGTGCAGACACGAATTGTATCAAAAATATTAAATTTTATTGGAAAAATGAATGATTTGACATCGGGAATATATAAAACAATCTTGTAAGAACTTCTAACGATTTTATTTTCCAACTGATGAAAACTCAAAGTAAGCTTTAAAAGAGAAAAATATTAGATACTTATTTATTCGAAATCAATAATGGAAACTCGAAACTCAGAAAGAGACTTGCAAAGAAGGTATGTATAAAAATCTTTAACGTAACTATGGTTCAATATTTTTGATAATATTTGCTTTCCAATCAATTCAAGCATTTATCTCGAAATTACCAGTTGGAAAAAGTTCCTTGAGAAATTAGGGTGCTTTATATTATAATTTGGCTATCTAATTCTAATTAATTTCCTTACAGGTAATTGAATATTAAAGAAGGTTTACCAATTCATAAATATATTCTTCTTACCTCGCGACAAAAAATATTGTGCAGGTTATAAATTTTCATGCACACAAACAAATTTTTTCTATAAAAAGTTTTATTAAATAGGGCGGAATAAATAAATAAATGAACAAAAAAAAAAGCCGGCAATACAGTCGCATAGAATTTCGTGCCAATGCTTTTCACATAATATTCCATTGCATAACTTAGCTCAAGGTAAAAATTTTGATATGTATCTACATAAAAACATGTGACGTTGCTCGTTCTTCTCATTCACCAACACATGTTGAGAAAACAACACTGGATAAGCTTTCCGTTCTCGAGTTATTTTGGATATCTGTCAAAATAAAAAGTAACCCGAAGATATCCGAGCTTTTAAAGCTTTCTCGACTCATGAATACATTTCGGGAAAAAATATAAAACGGGAAGAGTTTAAAGAGTGCAACAAGTGGTCAATCTTATGAAACCAAAAATTCTCGTTAAATTTTACGATTAAATCAGTTGTTATTAAAGATGTTTAAATAAATTTAATTTCTAGACGTTTGTTCATGAAAAAGCCGCCTATGTAGATGTTAACATTTTCAAAACTTGTAACTGTATAGAGAGCTAAATGAATTTATTAATTCATGAACTTATACTTGTGTATTAAAAAAACTGTTTCCACTCGAAGGTCAGTACTTAATCATTCAAGACTCTTTGCTACATCTCATATTTGTGAGAGGCAAGTTTCTTTCCTCTCGCTTATCAGAATTACTGAGAAAGACACTTCATAGGTTCATCAAATTATTCTTCTGGTATGTTCTGTTATTGGTAGATATTATAAAGAATTTAAATAGAAATAAAAGTTCAAATATACTCAAATCCCTCAGAAAAACATTTATCAAAAAAACGCCGTAATAAACAATATAATTTCGATATTTTTTTTCAGAATGGGGTCATGCTGAAAATTCAATAAATTCTTCAATTTACGAGCTTCAGTATTTTTTCAATATTTCGCTCATTAGTGTCGCTTAAAGTAAACTGGAAAATATTCTACTGCAATGAAGTAAAAGATTCTTAATGCGCACGTAATTGTACAAAAGATATCGGTGTAGTTATTGAAAAATTGTGAATGTTTTTTTGTTTTCTCTTAGGTTTCTACAGAAAGCTATGAATGAAGCACAATTAATTTTATTATTAATTGAATGCCTAGGATTTACTCCTTCCCTTTTCCTTGATCCCTGCTTTTTCAAAAACCAGGGATTTTCAGAGTCTCTAGTAGTAATTTTGAGGAAATAAATATTATAAAACCATCAATAAGACTTTTATTCAGTCGAAAGATTCCTTAATTTGCAGCATATTTTTTTATCTAAATGGGAGGATTTTCAATCCACATATATTTACTTGAAAAGTTTTTGTAAATGTTTTCTTTTACACTGTCTTGAGAGAATTGCGCAAGACTTTCGGTTGCCATGCGGCCATGTTCAAATTATTTTCCAAAAAGTTTAGTCTCGTTTTGTGAATTTTGAACACATCCTGTTTGGCAGCTTTCAGATAAAAGAAGTTTTGAAGAATATCTGGTTGCTTTACTTTTATGTTTAAACTTTAAAGACTTTTTTCAGACATGTTAACCCCAAGGAATCCTTACAATCCGTAAATCTGAACTCTGCTTTATCCCGTTAATTAATGCTTATCACAATTGTTTATTTGTATCGATCATGAACTTTAACCATTTATATTTGTTAATTATTTTCTTTTGATTGTAATGAAGATTGCTGAGTGACTGAAGATGTACAACTATTTAAGTGTATTAATTTATGTTTGTAAATACATTTTAAGGTGTTCGATGATCTCATATCGTACGTGCCCTTTATTTCACATCTAAACTAGCAAAAAATAATTTAACTTTTTATTGATCATTCATTTATAATATTTGCTATGATTTTTAAAAAGATTGTAACTTAAATTGAGAATAGGAGTTGTAAATGAAACAAAAAGATTGTGGGTTCAATTCATTCGTTGCATTAGAATTACTCGATTCACTTTAATAAATGTTGTTACAATAAATGGGTTTTCTCATTACATGTATTTTATCCATAGTACTTTCAATATGTTCAACGTTATCGATATTTATTGATGTAAGACGAGCTATTTGTACTAAGTGATTTGAATCGGATTTAACTACTTCTTAGGTATGAATCCTTACTTGATCATGACGTGAGGTGACACTTATTTGAAACTTTGATTCATAATGAAACAATCACTAAAATAATAGTGGAAAATGATCTTAACATTTTTATAGCCGTTGTAAATAACAAGACCAATTTATATACAAACGACTACTTAGGGAATGTACAATTAAATAACTTAATAGTTACTACTGTATTGATGACACTTCAATTGTTTTCACGATGATCTGTTTTGGGATAAGTATTTATTTTGCGAATACGTAATCGCTCTTAGAAGGTTATTTAAAGCACGTTTTCATTCATTTTGCAAGCCTGTCGTAATTTATGATTTTGAGAGATACGAAATAAATCAACAACAGTACCTATTTGTCAGGTGTATCATGTTTCTCATATTTTGATCGATTACTGACGATGACTGCGATCCCTGGAAACTTCCTTGTTGGAAGGGATACTGGCTAAGATCTGATGGTGGCAAACAAAAGTTCTCTGGAGGTGCATACCAAGTAGGCAACTGATTTTTGGATGACGTGATATGATATGGTCCCACTCGTGGCTTGTAAAGAGCCTGTGTGTCCAATGTGTTGCTATTACTTGCGTCGTTTGTATACAAAGGTTCACTTAAGTTACATTCATACTGGTAGGGCTCATTAAATTCATTTTCTAATCCCAAATTTCCATTATCACTTGAAATCATATCATTTATAAAAGTCGGCACATTGGCTTCCTGTTTACATTCGATATGGTCATACTTCCAATTTGATAAATTCTCATTACTCTGAACTTCTTGGTAACCGTTCGAAGCATTCACATACGTTCTTGATTGAACTTTCTCACTTAAACTTCCCGATGAACATACATTTCGATCGATTTCACTGAAATCATAATTCAATTCATGAATGCGTTCCGCACTCGGTCCTGAAGTGAAATGAGAAGTTTTATCCATTCTAATTATTTCCATTGAAAATATAAATTCCTATTATCAAGGATTTGATGTTATTTCACGTGAAACTATTTTTCAACGAATCACATCCGTATTTTATTGTTATTTACGCCTTAGATTTGTTGTTTTATATATATTAAACATTGTCTGTATCAATTATTTTAAAGGCAAATTTTAATATTTTAAGAGTATAGTTGAATCCCATCACATTCAGAGAATTTTATTAAGAAAATACAAAATTTTATACACTACACATTTTACAATTCTCAGTTTTCTCTTCCCCACTTAAGCCACATCACTTTTATCATTTTATTATTCTTTACGTCTTGTTTGTTTGACTTCAATTGAATGAAAATTTCCACTCTGCTCACCAGGTTCAAAGGGAAGAAAATTTGGATTTTTATTTCGTATTTTCTTGATTCTTCTTCTTAATTTTGTTTTGAACCACACAAATATTAAAATTTATTTATATTTTTTTACTTTGTTTTTATTTTACTATAAACGGATAGCTCGTACTACATTTAATACTTAATGGCTGTGTTGGCAAGTTTTATTCCTTTATAAATATATATTATAAATTTCAATTCAAATGAGACTCTTTTTTTCATATAGATATTCACTTTGACGTTTTATTTATAAATTTTTTCTCCTATTTTTTTTTTGCTCATTATAAATTCTTTTTGCTAAATATTTTTTCTCTCTTAAGGCTCTTTTTTGCAAAAATATCCGATGGTTAGGAAATACAAATGAAGCACTTAATTAAATTTTCAAACTCGTTTATGTAAAGGCTTAATAATAATTAGGTTATTATTTTAATTTCTATTTCAGAGAAAATTCTCAACGGAATTTAAACTGAACGATTTGATAAACAAGTATCGACTGCGACACAGAAATTTTTTTGTTGAGATATCTCAAAGTTGTTTGGTGAGTAAAGTTTTCACGAGTTCTCACGAAACGCTTTCGTATTTGTACATAAAAATATTTTTGCAATTGCTCTAAGCGTCTGTGTGTGTGCGCGAGTTTCACATTCAAAGCTTTTTTTATTCTTTTTCTTTTGTCAGGTTTTATTTTTCATATTAGCTATAGATAATCGCATTGCTGCTGTTTTTGGCCATCGTTAATTAATTGATTGTATTGTTTTTAATGGACAGTTTTTGTATCACATTTCACAATAGCATTGATTCGCAAAGAAAAGCTTAGTTCAAAATTAAAAATCCAATCATTCAGAGGTAGTATGACTAAGACATTCAAATATATTTACGAGATCTTTCTGCGAAGAAAACGTTCTAATGAGAAATCATTCTCTCTATTTATTCTCAGATTTTAGTTTCGCGAAAATTTTTGTTTTGTCTTTCAAAACTGAGCTTAATGTTGAGATTTTATATTTTATTGCTTTTAATAAAACATTGAAGTCGATTAGATTTCTAGAAAATTTAGATTCGAAAACGAGGGAATTAATTATATTCATGTTACGATAATAAAGGGTTAGTCTGAATGTCTGAATTAATACAATTATTACGTAATATTGTGGCTTACATTAGAGCCAGATCTAAATATTTTTTTATCATGATACACAAAGCTTCGATAAAAAGTTATCTTGCCAGAAATAGTAAACAATTTTATTCGAAACCATTTAAAGTTTTGTACTACAGATACATCCACACTTTTCTTGAGTTATCGTGCTTTTCAATTTGTAGGTCGAAAAAATCATATTCGCTCAAACGAAAAACTTTAGGTTTTGTTTTGGAACGCTTTTAAATTTGTTGATTGTGGTCAGTAGCAAGAATAAATAGATTTTTTGATTTGGAATATTTCTTTTTGGAAGTAACAAATAAAAACTCACCGATCAGGTTTGTCGTTGCTTGACATGGTTTCAAGATTTGAATCGTCTTCATATTTGATTATTGCTTGATCTTCACCAGCTGAATTATTTTGAGCATTTCTATCATCAAGTGACGAATGTTCTGATGACGTTGACTGAGGTGATAACAAGTTATGTTCTTGTTTTACAATCACATTCGAAGTATCAATCATCAGGTTGCTACTTCGTTTCACTTTAGACAGTGACTTCTCTTTTCCCACCATTTCAAAGTTTTTCACTCATTGAGATTATGATAAGTCTACCTTTTTTAATTATTATATTTACTACCTAAATGGTAATCCTCGGATCTTTGATGTGTCAATAAGGTGAAACTAGAAAGGAAGAAATTGTTGAAATTTGTAGAAATTATTCTTATTTTTATCTAGTTATAGGTTGAAAATATTGTCAGTTATCATATATGTAAGTAATCAACATGATTATTGTGAGTGAATTATTTCAGGAATTCTATTTTATTATTTTCCAATATTCCAAAAAGAATATTACAAAATAGAATAGATTACAAAATAGAACAAAAAAATTTTTAAGACAATTCTAGAAGGATATTTAAAAATTTAACATTTCTTTGTTCATCTATTTTCAATATTCTTCATAAAAACTTCAAATAATATTGAATTGCATAACTAACATAACATAACTAAAATCGGCTGATATATTTTCAGAAGATCAACATTATATAACTTGCATACCACCTAAGTATGACTGTCTGAATAAAATCCTGATGACAAAGAAATTTGAATCAGTGTGATTTCTATTGATAACCTGATTGAGTTCTTATAATTTGGCTTAGATTTATAAATAGAATATCCTCTCCCATTGCTTTTGAAATTAGATAAAAGCTAGTGCGCCCTTTAATCTTATGAATGGAGCGATTCGATATAATCAAAAGCTTTGCGTACATATTATCATTAAAATTAAGTTAATCATCCTTCCAACAGACCAGCACTGGGACTTAAGCACCAGGGGTTAGCGCGTGGAAATATGCGCATTTCAAGAACATTTATTAAAATTTTCATATTTTGTAATTTTTTTTATAGTTAGAAATGAGAATTTAGAAAGTTTAGGTAGACTGATTTAAGGTTTTAGCTTTAAATAGCATCATTTTCAATAATGATTGACCCATTCAATATTTTTGTTAACTTTTACGCTCGTGTAGTTTAATTGATATGCTATCGGCTGCGAAATCATCCTAAATGTAATTTAATATCTAGTTTCAGATTATATCTTATATGTTAATTTAAAAAATCGAATACAATCCACAAAAGAAAAAATGATTATTCGACCAGTCCTGAAAAAATAAAACAAGTTTATCATCATCCCAAAATTTTAATTGCTTTTCAAAATAATCCTGATACTGAGTTGAGAATACAAATCAGATTGAAACGATTGTGGAATAATACACTTTAAACATCATTTCACAACCTACTAAATTCTACTTTATTTTTAATATTTTCAAAAGACTACGATAAATGTATTTGAGTTGTCCCCCAGTTTTTTTTTCTACATGTTCGAAACGAAAATGTTTGTACATTTGCTACGTAGACAGCAGAGACGAATTGTACTAAGTTCAAGGACAAATTACTAACAGCTGAATGGGGTATAACACGATTAAAAACCTTTTTTCTACACTTTCTGCGGCCAAGCATTGAAAACCGTCACTGAATTTTGTTTACATCGTTGTATTCCTAAAAAGTCTTATTATGTATTCGTCTATCGAGGAAGAGCTCACTCGTATCAATATTTCTCTTTTATTATTTATTTTTAGCTGAAAACATGTTTCATTTTCCACCTCTCTAACGGTGGTTTGCTTGACTCGATCTTGAGGAAAGACATTAATTTTTTTTTTGCAAATTATCATGCTAATATCACGTCATGAAATTCAACAAATACATTCACGAAAACCAGATTTTATTTTTCTTTTTGGTCATCGTTGTATTTTAATCGTATGGATGAGCATAACTTAAAGCTTACAAAACAAGGAAATACGCAGCACTTTAAAACCCGACACTTCTTATAAATATATCGATTTTCCACTACAAGTTTTAGGTGAAATTTCATGAAATATTATTAAAATGTTTTCTATTTGAAGGTTTTTTGAATTACCTTGAACTTTTTAATATTATCTATATATACACAAATCTTTTCTTGCGCTCTATATATGTGTTTTTTATATCAAACGAGCAGTTTTATCTTCTAAAGATAATTCAGTCATTTTGCATCATACCGAAATATAAATACATAAAATATGTAACTTTTTCCGATAGTTTAGAAAAGAAACAACTTCTCATCAACTTTAGGGATGCCTGACCTATTCACTACTTTTTATCTTTTACTGTTTTGGGACTTGAATCATCCTCAATTAAATTAAGTTTTCCGATTAATGTTTTTATTTTTTTACACCACAGGTGAAGCCTACGAAAAACTACATAACATGAAGTGAAATGTTTAGTGCCTTAAAATTTCATGAAATATAAATTTACAAAACTTCATTTCAAATTTTATCTGAATTTCAAGTTTCTTCATGCACGTAATTTAGTAAAAACTGATGAATTAAAACATTATTATTGAAAAAAAATTGTGCATCATTGATCAAGAATAAGAATAGTAAACTTGCGCCATCTATGTCTGAAATTAAACATGAAAATTTAAAAAACCAAATTCGGGTTCTGTTACACTACATAAATCTAAACTTTTAACAAATTTCCCCCTCTTAGTAAAACATCTCAAACTCGTATTATTTTAAATACACTCATCAAAATTTCATGTGACAATTTCAGATAGAATCTTCAGTTTTCTAGATTCATCTCCTCAGATCACTGATTTCATTTAAAATTGTCTGTGAAAAAGTAATTTTAAAGGTGTCACTTTCGGACGAATATCTTAAACATCTATTACGGAAATCTGATTTATTAATTCATCATTTAATCAACATCATCAAAATCATGATAGTTCAAAGCAGTGATTGGTATCCTGAAATACATAGAAATTTGGTATGTAGTTTGAAAATATGCGTTTTCATTGCATATGCTGTGATTGTGTCTTTAGATTTTTATTATAATAATATGTACTCATTTAGGTATAAATATTCATTTCCGACTATGTAATTTTTCGATATGGAAATTCCTCCATTGTTTGTCAGCAATTGTATTAATTTGATTAATTGAGATTATCTTTCCCAAGTATTATAAAATAATTAAATTTATTGACAATCAAAATAGAGTAAAAATCAATTTTTTATCCTAATGAGAATGAAGATGAACAAAGGCTCAACAGAATCGGTTTCATGATTATTTTTAGAAATAAATTTTTTATTTACATTTCTATTAATTTCATTTTAAATTTACAAATCAGACTGTCAGGATGTTTGAGATGCAACAAAACAAATACTTTTAATTATCTAGATATCTTTGTATAAATAATGTAGATATCGAAGGAAAACAAATGTGAGTGTGGAATCGTTTAAATTAAAAAACTTAAGAAGAATTTCAATGTCAATTTAAAAATATTGATGGTTTATGGTTTAATCCATTCACTATGTTTAATTGATTTCTTCATACGTCATATACATATAATTCAAAACCTCTTACGTCATACATTTTTTTACTTTTCCACAAGAACAATTCTTTAATTTAGGGTAGATTCTTATTTATGATTTTTTTTTTAAATCTTTTGTATTTATTTCTTGTTCTTTTACTATTCATTAGCAAAATTAAGTTCCAATCTTAAGCTGAACAACTCTTTTAAATACCGACAGAAAAGTAACGTTTATATCACGTTTATCTTTCACTCTGTCAATCAGATATGTCGTCAAAATATATTTAGTCATTACTATTAATACATATGACAAAATTACAATTTTATTTACATTTTATTGATGATAATTAATATCAAAACTTTATATCTGCTTGAATCATTTAAACAATAATTATAATGTATAATGTGTTAAAAAATGGTTGAAAGATTTCAAGTTCAAATGTGACAGATTACGGATGTAGGCGCTGAAAATGAGCACCTGGTACATATCTGGTAGTATTTATGTCTATAAAAACTTAATTTTTTATAGATTAAAATTACTATCTAGATTCAGATACTTATTATATAATAGGGTATTTAATATTGTTTAACATCATTACGATGAATCAATTGTAGATTACTCGCTTCTGTTGATTTGGAACCTACGCAACATTTTTGTTACATTTAGATTTGAGATGATGTAAATCCGGAATTGTTAGATTCTTGTTTGCATTCCACAAATCAGCAAGCAATCAGAATAATTAAAAAAATTAGAATTTTAATTTTTTAAGCAGACAGTACTCATTATTTTTTATTATTCTATTTATGATGTTTTGAACAAACCACTAAAACATCAAATATTATCGAACCTTCTGATTGTTAAATCAGGCGAAGAAGAAAAGGACGTTAAAATCTAGTTAACAAAACATGAAACTATTCTAATCGACTATGTGGTATGTTCCCAAAACCACAAATTGCTGATTGAAAACAAGCGAATATTCTAAGTATCTATTTAAAGTTGCCACAATATGCATGTAAGTTTTAGATTATTTACATTAGTTATCATCAGGGCCTGAACTCAAATCTGTTATTGAGCTCTGACGGACAAATTAGGTTTGCTAGTTCTAAGCTCAACTCATCTGATAATTTGTTTATAGTTTGATTTTTCTAACGTCTCTATGCCCGGCATATCACGAAATTTTATCTATAAATGGCTCTTTTGTGTTATTATCTATCTTGTATTTAAATGAGGTAAATAAGTAGATAATATGAAATTATTCAATGTTTATTTCAAAAATCGTGTTCAAAAGCATGTTTTACAATTTATATGCAAGTACATACTGCAGAAATCACATTTTTTTCCTTCTACTAAAGTAAACTTTCAGATCAAAGCTAACGATAGCACAGAAAACTTTAAATATGTACATTTTACAACAATCCTCAAAAACTTTTTGACACGAGAGAAGATTGAATTCAAGCCTTGTAATTTTCCTGTCACACTAACTCTTTATAGATTTATTATAACTTTATTCCAATATTTATTCATTGTACACAAATTAAGCGAAGAAATAAAGAGAAGAAGAGTTCACCCTGTTAATAAGTTAAATAAGTTTACTCCCGTTAATTTCTTTTCGTTTTAATTCATGCCTGAAAATATAAAATCGAGATTCATTTTCTTCCTGTCTAATTAATTTTCTTTCATTGTCAAAAATCTTTATCAATTACAATTACAGTGGTACTTCGATAAGCTGATATCTCAAGGGGGACAAAAAAATATCAGTTTATCGGGGCAATCTTTCATAGAAATTCGATTCAAGGGAGACAAAAAAATATCAGTTTATCGAGGATATTTGTTTATTGAGGCATCAGCTTATCGAAGTTCCACTGTAATTAGTCAAAAAGTAATTATCTCTTGAGTTTATTTAACATTAATTTAATTTAGACTATGTATGTTTAAATAAAGAGATATTTCGCTTATTGCGATAATCATATGCGAAAAGTTTTTAAATACAAATTGTGATGTTTGAGATCCTCTTTAAAAATTATATTTTTATTTATATTTTTTTTCCATCAGTTCATAAGTTTCTCAGTAGTTTTTTTACATTTTTTCTCAACCTCAGATTAATAAAATCTCGTAAATATTCTGTGTTCACATAATTCTGTGTTCATAATATTATTTTTTCAAAAGGAAAACTGAGCGATAAAAAGTGGCCAGATGCTAGTTTATACATTTACTTGTACATGAATTATAGCTTGCGCGTGTCAACTTACAATTCTCTGGGTTGTCTAGATCTATTCATTTCGAATATTTAATTAGCTAATCTGTAATTAAATTTTAAAAAAAATCAGGTCTAGTGAGTTTTCGAAACTCAAAAAAATTTTAAAATCAAAGTTTAAGAACCAAAAAGGTTCATTGACCTCTTAAGTATTGAAGGGCATAACATTATTTCCGACAGCCCTTCAAAATAAACCCCGTTCTATAAGTATTTTACCAAGTACTGGTTTCATGTTTTTGCTAAGCTTTAAGTCAAGTCTTGACTCTTGATCTCTAAAAATACAAACCTATTCATGCATATTAGTCAAGGACAAAATTTATTCATGAATGGAAAATAAGTGAATTAAATTTGTTGCCAATCAATTAAACATAAAAAACATGAGCAATATTTCTATTTAGATCAGAGCCGTTTAAAGCGCAATGAGCTCAAAAATAATTGATGAAAGATTAAAACGTTCGCTACTGTTTAACGAAACTTCTTTGTGTTTCAGTTAAGGAAAGATTCGAATTACTTCCGTAAAACTTTATGAGTCATCAAGTGTTTAATATTGAGCATAAGTTTAAACTATAAAACAATCCGCTGTAACTATCTACTTTAAGTTCAAGGGCAAAACCCTCACTTAACATATGTACGTGTTAAGTGAAGTAGATATTTATTGATATTTTTTCTGCAAAGTTACAATTATATGAGCACCGTTCAAATACCAATCCGATGAAAGAGTTTAAAACATTAGTTTCATAAAAGCTTATTTCAACCTTTTTACAATATATTTTTGTATTATGCACTACATAAAATTAAAATACTAATAATGCTTAATCAATAACAGAGGATTAACAATTCAAGTCCAATAAAACGATGAGTCAGTAATTGATAACAACAAAGTTAATATTTATTATTATATGATTGCCCTCAACTCATGGTGACTTGGTTTTGTGATTTTATAAGCAAAAGCACATCTTATTCAAAATTTAAAGTTAATTAAAATTTATTCCAATGCAACTTTAAGAAAAGTTCAAATAAATACATAAATATGCAAACGATGCAACGGAATCAGAAAAAAATCAGACACTTGTTGTTAGATTTTTTGTATAGTTATGTAAGTGACGATCATGATGAAAAAGCTTTCCTATCGTTTTAAGACAATTTCTCGAAATGGGTCATTGTTTGTGGAATATTTTGCGCCCAGGAACTGTTCGCATAGAATTTAATCTTTGAAGATTAATTTCAACACAATTTACGTAAAACGACTAATCGATAAATGCAGCAATCTTTACTATTCTCACTTGTTCTATTTTGGTAAATATTAGAGGATTTTGCAATACTCCGCCAGAAATCAGAATTGTTTATACATGCGCCGATGGTATTTTCCATAGGATTAAGTCGAAGAAATTAAAAACTTTCTTTCGAAACATGGGAAATCCCCAAATGGAGAGAATTCCTCTATTAGTATTGATACTTGAGTTGTAAGAAACCAGTTTGTATGGACTTGTTGATCATTAGTCACCTCTTTAATTCTATGACTCTTTATTCATTTATTCTTTGATATGCCCTTACTTGAGAAAATTCTGGAATATTATATCCGGAATTTTAGATAATTGATTACTGAGCGATGAAGTATAAAGGTGAATAGTTTGACACTTAAATGTAAACATTTCTTCACGGTGTAAGCTTCGGAACTATTTATTTAACTTCCTTGCTGTGACCTTACCAGAAAAAAAGTAGTTTTGCAAGTCTCGTGATAAAAACATTCGATTAAATTAAATTAGCAATTGAAATATCGAAATGTTATTGTAAATATGTCATTTAGATGATAAATGAGAACTTCATGATTGTGATTGAGTTTATCTATGAAATTAATTTATGTTCTCTTAAATATCTAATTAGAATTACTCTGCCGATTTATAATCTAAAATCAGAATAAAATTTAATTTTATTAGCGTATTTTTTTATCTGGTTGTACAAAGTTGTGAACATCAATGAGACATACTGAACAAGGCTTCAAAATTCTATAATATCTAATTCAATGAAAAATAAAATAGGAAGGGGAATGAGTAAATATTGCAAAAATAATTAATAATAAAACATTCAAAATCGTGTTTGTAGTAAAAAGGGTTACGTGCTGTATTCAGCATAAGATCAATTTATGATATTGCTGTGGTCAAGAAATTCAAACATTGTAAGAACGATATAAACTTTACAGTGACTGATATGCGAAGATTATTCACCATAATTCTTTTGTTTTTTCCTCTGAATTCTGGTTTTTCCATACAAGATTTGAAAACAGTTTTGTTGAAAAGAATTTCTTGCAACTAAAATATTTTTTGCATTTGTATATTTAAGATTATTTACCATAATATAAAGCTTTAGAATAAATTTCTGTCATGTTTGTCATTCCTTCTTCGCGTATTCCCCCAAACCAAATTGTTGTCTTGTCAGTCATTAATAAAAAAAAATGAATAATCTGGGAAAATATCAAATAGATTAAGTTATTGAGAACAGCATTCCTATTGTAAAATGCAACCAACTTAATAAATGTTCTGACAAATTAACACAATATATCTAATTTCATTCAGATTGATTCTGAATATTGTTTAGGACATCTGGTCAGGTTGAGAATATATACAAATTATATGCAAATTAGTTAATGTAAAAAATAGTGCAAATAATTAATTCTTTTAATCATTTTCAAAACTAGATGCAAACAGGTGAATTTTAGATTTTCCATATTTTTATGACGTTTTTTTTATTTTATTGGCACTAGAACGAAACCAATCTCTGTGATTTCCATTATTGCAGAATTTATTTCTTGTTTTTGTAAGATTTTTTCTTTATTGAGCTTCAACACAAATACAAGCGAAATTCCTACATGGTGAGTTTCTAAATACTTGGCGAGCGGTTATCAACACTGAGAGCTTTTTTCTGTTTATGAGAATGAAAACACGAAGAAACATGCGGCTGATAGCGAATTGTCGAGGAGAGGTGGATACGCACACAGACATAAAATACGATGTTGGAGACTTCACCATCCCAGCCTGATGTTCAGTATTTAAGCGGCATGCAAACCTGCCGAAATAATCATATACTTTTATTATTTTGCTTGTGCTGCTTCTAAAGGCGGAGAAAAAGTGTTTACATTTGAAAAATTAGGATAAATTTTGTTTGTAGTTTTCCCTTCCTTTATTTCAAATAACGAAAGTGATTTAAGTTGACGAGTTTTCAATTTAAAAGTGCTTGAAAATTTCGATTGATATTATTCGACAAACGGGCTAAAGGATTAAAAGTCAGTGGTCGTTTGATAAGCTTGAAGATAACAAAATTTAGAACGAAAGAAGTGAATACTTTTCCGCCTATTTAAAACTTGTTGCCGTTAATTTAATAATCTCAATAAGAAGACTAATTTCTTAATAACCACAAAGATGGCAGTTTCAATTGCATCTCACTCCGCTCCCAAAAATCGTGAAATGTTTGCGATCAAAAAATCATACAGCATTGAGGTATGTTAAAAGCATAATAAAAACAAAAACATTTTTTTATTTACATAGTTTAATTAATTGTAATAATTCTATATCGTTAATGAAAGTTTCTGGTTCTCAAAAATTCAATCTAAAATGAGCTTTTTTAAGCTCAGTGTTTGTAATTTCTTGCTTCAAAGAAATGGATACAAAATGAATAAATTCGCGTAATTTTTATTGACATTGAAATATTTTAACCGCTGTTACTGTCCAATAAGTTCATTTTTGCAGGCAATGATCGTTAAATATAAAATACTCAAGTTTCCGTTCGTGGTAATGAATTGCATAAAATATATTTAAGATAGATTGATGTAAACTGCCTAGTTCGACTTACAAACAGAAAATTTACAGATTCTTACAATTTTACGCATAATCTGAATTTGTTCGCTATTTGTTGGCTACGTGACTTTTTGCACAGAGAAGCTGATCTGGATTCAGATGTTCAATAATATTTTCTTATTAAATAATGCTAATAAATGTCATCAAATGCGTTACAAAAGTACTTAAACATGCTTTTATCATTCCAGCGTAAATTTCCTTTCACAAAAAAGTTTCACTCGTTAACTTAATGTTAAAATTCAATAACTTCAATATTTGATCTACATTAATTCCATATGAAAAGCCATTCTAATCTAGGATATCCGTGTTTTAATAAAAAAAAGTGACTAAAATTATAATATATTGAACAACAGCACATTTGTTGCATAAAGCTTAGCTGGTTCCAGTTAAATGATTTTTTATTTCCACTTACAAACTAATAGGTGAACGATTTTAAATGGTAAAATTGACTCTTTAGTAATTGACAAGTTAAAAAAAATAAGAAAAAAAACACACGGAGACAGACACATACTTGAGTGAATGCATTTAAAAAATACCAGGAAAATACTTGTCAATGTTCTTGTGTCTTTTTCAAATCTAATGCAAAAATCAATGAACAAGAATGCATACTATTGCAACAGCAATTAATGTCAACAACAGGCCAATTATACAGTTCTATGAACGATTTTATGTTTGAGTTTATCTACAAAATCACAGGTGTGGAAAAACATAAATTCATGGCACATTCTGGTACATATTCATATGAATTTTAAAGTTAAAAATATCCAAGCCACATTTATAACGAGAATTCAATTAAAAAGTTTAAAAGTTAATTTGGTAATTACATAACTCAAAGATCATGTTTAAGCAGCTGAAATCATTTGCATATTTCAAGCTTCGTCTTCTCATACTGACTAAAGCCTTACTTTGTGGGAAATTCTCAATTATCTCGCCCAACGAGCTTAGTTTTTATTTAAAGTCTATCGATATGTCTGACTTAATGAAGGCTCTCATAACCTTGACTTAGTAATATCATTTTGAAGTAGCTAGCACCTGTTGCACTACATTCATATTGTTGCTATGAAATAAAAGTTAATGAATTGAAAACTGATCTACAACAGTTCGTCAAAAGCGCAGCGTGCAATCATTATTTCTTGGTCAAAGCCAGAGTTCATTCAATTGAAACAATGTTTTAATATCCCTTCTATTATTCAGAGTTCATTTATTAAGCTTACATATTTCGTTTGTTAATGTTGTAAAATTTTCAAGGTTCTGCAGAAATTAATATCTAATGATTTATTTCTACTTTTGGTTAATTTTTAACATAAACTTTTGAATATGAATACAATTAAAAATCTTGAAGCTTTTTTAACTGATGTTACACAGTTAAAAATCTTGAAGTTTATGTAATGAAAACAAACATTCTGAAGACATGTATAAATGTGCATGATAAAGTGGGTCTAGTTGATCGAAACATTAATCTTAATCCCTTTTAATTTATGTCATTATAGAACGGGTATCCATCTCGACGCCGTTCGTTGGTAGATGATGCTCGCTTTGAGAGTGCCGTTGTTAAACAAACAAAACAAGCTGTACTTGAAGAAGCACGCCTCAAGGCAAATGGTAAGTGTCCATGTCAAACACATTTCTTATTCTTTCCAATTCGGTTTCATTCATGTTGATGTTTGAAACGGAAACAAGGAGGAAATTAAATTTTTATGCATATTGAACTTTGATTTTTCAATTAATTTTGTTCACTAAAACAATACCACATATGAAGGCCATAAAACGAGATAAATCTATAGAACAATTTTTTTTCTTATTTCAAGTTCTGATCACTTTAAAAATTCCCCGTCAGAAACGTTTTTTATGTCACGTGAAAGACACAATTAATAATTAATTAAACAATGAAATCATTAAAATTGAAATGGATTTTTCGTTTTTTATTGATTTAGTTTTATTTATAAATTCTAATTGTTCATTTAATCTTGAATAAAGTGAACTCCTTTAACTATTTATAGAAAACTTCCAAGTTATTTGATCTTCAATCTTAGATATTTCATGAATGTTTTGAATCAATCCGCTTAGATAAATTTAATTCATTATTTGCTTGCATGTCTGATTATTTTTATTTCTTTTTATTTTTGTACGATAATAAATAAATCTAGTTGAGAATGAACTCGATATTCCAAATGGTGAAAATAACACCGAGAATGACGAGGAACAAGAGCAACCCGAAGTTGAAGAACAGGAATTCTATGTTGAAGGTTGGTCTCTAACAAGATATTTCCTTAATTGGCATAGTGTTATATGTTTTGCTTATTATTGTCATTATTATTATTTCTTTCATTGCATGTTATGCTTTTTGTGCTATAATACTTGTCTTGCGAAAACTAGTTGAAGACGATGTTTACGTAAAGCCAGTAGAGGGACCAAGCAACGGTCATCAGAATGAAAAGAAGCCGGAAGAAAAGAAAGAAGAAGAAAAAAGTGATGATGGTAAGTTCTGAAAAGAATAACTTCAGTTTAATCTGCCATTAAAGGCTATCAATCTCCTTTCGTATCGTAATAAAACAAGTTTAATTTTCATATATGAAGGAAAACTTGTTAAGTAGAAGAATTTAATATTTTTATTATATTAGCTTGAAAGCAAGGAAGAATCTACTCTACAATGTTTAGTAGTTGTAAAAATTGACATTGTCAGTCGATTTATTTCATTATAATTTCAACTGACATGTACAGATGTCTAAGATTTCTACACTTACGTCATGAATTACATGAAGAGATAGAAGAATTAAAGTTCAACCACTTTTTTCTATTTTAATTATAAATCATAAAGGAATGAATTTAATTTCAGTAAGAATTGAGTATAAGCCCATAAATCTGCACTGTTGCGAATTACGATAGAATGAAAAGTCTTAAAAATAATTTACACTGTTGCGAAACATAAGAAAAGTCAAGGAAAATGAGATATGAACTGAGTGAAAATCATTTTCCTTTTGTACAAGAAAATAATGTAAGCGATGGAAATTCTCTTTTACATGCTTTTAGCTTTTTCTTGGCCACATTTGATTCTCTTATGAAAGTCTTTCAAGCGTGGAAAATGCTTTTCCCTAATCTTTTTTCACACTTTATGAAAGGGACTCAGTCACGTACTTAACAAATGACACAAGTTAATTCAAGTGGAATAAAATCTCTTCATCCATTGTTATTATTTCTACTTATAGACTCGGGTTTGACTGAAGAAGAAGTGGTTTTGCAAAATGCTGCTTCACAGTCAGAAGAAGCTGCTAATGCAATCATCAAAGCCGCCCTCGTTGTTCGTTTACGAGATGGAATGGGTGCATTAGGCCGCATTTTGAAAGCAATTGAAACGTTTAAAGGAACCGTCATTCATTTGGAATCACGTCAATCACGTGAATCTAATGTGCAGTTTGATGTTCTGATTAAAATAGAAATGACAAGATCGGCTTTATTGCAATTATGTCGTTCACTCCGTCAATCTTCAGCATTCGGTGGAGTTTCGCTATTCTCAGAGAATGACGTAAGTGTCAAAGCTCCGTGGTTCCCCAAACATGCATCAGAACTTGACGATTGTAACCATTTGATGACTAAATATGAACCTGACTTAGACATGAATCATCCTGGTTTTGCCGACAAAGAATATCGTCTTCGCCGAAAGCACATTGCTGAAGTAGCGTTTGCGTACAAGTAGTAAGTGAAATATATTTAATGGATCGTAAACATTTTTAACACTTTTGTATTTATGATTCCAGTGGTGATGCCATTCCTCTCATTGAATATACAGAAACAGAGAACAATACTTGGTCATCAGTTTTCCGTGTTGTCAAAGATTTAATGCCCAAACACGCTTGTCGTGAATACAACCAAGTCTTTGCTAAGCTTGAGAAAGAAAAGATTTTTGTTGAAAATCGTATTCCACAATTGCAAGAAATGAATGATTTCTTGCGAAGAAATACCGGTTTTACATTACGCCCTGCTGCTGGTTTATTGACCTCTCGTGATTTTCTTGCCTCATTGGCATTCCGTGTCTTCCAAAGTACACAATATGTACGTCACGGAAATTCACCGATGCACACACCAGAGCCGTAAGTATCAATCACTAAATGACTCATCTTCATCGTCATTGACTAGTTGGAACAATTTAAACATTTTCCCACTCAATTTCATTGGGAGCTTCCAGGATCCAAATGAATTTAACTCAATTACTGACGAGTAAATTACTGAGAAAATTGCTTTTTGTTGCGAGCAATTAAACTTTTCCTGTTCTCTACTTGTTACCTATTTTAAGTGGTGGAAAATTTTTGAAAGCAAAACGATTTCCTTTGTGAATTAAAGCAATTTTGTTAGAATTTCTTTGATATAAATGAAAATGTCATTTTCCCATTTGTATTTAGTTAAATCTCTAACAAAGTTTAACATCCTTTTTATTTCTTTCTCTTTGTTGAACTTTTGCCTACGGAAAAGGAAAATTAAATGAAGAAAAAAATTGATGGAGAAGAAGAATTATTTCTTATGGATAATAAAGCTAATGGAGTTGATAGCATTAGCCGTTCACTTCAATTTTTATTGTCTAAAAGATTTTTATTCTGTTGCTTTCCATTCTTTTCTTATAGCACTGCGCATAAGCTATGAAAAAAGCTTCTGAAATAATAATTTTATAGATATTCTTGTTCTTTAAAGCAATTCATAATGTGGTAATCGCATTAAAGACTTTGTCAGTATTAATAGCGATTTACGAATATTTATTTCGCAAGTCTAAACTTGAAAATTTTTCCAATGATACTTTTAGTTGGAACAGATTTTTGGATATCAAAAATATTTCTTCTGTTCCTTTTGAAAAGTGTAGTTGGAAATTTCCACATTATTATTTAAAGACATTTATGTAAAGAAAATGTGATTAATTCAACCTTTATTTATTGATTCGTTTTTACAGAGATTGTATACATGAACTGCTTGGACACATGCCATTGCTTGGTGATTCATCTTTTGCACAATTCTCACAAGAAATCGGATTAGCTTCGTTGGGAGCTTCTGATGATGAAATAGAAAAGCTTTCAACTGTAAGTCTAAAATGTTTACAATTAATTAAGTTTCACTTTTAATATAGTTAAAAATCCTTGAACCAATCAGAGTCTAAATAACCGATGAACTGGTATTAAAAATCTATAATATAAAATTGATTTTAATTAAACAGTTATATAAGCTGTGTAGTTATTCACTCGTTATGCCTGACCTCCAACTTGCAATAGAATTTGCTTTAAGTGTGTTGGCCGTGAAGTTGTACTGGAATGAAATCAGTGTAAAAATATTTTGCACGTTTTCCTTTTCGAAAAATGATTATCTACAAAATTTTCCACTAACGTATTTAATTATTGCATGTAGCCATCAATATCTTTTATTTGCATATTACATTATAAATTTAAAACTATTTACGATCAAACCCTCTCCAAGATTTTGTTTACAAATTGCGGAAAAAAACTGTGATCTTTGAATAATCTTTCAATAATCCAGATAAACTTGGTCAGAGTTACAGTTGTATTCACTTTTTATTGAAACTTAAGCAAAACGCAACGACTCTGACCTTTAAAGTGCCGACAGAATCATTCAGGCATAACAGAAGTTATTCACAGTGGGTTTCTTGTTTATTACCTCATGATTTCCGGAAATGCAATTGACTTAATAAGTTCAGTTCATGAACTTGAAAGAATAAGGAATTCGTCAATGGAATTTATAAAATAAGCGTGTTTTTAAAAATTGTTTTTTGTTCATTTAACAGGTTTACTGGTTCACAGTTGAATTCGGATTATGCAAAGAAGAAAACCAAGTTAAAGCTTACGGTGCCGGTTTGTTGTCTGCCTACGGAGAATTGTTACATGCTGTAAGTGACAAGCCTGAACACCGTCCATTTGATCCAGCAAAGACAGCTATTCAATCGTACCAAGATCAAGAGTACCAACCAATTTATTACGTAGCAGAGAGTTTCGAAGATGCAAAGGAGAAATTCCGCAGATGGGTTGCCACAATGTCTCGTCCTTTCGAAGTCCGATTTAATCCACATACTGAACGTGTTGAAATTCTCGATTCAGTTGATAAGTTGGAAACACTCGTTGCACAGTTAAATACAGAAATGTTACATTTGACGAATGCTATAGAAAAGTTGAAGAAACCATTCTGTTAAAATGCTTGAAATGGAAGAGGTATAAGTTAAAGGAAACATAGATTTAAAAATTGATAAGTGTTGGTAAAATAGTTGACAATAATGTTTTCAGTTTTGTACTCAAATTTTTGTGATCCAATCAAAAGTATTCTCAATAGCTATTTTTATTTTATTCATTTTATTTTAAATAAGTTATGTATGTGCAATCGATTTTAAGTTCATTCAAAAATGTGTTCTTAACAAACATTTTCTGCACATGATTATTTTGAAAGATTGGTATATTTAATCTAAAAAAATATTGAAACTGCGTCTCGAGATAATCGTAAATTTAATGGCAATGAATAAGTTTAATTTAGAAGTAGTATGGCAAAATATTTCTCTATTTTACTCTCTATTGTTAGCTGACAATAAAAGTATTACACTACTTATACACATATAAACATAAACATTCAAGGAAAACGAAATTAACCATTAAATTGTCAGAAGAATTCATTAATACCTTATACGTAGAATGAAAATTGGCCAATTTAAAATGTCGTAGAAGCTTGACTTGTTGTTTTCTCCTACAATTTATTCAGCAATCAAATATTGATACCTTCTCATATTTATTTCCTATTCCAAAATAAAACAATTTCTTTTAAAGCTGTCAAAATATCCTGTGAGCTCTATAATGTTTAAATAAAATGTATGAATTCATACTTATTTGTTTTGGAGTTTAAATCGATGTGTTTTCAATAACTTTTAATAAATTTTAGCAATGTGTATGACATGATGGATATTTAGTGGAACACATGAACCAATACGATTTCTGTAAGTTATATTTAGTCCAAAAGAAGTGAAGGTACATCAAAGAATTGAAAGTTTTATGATTGAATAAAAGGATATTTGAACAGAAAACTTTAACGTTTGCATCACCATCCTTGTAGTTCAGTTAACAGATCTTGAACCTTCATGTCAAGGCTTTCTAATTCTCCATAAACTTCTATCCAATTGACTTCATTTTCTGAACAAAAAAATTTCATTAATTCCATGATGAGAATTCGAACCCGATTTGAGGCAAGATGAAGGTCTGAGAATTGCACAACAATATTTTCATGATTCATCTCAGTTCGACAGAAATTTAAAAAATACTGTTTCGAGTTTTTAACGTAATTAACTAAAAAACAATTTGAAACAGGCTACTGAGATCATTCATTTTGTCTTGCATTTTATTAAATTAAACTTAATTTTATTTTATCAAACTTTAATTTCACATCATCAATGATAACCAATGAAATGTGTGTGCAGAAACTTCAAGATTTTTGGCAAAAATGATTTATTTTAAATAGTGAAGATTTATTTTATGATTTTGAAGATTTTATTAAAAAATTAATATTGTCCCTTTATTTGGATGTATGACCTCAAATTTATTAGTCAACATTTTCGTTCTAAGGATCTATATTCATGAGTTCTGTCATCATATCTGTAAGTTTTCTGTCATTTCTTTCTAGTTCTCGAGTAACTTCTGCCCAATCAATATTTCCATCGGAACTAAAGAATTTAAATAGTTCCACGATGAGTGAATCAATATGATTTGAAATAATGTGGATATCCAAAGCTTCTCCTTGACCGAATTCATCCATTATAATTCAATAAAAAATTTAAAATTTTGAGTTTTCGAATTAGAAATTGCAAAATTTTCAGAGCAAAAAGTGTGCAAAGAAAAGGTTGCCAAAATCACTATCAATTAAAAAGTTAAAAGTTTGTTTTAGTCCTTTTTTATGAAATTTAGGGAAATGCTTTAAATTTTTTTAAACCAAAACATGGATAGATGGAACAGCAGGGAAACGGTGTTCAAACTTCATCAAATTTATTGATAAATGTAACATTACTAAGAAACTTTCTACTCGGCAAGAAAGCTTTAAAAAGATTGTGTAAGTAGGTAATAAAATTCCTTCTTCATGACAGCAGCTCCATCTACATTTCACAACTCAAACTATTTTCCTCGGTCTGAAAATGTCCGAGGATCAGCAATCAGAATTTGGCTGATGAAACATTGAAACGATTGCACATCTATGTTTTGTAGAATGTTTTGATGACGTCACAACGTTGATCACAGCTGATCAGCTGAGCAACCAACCTAACAACCAACAATGGAAAAACATTGATTATTTTAAAATATCTAATTT